>JALJCO010012936.1:600000-1167500 GCA_023101725.1 Atherinomorus stipes | reverse complement strand
TGGCTACTGAACCAAAAAGGTCCATAAAAGACCACAAAAACTTGTCAATATTCCTCCACACTGCTCGTCCAATGTAATCCACGTGTCCTGAGTGGGTAGCATCCAGAATTTACTGGAAATCTAAAAAATATCATTTAGTATATTTTTCTTGCTTAAACAGTAGCCTATTACATGTAGCTACCGCAAGTAGCTACATGTTCACGACACCACGGAAGCCGCGGCAGACGAGCTCTCACGTTCTCTTTTTCTTTCTTTCTTAGTTTTAAATCAATATCAAACCCTCTTTCTTGTGTTTGTCTGCAGCTCTGTCGCTCTTAGCACAATGTAAACAACTAATTTCTTCTTCTACGCTTGCATTATCGGCAGAATAGGCTCTGAACGCTGTGGCTTCCATAGTGTCATGAACACACACGAAGGCACAAATAGAAACCCCACGTTGGGCGCCATGTCTGAAAACCCTCGATCCGTGGATGGTATAAATCGGGAAAACCAGCTCTCCAGTAACGGGTTAGCAGCTAAAAGTCCCCAAGGGTTATTAACCTCAGTGGGTTTGACTCATAATCTGAGCTAAGCTGGTGACGTGGACTATTCGTCTGGACAACTAACTGCCTTAATTCTATAGGGTCTGCCCTGCTACAACTGGAGTCTCTCACAGGTGAACAACCTACCCCGGACACCCACCCAGCCACCCTACTTATTGACAGCTGTCCCCTAAATGTCTTCGAGCACTTGTTCAGATCCGGATTATTTAACATCCAGGAAAGTACAGGATGTCAGGACATGTTAGTTTGGCTTTAACCAGCCTGTAAGGACCTTCAAGTTGTCAAAAATAGGCAAGAAATTACCTAGACCACTTTACTTCCCTCAACGAGGGTAGCAACCATTGAACTGTGAAAATGTGAAAATGAATTATTTTTCATGCAGGTTAAATTTATTGAAGCAATTTAGCAGGGGGTAAAAAGGTATAAACAGCTTAAAATCAACAAAAGTACAATCAAGTAACAATTTATAAAACCCAGTAAAAATGAAATAATCATCTGTCTCCAACACCTTAATCTAATTGCGGGTTCCGATTCTGTAAAATAATCAAAAATGGAATAACTGAAATTAAATCCTGTTAAAGTAATTCCAATAATCAAAGAAAATCTAACAATTCCCAAATTAATCAGAATAATCTCATCATAATCCAACATCTTAACTTCTCCACTCTGTGTAAAATGTCTCACAAATTAATCCTAATTATCTCTCAGTCTACTTTTAAATGTTGAAAGTCCTTTGGAAACTCAAAGATACAGTGGCTTGCAAAAGTATTCATACCCATGACCAAAACTAAATTGCTCAGAAAAGAACAAAGCAAAAGTGGGTTTCACCTTTTTATATGAAAGGAAATAGCACAAACTCAACAATCCATCACTGTTTTTGTTCGTAAGCGCTCTTTACTATGAATAGGTTGCATAAGTTTGTATGTCATTGTTGCAAAAGTATTCACACTAAGTCATTAAGTCACAATCAGTACTTGGTTGCAGCTCCTTTGGCAGCAATAACAGCTACCAATCGCTTTGGATAGCCAGCAATGAGTTTTGTGCAGTGGTCCTTGGACAGTTTCGCCCACTCCTCTTTGCAATACTGCTCCAGGTGAGTCAGGTTACTTGGTGACCTTCGGTGGACAGCAATCTTCAGATCCCTCCACAGGTTTTCTATTGGGTTGAGATCTGGGTTTTGACTGGGCCAGTCTAGAACCTTCACTTTCTTCTTCCTGAACCATTGTCACTCGAGCCGTATGTTTTGGATCATTATCCTGTTGAAAGGTGAACTTCCTCCCAAGCTTCAGGCTTTTTGCAGATTTGAAGACGTTTTCCTCCAGGATGTTGATGTATTTTGCACTATTCATAATCCCTTGCACACGGACAAGCTCACCAGGACCGGAGGAAGAGAAACAGCCCCATAGCATTATATTCCCGCCTCCATGTTTCACGGTAGGGATGGTATGAGCTGGATCATCAGCTGTGTTGGCTTTGCGCCAAACATACTTCTTGGCGTTCAGGCCAAAAAGTTCTATTTTCGTTTCATTTGACCAGATCACACGTTCCTACGTGTGTGGTGGCATACTGCAAACGAGCCTTGAGATGTTGTTTCTTCAGATATGGCTTCTTCTTTGCAACACGCCCCTAGAGACCTTCCTTGTGTGAAGTGCGGGATATTGTGGACTTGTGTACGTTAGTCCCAGCACCCTGGAGAGACTTCTTCAGGTCTTCAAGAGTGACGGAGGGGTTTGCTCTGGCTTCCCTGAGCAATTACCTTTTGCCTTTTGCCGTGATCTTGGAGAGGCGCCCTGTTCTTTGGAGGTTCACAGTGGTACTGTGGCGCTTCCACTTCTGGACCAGTGATGCAACAGTACTTTTTGGCACATTGAGTGAACTTGCGATGGCTACATAGCTTTGCCCATCTCTATGCTTCTCTACAACTTTCTTTCTGAGGTCTTCTGAGAGCTCCTTGGACTTCATGACTGTTGTCTGCTGACAAGCATGGGATGACTGTGGACAGGTGACTATTGGGCACTAATTATGGGGAGCAATCAAGGATATACAAATCACCTGGGACTAAATACCGCCCTGTGACACTGTGAGGCAATAGTTTATAGTGTGCAATTATTTTCGACTCAAAATAACATCTTTGGTGCAAGGGTGTGAATACTTTAGCAACAATGAAATAGAGACTTATACAACCTATTCATAGTAAAGAGCGCTTACGAACAAGAACAGTGATGGATTGTTGTGTTTGTGCCATTTCCTTTCATATAAAAAGGTGAAACTCACTTTTGCTTTGTTCTGTTCTGAGCAATTGAGTTTTGGTCATGGGTATGAATACTTTTGCAAGCCACTGTAATAACCTGTTAAAAATATAGGAGAGTGGTCCAAAGTCCAGTTCCTGTGCGCTCGAGTTGTACTCTAAAATCCACTTGATGTACCCCAGTGGCAGCGCTGGTCTAGCCCCCTTCGTCCTTAAGGCTAAGCTGCCACTGTCAGAAGCACAAGGCTAATGCTAATAGTCCAGAAGCTAAAATCCTTTTCAGTTGAAAGTTGGCTGAGATTACGTCCAGATCTGGTGTTTAAAGTCCAACTGAAAAATAAGCCTTCTGTCCCATGTCCATAGATGTAAAGGACGCATCTTGCCTTCTTCAGATCCATAGAGACGTAATGCTATTATTACGGTTTACAGGCATCTTTATAATTTTTGTTCGGGGGAGATCACAAGGTCAGGTCTGGCTCGTTTGATTGGCTTGAACAAATGTTTGTGCGTTAGATTTTTCCAGCATGATGACCTCATGTCGTGTTGTTTACTGCCTTGTTTAAGATAAGCTCATCCTCAGATGACGGTCATGCTCTGTTGTCTGTAACTGCCGAAAGTTAGGGACTCCAAGTTCCTCTTTCTTCGGTGCTGCAGAGAGCCAGGGACTGTCCGAGTTCCTCTTTCTGCTGGTTACTTCCCTTTTTCAACCGGCTCGAACTGGTTTAGCTGTGTTGTTTGTTCAAATCTGACCTGGGGTCATGCTGAGAGCTCAGTCATTCTAACTTTCTATCCTTCTTACATTTCAGACAATTGATTACATTCATCACATGTCATTTATCATTATTTCGATCACATATCGTTATGATCTGCTCCAATACTCTCCTTGTACTAACTCATTCGCAGGGCGGAGTTAGGAACTTAAGACCAGCTTTCTCTTTAGCAGTTTCCTTCACTCTGACTTTACATACATGTCAGTAACTTCCCTCGATTAATAATCATCAGTTACATGTTTCTACTCATTTGTTATAAAATATTGATGTACACAATGATGTATTTAGCACATTTCTGTGATTTATAACTCATTTTCTTATGCTTAATCTGCCATCAAAGTCTCTGCTGGCCTGTAGGTCAGAGGCCTGATTTGTCTACCTCTGCTGGCCTGTGGGGAGACCGGCTCCTGTAGACCTCAGATTTGAGCTCCATTGACACCTCAAAAAAATGAAGTATTCAGTAACAGGAGTGATTGAGTAGAATGAACTAAAATGGGTTAAGTTTGTGGAACTTTTCTGAACTTAATAAATCTGATTAAGCTGTAAGTGAATGGTGCTGGGTAAGAAACTTGATGTGATTCATTTCACATAAATTAGATGACATGTTTTACACTATCTTCATTTTATTGTTTACCAACATGATAATTGCGAGTTCATTATACTTAAAGGGACTTGAGGCAAGATTAAGAAATGAAACTGGCGACTGGCGCTTCAGGTATCTGCAGCCACGAGCCAAGCCGTCCCGGAGCACAAACTGAAGCTATAATGTTGTTCACTCACCTTTTTCTTCGTAGTTCCACGTTTTAGTGTCTTTCAGTTGATCGTTTAGATCGTTTGCTGACGGCAGAAGAATCCATAACTATCGCTTACAGTGTTTGAATTTACCGCGACCGTCTTCTTCCTGCATCAAAACTGTGGATGTAGGTCATTTGACGTCACGTCTGCAGGGCAGCGCGGGAAATTCAGACACCGAATTGCAGCTTTATGCAGCACACAGCCTGTTCAAGGCAACGGAGAGAAACGTGGTGGAAACGTTATTTTTGGTATTTAGAGCTTCATCATCCATTAGTATGAAAACATGGACATGCATGTTTGTTTGTTTTTTAAATTCCTGCCTCTGGTCCCATTAAAGTAATTGATGAACTTAAAATTGTTATTACTATGTAGCAAGAACTTAGACTTGGTGGGTTTTAGCTAAAACTATTGTCAGACCACAGACGTCTCTGCTTCGGTGCAGCAGCTGCTGGATAGTAGCTGTTCAATACAGGAATAAACAAACTGAGAGCAGTCACATGACACTACCATCATCATTTATAAGTCCCTCATTTCTGACTTATCTCCAATTTATTGTTCAAAGAAGTGAACTGCATTGTGGGAAACCTGCTCCATCACATCCCTTATTTCCCTGAACTCATTTTAATTAAGCTGATTTAACTTAAGTAAACTAAGTTATCTAACATGTTGCCCTCAAAGTTCTTCCAACTTATTTAAAAATAAGTATTTCTAACAACTAAGTTAAAGTTCTATCTACTTGATAGATTCTATTAAAACCAATATTACAATTTACAGTGTGGACCTTTTTTGTTCGGTCGCCGGGGAACTCCATTATATGAAATTTGGGGGAAAACGAAAAAAAACCAACAGATGTCCGGCTGCATTTGAGATATTAAAAAGTGCTCCAGAGGTCTTGCTCAGCATGAGGATGAGGAGAAGATGAAGGACCATCATTCTGTGGGTGTACTGTTCCTTTACTGTTACACAAACAAACTCAAACTTGAATCAGAAGGGCAGGTGGGTGTGCATACTTAATCACGGTTTATGTCTTATTCAATCAAGTATGACGTCCAGTGTTTCTCAGATGAGCGAAGCAGAGTCTTCATCAGGGTGGGACTGCATCATGACATCACAGTCATGATGGGATCGTGTGTTATTGTTTCCATGGTTCTTAATCAAATCCAAACAACTGCTCATGACACTGAGTTCCCGTCTTTGAAGGGAGTGAAAAAAAACGGTGTGTGGTGTGGCGATGTCAGTAAACTCGGCTTTCTTGTTGTTTTTCTGTTTGTTTTTCAGGCATCGTCCTGGCTGATATCATTGAAAAGTACTTTGTGTCGCCCACCCTATTCCGAGTGATCCGACTGGCCCGTATCGGACGCATTCTTCGCCTCATCAGAGGGGCAAAGGGCATCCGGACGTTACTGTTTGCACTGATGATGTCCCTGCCTGCGCTCTTCAACATCGGACTCCTCCTCTTCCTCGTCATGTTTATCTACGCCATCTTCGGCATGGCTAACTTTGCCTATGTGAAGCGGCAGGGGGGGATCGACGACATGTTTAACTTTGAGACGTTCGGGAACAGTATGATCTGCTTGTTCCAGATCACCACATCTGCAGGGTGGGACAGCCTGCTCAGCCCCATCCTCAACAACTCCCCCGAGGAGTGCGACGCCAACATCCCCCACACTGGCACCACAGTGAGGGGCAACTGTGGGAACCCGTCGGTGGGCATCACCTTCTTTGTCACGTACATCATCATCTCTTTCCTCATCGTGGTGAACATGTACATCGCCATCATTCTTGAGAACTTTAGCGTGGCTACGGAGGAGAGCACCGAACCTCTTAGCGAGGATGATTTTGAGATGTTCTACGAGGTTTGGGAGAAATTTGACCCCGAAGCCACGCAGTTCATTGAGTACGCCAAGCTGTCGGACTTTGCCGACGCACTGTCAGAGCCCTTGCGGATCAGCAAGCCTAACAAGATCAAACTCATTTCTATGGACTTGCCCATGGTCAGTGGTGACAAAATCCACTGCCTGGACATCCTCTTTGCCTTCACCAAGCGTGTCCTGGGCGAGTCAGGGGAAATGGACGCCCTCAAGCAGCAGATGGAGGAGAAGTTCATGATGGCCAACCCATCCAAGATTTCTTATGAGCCGATCACGACAACTCTGAGGCGAAAACAAGAAGAGGTCTCTGCAACCATCATCCAGAGGTGCTACCGGAGACACCTGGTGAGGCGGCAGATGAAGGCGGCTTCGTACCTGTACCGCCAGATCACCACGCCTCGGCACGCGGCCAGTGACGGTGAGGAAGCGGGCGATGGCATCTTTGGGGAGGACGCGCCGGAGAAAGAAGGGCTGATTGCTGCCATGATGAAGGAAAACTATGGTTCCAGTTTGTTAGGGATAGAGCGCTCAGAGACAATTTCCTCCACCTCATCTCCACCATCCTACGACAGCGTGACACGAGCCACGTCTGAAATTTTTCATCCACCTGCTGTCAAGACAGAAACAGTAGCCGATACTGCAGGCAGCGAGGCGAGCGAACAGTTGCCGTCAGCAGGCGACCCAGACAGACCGAAGGAGACGCTACCATAGCGAGAACTCGACGGCAAAAACACAACATATAGAGAAACAAAATGAAGCCTCATCTTGGGTAAAGCGTGTTTGTTCTGTTGTTCCCTGAATGTATTCTAGCTGAGAAGCGCTGAGCGAGGAGCTACCAGAGGAGTCACGTGAAGGAGCAAAGCAGGATATGTACTACCTTTAATGTTATTTTCTGTTCCCTGTGGAAATTCCTTGACTCAACTGACCCACATTTTTGGGAGTTTCTTGAAGGGAAGGAGAAAAACTGCAAGACAGAGAGGGAAAACCTCGTCTGTCCAGTCAGCTCCGCCATTACTGGAGCAAAAGACCGAAGATTAACAAGGAGCCACTGCTTGGTTCTGTCGTGTTAAGCAGAGTTCAGACTGATCTTTGACCTCAGCTCCAGCTGGTCAGAGCGACTATATCAGATGTATCCATCATTTATTGGCCTGGGGGGGGGGGGGGGGGGGGGGGGTCGTGCCTTCCCATAATTGATGAATATTCTCAGAGTATGCTTGGCTGTTTAGAGCAACGTAATCGTGGCGATGTTTCTTGACACCTTACTGGTCGACTGAGACTTGAGATGGGGCAAAGCAATTAAAAACACCTTTTCGTAGTCGAAGTATAACGTTGTTGATGTTGATACCAGTCTTTTACTAGCAATTATTACTATTTTTTATATTTTTTAGAGTAAGTTAAAAAACAAAGCAGTCCCTCTTGAATTCGAGTGGCACTCGCTATGAAGAAGTGGCTGAACTACCGTGTGATAGGCGAGTGGAGATGGAGAGGAAACAAAGGCATCTCAAAGACCAGAAAAGCAACTTTATCTGTTTTGTTGGCAGTTTTGCACTTTTGAGTTTACATTTGTTGTCACTTTAGCGCACCTTGGCAAAGACACGCTGAAAAAGATATTTTTTCTCCTGCGATAACACCAAATACTAATACAAGTGCACAATGAGATTTTCTACACGGTCCTGACTCTTCTAACATGTTTCGCCTGGATTGTGAACATCTTTATGTTCGTCCGCTTTGTAGTTGGTGGGTGATTTGTCTAAAAGTTCACATCCATACGAGATTTTCCTGCCGCATTACTCCACTGCATGAAGACAAACCTGCTCGCTCGGAGTTGAGCCTATTAGGATTATTTATCCACAATGCATGATCTTACAATATCATAGTTAGATACTTAACAAAGTTCATCAAAAGTCTAACAACCTTCATATCATTACAGGCATGACCATCTTCAGGTGGATTTACCTTTTTAGAAAAAAAGCAAATAATATTACCTCATTTATATGTTTAATCTTGCAACAAATTTTACTAATTTAACCAAACTTATATTCATACAAGTCTCTGTGGCCCTATACAAGCCATACACGACCAACCTTTTTGACAAATCACCTGCGGTCATGGACTATCTGGTCCAAGTTCAGTTCAGCACTCGTAAGAAGTTTAACCGAACCTACTTTAGGTCCTCGAGGTGTCGGCCAGCTCGGACTGGGATGAGACAATCAGCTCGGCACATCAGCATCAGGATTTCACTTTTATGATTCGTTGAACGCTGATCCTCATGATTTGAGCTGACGACAGTGTCCTGGAAAAACCTGATTTTAAAGCACCAGCTGGAACATGACCACAGGCTGAGGTGCAGTGCAGAGGTAATGGGGTGCTTATAGTTGGGGTCAGTAGGTGCTTTCGGACTGTAGGAACCTTCTGGAGTTCCTAGAACCTTTTCAGGAACCAGGCCGTTTTTTTGCGCATTCGGACACATAGGAACCAGGAACATCAGCCCTCAGTTCCTAGAACCTTTTTAGCTCCTACTCTGAGACAGGATCTTTTCAGGGTTCCACAGGAACTGAAATACGTAGATGTTTGGTGATTGGTAGAACTGGTAAGCCCCGCCCCTCTTCCGGCCCCGTCATATTTAAGAAGTCCCACAGCTGTTCCGTTACGAGACACTAAAGAGCGTGATGTTGGAAAGCTGGTAAGTAGCTTTATAACAGCTCTGAATAACAGAGATAAGAAACCTCAGTTTTGTGTCAGATGATCTGGGGCATAAATGTGTCTGTCTCAGACGATTGTGTCAAACATGGTTCCTATCAAGGTTCTCCCTCATGTGCCAACGCAGACTGATAGGGAAGGTGGTTCTAATAACTAAACTCCAGACGGGGAGTTCTAGGAACTGATCCTAGATCCTCTCTGATCCTAGAACCTCTCTGATCCAAGATCCTCTCTGATGCTAGGACGTCTCTGATCCTAGAACCTCTCTGATCCTAGAACCTCTCTGATCCTAGAACCTCTCTGATGCTAGGACGTCTCTGATCCTAGAACCTCTCTGATGCTAGGACGTCTCTGATCCTAGAACCTCTCTAAAGCTAGGACGTCTCTGATCCTAGAACCTCTCTAAAGCTAGGACGTCTCTGATCCTAGAACCTCTGTCCGAATGCGTCTAATGTTGGTCCATATTCAGAGCAGGGGTTTGTCTCTTAATCAAATTTCTCTTCGGTTGTGAGATTGCTGCAAGGCGTACTGTCTTTGATGCATGCTTTCCATAGAAGTTTACTTTAGAATCTACAAATTTAGAATAAAAAGATTAACTTTTGCCCATGTAAGAAACTGAAATACAGCATTTTGACTCATCTTAGAGCTTTTTCAATAATAAGATTGTTTAGGGTTTATTTCTGTCAAAAACTTAAACTCGCTGATGGATTTTTACCTTAAAGAGAGACGTAGTGACGAGACTCTGAACCTACTCTGTAATATGCCAGGCATCTGGTTCAAACTGGTGTCAGATTTTGAGCCATTTTTTTACACTGATGCCACACGCTGATTAAATGCTAACTAGCTGAAAGTTTATAAGAGCAGGAAAGGTCTGAACTGGTCCGACAGCAGCTGACTTCATAACAAGCAAGATAGCACATCAGAAACGTTGCCCCCGTGACCAATCCCAGTTTGTTTTGAATCTGTCCAGATGTGAACGCCAAAATCACGGCAAGTGATGTAATTATGACGGCATAAGTAGCTCCGAGTGTACCGATCACCTAGTAACTGTTTCACCTTAATAATTATCCAGAAATAAAATGCATTGCCTTCAGACAAGATCTTACATCTCACTGAAATCTTTCTCTTTAAGTAATTTTGTCTTATTTTTAGTGTCATGAGATATTTTGGCTGGAAATGAGAAAAATATACTTACTAAAATTAGAGTTTTTGCAGTGTAGAGAGAAAAATCACCTTAATTTCTCAAAACAGTGTAATACTGGTGTCGCTTTTCACAAACAATAAGAAAATGAATTTGGGTGGTTATTGTAGCACTGATGGAGGACGTTAGCTTCATATGATTTAAAAGCTTGGCTAACTCAGATGCTCTCAGGAAAACAAACCTGGCTTTCCTTAGATAGAAACTGGGATCCGGCAGCGCTTGATCCAACCTCCTGAACATTTTCTTCATGGCTCATGTGTGTTTGAACACAGCGTTACAGGGACTTCTTCACCTGAAACATGGACAACCAGGTGTCTGTTGATTTCACTCAATAACTAAACTAACAGCACAACGGGCTACAGCCTCCGTCTGTGTTTGAACAAAACCCAGTTGAAGGTTTTTCCAGGACACTGAGAAGAAAACAAGCTTTTCTGAATCCGTTTTCTGTTTAACTGGTACGAAGCGTTTCATTTCAAGCACAACAAAATACTTCAGTTGAACCTTCGAGTTTCGTTTTTACATAGAAATCAAACTCATGGGCTGAATGATGTCACTGATCAAAAGAATTTTTTCAAGGACAAAAACATTTTTATAGATTTACAATTTTAATTTCCACAAATCCAAGTTTGAATGGAAACTCTTCAAATCCAAACGCTGCTTTATTTATTTATTTATTTATTACTTATTTATTAATATCTGTCTTTTTTGGCACATTTTGGTTGTATAAACAAAGGCCAAGTGAGGCTGCTCTATATCTATTTGCACAGAGAAATAAACTAGAAAAAACAAACAAACAAAAAAAAAAAAAAACAAGCCGCGTTTAGCAATAATTGTTTGCTGATACCTTTGAGGTGAATTTAGGTGGTGCTGGACTTCGGAGGCTTTTTCCGGCTGTATGAACCCGTGGGCAGACTGGATTCACACGCAGACGGGTGATGCACGAAGCAGCCGTGAAGCAGTGTCACCTTTTTAAGAAGACGAAGTGTCAAAGTGTACAGCGTTTGTTCGTCTGCTTCGATCTCAACCTCTCTCTCCGTCTCCTTAGTCGTGTCAGCTGAGGGATCTTTATGAAACAAGGCTTTACTAGAATTATTAAAAAAATTAAAAGGTGAAAAAAAAAAAAAAAGGTTTTCCTGGCACCGTCTGGACTCTATTTCTACTCGGTTCTGAGACTAGATCACCATGTAAACTAGGTAATTACTTATGACACTGCTGAAGTCGTATTTCAGGTTGCAGTTGTGCTGAAGGGCTGTTTTCAGTAGCAATAGACCCAGTGTGTGCCTGCTACACATCAACCCAACACTCCAAGCCATGCTTTCCCATTGGTCGACTGATAATGTGCTGGATTGATTGATTTATTGATAAACTGGTTGACTGCTTGATTTCCTGATTGATTGTTTAATATTTGGCGGGTTGATGAGTTGATTCTTATGGTTTCTAATAATGAACAGCTTCACAGTCCCCCGCTGGCCCCGGCCTGCTCCTCCTCCTCCATCACTGCTGTGATTCTTCCTCATCAGTCATCAAAAAGACACGCAGCTGATTGGACGGTGACACTTCTGAACTGTCAGAAAGGTTCAGATTCACTGAAGTCTGCTGAAGGAAATGGCTGTCATGGTGTCATAGCAGAGAACGTGGAACATGTCTGACTCACGATGTTTCAGAAATTCTAGTCACAAATTTGGAGAGGTGAACTCGGAGGATCGTTTACTTCCTCCTTCATTTTCATTACAGAGACGTAAACACGGTTTCACCAGAGGTCACGTTTGGAAATGGTCAGATTGAAGAGAAGGGACCGAGTTTTTAAACCCACAAAAGCAGAGCATCAGTTCAGGATTAAAGGTTGCAACTACGGATTCGTCCCATGCAGATTTTTACAAATAGATACTAACAAGTTCTCATCAGTGTCAGCTGATGGCTCAGAAGGAGAAAAGAATTTTACTAGGGATGCACAACATTGGAAATTTGGCCAATATCCCATATGCCGATATTTTAAAACTCATGTGGCCGATAACTGATATTGATACCGATATTAAAGCTGAAAAATAAATGATGTAATATTCAGTCCTTGTGCAAAATTATAGAAACACCTCAACTTGTGTGTAGAACAAGTCAAACTTAATGACAGTTGTTCAAACAAAACTAACAGGACATGTGCGATATATCCTAGAACCACCTGGATTTGCTTCTCCCTGTGGGGGAAAAAAAGATACCCCGAAACACGGGATATTTGGTCGGTGTGGGAAACAATCTTGATACCCTGAAATATCACGATATTTTCGTAAGAGAATGATGAAATCTCGCGAGATTTGGTAGGTAAATTAATGAATATCAAATTCCTGAAAAAAAGAATTTAAATGTTCTGGGAAAAAAATCAGAATTCTGACTTTTTCCTCACAATTTTTATTCTTCAGTGGCCCTGATGTTCTTCCGTATATTTCTGTCATTTAAGTGGACAAAAACCAAAGTAGGAGGCGGGTGAAGGTAGAAAGCCTCAAAAACCCTGCGGAGGTCGCTGCTTTCCTCCCTGAAATGTAAGTTAAACATTTGCTAATGCTAATCAACGGTTAACCGGTTCTGTTATGTTGCTAATTCTAATGAGTAAGTGCACCATCTACTGGTGGGGGAGGAATTAAACTTGTAGCAATCACCTTTAAACCTTCTAACCAGGTAAAATACTTAAAATGGTACAAAATGTTACAGCTTTATTGTAATAGTCAAACACATCTGTTATCCCATAATATCTGCATTGTCCTACGCCTTCATGTTCGCTTCTAATTCACACATTTTCCACAGGCTTGTGTGAAGCAGTGCCCCCCCCCCCCTTTGCTGAGACTGCTGGTTCCAGACCAGACTCGCCTATAAATGATTCATGTTTGAATGATTCTACATGGTTAGGTCTACATGTTTTACAATACATGACAGCTACAAAAATCTCCATGGAGACGGTTTGCACATTTTTCTAATGTTCACTGATCCTCAGAACACAACAGCCAAAGTGTTGCCGTCGCAAAATTTCCAACCAGTCTGCAGACTTTTACATGTTTTTCGTGGTGAAACTGGGCTGAACCTCCACTGTAGATGATTATAATCATGGTTTTCACAGCGTCCTGTCAGTGACCAGATCACTGCTGTCCCATCGTTAGCTGCTGGGATCACATATGCTTCTTTTCCACCATCACTTTTCCGATCACCTCGCCTCGGTTAGTGGGCTTTTCTATTCGGGGTTTTCCGAGCTGAGGTGATACATTTTTTGTACCTGCTCTGGTGAAGTTCTGAGCGTGCTCAGTCGAGCTACAGTATGTCTGATGTCATCTAACAGCATGCCACCTATTGGCCAAGGGTTAGCCAGTCAGATGTCAGAGTCAGAAAGTGACATCATTGAAAGACTGACAGTTCACACTCCCTACCAGCAGGTGGCAGTAACACACCTTAAAAATTGTGTGTCAGCTGCGCGTTAAAACAGTAACAGAGGAAGAAGACAAGGAGAAAGAAGATGAGAGGCACAGATGGAGGTTATTGCTATTACATTGATAGTTTGTAGATACCTCAGTTGGTAAAGCATCTGACTTTTATTCCTAGGGTCCCAGGTTCAAGTCCCCGTTCAAACAAGCATTTTTTTTTTTTCCACCATGATCTTATTGATAATACACACATATATACACCAGCCACTTTATTAGGTTCAGCTGCTCATTAACGCAATCTTTTAACCAGCCAATCACGTGGCAGCAGCTCAATGCATTTAGGCATGTAGACATGGTGAAGACGATCTGCTGCAGTTACATGATTTTGAACGTGGCATGGTTGTTGGTCTGAGTATTTCAGAAACTGCTGATCTACTGGGATTTTCCTCCACAACCATGTCTAGGGTTTACAGAGAATGGTCCCAAAAAGAGAAAATATCCAGTGAGCAGCAGTTCTGTGGGCGCAAATGCCTTGTTGATGCCAGAGGTCAGAGGAGAATGGCCAGACTGGTTCCAGCTGATAGAAAGGCAACAGTAACTCAAATAAGCACTTGTTCCAACCAAAGTCTGCAGAAGAGCATCTCTGAATGCACAACACATCCAACCTGGAAGCAGATGGGCTACAGCAGCAGAAGACCACACCGGGTGCCACTCCTGTCAGCTAAGAACAGGAAACTGATGCTACAATTCACACAGACTCACCAACATTGGACAATAGAAGATGGAGAAATGTTGCCTTGTCTGATGAGTCTCCATTTCTGCTACCAAATTCAGATGTAGGCTCAGAATTTGGTGTCACCAGCATGAAAGCATGGATCCATCCTGCCTTGTATCAATGGTTCAGCTTGGTGGTGGTGGTGTGATGGTGTGGGAGAGGTTTTCTTAGTACCAACGTGGCGGTTTAACCACCACAGCCTACCTGAGTATTGTTGCTGACCATGTCCATCCCGTTATGACCACAGTGGAACATCCTCTGATGCTGCTTCCAGCAGGAGAACGCGCCATGTCATAAAGCTGACATCATCCAGCAGGATAACGCGCCATGTCACAAAGATGACATCATCCAGCAGGATAACGCTCCATGTCACAAAGATGACATCATCCAGCAGGAGAACGCGCCATGTCACAAAGATGACATCATCCAGCAGGAGAACGCACCATGTCATAAAGATGACATCATCCAGCAGGATAACGCGTCATGTCACAAAGATGACATCATCCAGCAGGCTAACGCACCATGTCACAAAGATGACATCATCCAGCAGGAGAACGCACCATGTCATAAAGATGACATCATCCAGCAGGAGAACGCGCCATGTCATAAAGATGACATCATCCAGCAGGATAACGCGCCATGTCACAAAGATGACATCATCCAGCAGGCTAACGCACCATGTCACAAAGATGACATCATCCAGGAGGAGAACGCGCCATGTCATAAAGATGACATCATCCAGCAGGAGAACGCGCCATGTCATAAAGCTGACATCATCCAGCAGGAGAACTTGCCATATCATAAAGATGACATCATCCAGCAGGAGAACGCGCCATGTCATAAAGATGACATCATCCAGCAGGAGAACGCACCATGTCACAAAGATGACATCATCCAGGAGGAGAACGCGCCATGTCATAAAGATGACATCATCCAGCAGGAGAACGCGCCATGTCATAAAGATGACATCATCTCAGACTGGTTTCCTGAACATGACAATGAGGTCATTGTACTTAAATGTTCTCCACAGTCACCAGATCTCAATCCAACAGAGCAGCTTTGGGATGTGGTGGAACGGGAGGTTCCCATCATGGATGTGGTGGAACGGGAGGTTCCCATCATGGATGTGGTGGAACAGGAGATTCTCATGATGGATGCGGTGGAACAGGAGGTTCTCATGATGGATGCGGTGGAACGGGAGGTTCTCATCATGGATGTGGTGGAACGGGAGGTTCCCATCATGGATGTGGTGAAACAGGAGATTCTCATGATGGATGTGGTGGAACAGGAGGTTCTCATGATGGATGTGATGGAACGGGAGGTTCTCATCATGGATGTGGTGGAACCGGAGGTTCTCATCACGGATGTGGTGGAACCGGAGGTTCTCATCATGAAATTGGTGGAACGGGAGGTTCTCATCACGGATGTGGTGGAATGGGAGGTTCTCATCATGGATGTGGTGGAACCGGAGGTTCTCATCACGGATGTGGTGGAACCGGAGGTTCTCATCATGAAATTGGTGGAACGGGAGGTTCTCATCATGAAATTGGTGGAACGGGAGGTTCTCATCACGGATGTGGTGGAACGGGAGGTTCTCATCACGGATGTGGTGGAACCGGAGGTTCTCATCATGGAATTGGTGGAACGGGAGGTTCTCATCACGGATGTGGTGGAACGGGAGGTTCTCATCATGGATGTGGTGGAACGGGAGGTTCTCATCACGGATGTGGTGGAACCGGAGGTTCTCATCATGGAATTGGTGGAACGGGAGGTTCTCATCACAGATGTGGTGGAACGGGAGGTTCTCATCATGGATGTAGTGGAACGGGAGGTTCTCATCACGGAAGCGGTGGAACGGGACGTTCTCATCATGGAATTGGTGGAACGGGAGGTTCTCATCATGGAATTGGTGGAACGGGAGGTTCTCATCACGGATGTGGTGGAACCGGGAGGTTCTCATCATGGAATTGGTGGAACGGGAGGTTCTCATTACGGATGTGGTGGAACGGGAGGTTCTCGTCATGGATGTGGTGGAACGGGAGGTTCTCATCACGGAAGCGGTGGAACGGGAGGTTCTCATTACGGATGTGGTGGAACGGGAGGTTCTCATCATGGATGTGGTGGAACGGGAGGTTCTCATCACGGAAGCGGTGGAACGGGAGGTTCTCATCATGAAATTGGTGGAACGGGAGGTTCTTATCATGGATGTCGTGGAACGGGAGGTTCTCATCATGGAATTGGTGGAACGGGAGGTTATCATCACGGATGTGGTGGAACGGGAGGTTATCATCATGGAATTGGTGGAACGGGAGGTTCTCATCATGGATGTGGTGGAACGGGAGGTTCTTATCATGGATGTCGTGGAACGGGAGGTTCTCATCATGGAATTGGTGGAACGGGAGGTTATCATCACGGATGTGGTGGAACGGGAGGTTATCATCACGGATGTGGTGGAACGGGAGGTTCTCATCAAGGGATGTGGTGGAACGGGAGGTTCTCATCATGTATGTGGTGGAACGGGAGGTTCTCATGATGGATGTGGTGGAATGGGAGGTTCTCATCATGGATGCGGTGGAACGGGAGGTTCTCATCATGGATGTGCAGCCGATAAATCTGCAGCAACTGCGTGATGCTGTCATGTCAATTTGGAGCAAAATCTCTGAGGAATGTTTCCAGAACCTTGTTGAATCTCTGACACCAAAGATTAAAGCAGTTCCGAAGGTGAAAAGGGTCCAACCCGGTACTAGCAAGGTGTACCTAGTAAAGTGGCTGTTGGGTGTATAGATAGATAGATAGATAGATAGATAGATAGATAGATAGATAGATAGGAGCTTGTGGGGGACTGATTTCAGATTCTCAACATGATCATGGAAGGGAAAAAAGAAAAATGTTTGTCCGAACAGGGACTTGAACCTCATCTTCTTCATCTGTTGCTGTTTTTACTGGCTGTTGGCAAACAATTAATGAGGTGCGTTACCGCCACCTACTGGTAGGGAGTGTGAACTGTTGCTGCTGTCATTTGCATCGCACAATCTAGTACGTGGCAGCAGCTTCACTCTTACCCCGCCTACTTGTGATCATGGTAATAGATTGTAACTGAAAAGCTACCAAACCGAGTTGAGTTGAGTTGAGCTGGTGGAAAAGAGCTAATAGAAACATCCTCTCCTCCTTCATTAACAAGTAACTGCTACTTCAGTGAATCTGGACCTCAGAATTTGGTTTGCACTGAGCACAAAAACCCCATTCAAACACCCGCGTCAGTAAAGGAAAGTGAGCTGAAGCTGAGTTTGCACTAGAAAATGGAAGCAGCTTCAGACCACATGCTAAGGTGAAGCGATGACAGCTGGAAAATGAGCAAAAAGAGGAAGAAAACCAACTGGAGAAATTAAAGAACGGCAGGATCTTTTTTGGGGAGGACAGCCTTCGCGGTGAGCTGTGGGTGAGACCATGTGGTGCTACTGAGGGGTTTGGAAGAGTCCATGTTAAAATCGAAGGGAACACTGAGACCAAGAATCTGCTCCTTCCTGCCTTCTTCTAAACCAAAAGCTGCTTTGTCACGTTTAAAACAAAACTAACATCCCCAAATCCACTGGGAGGAAATGCACAGAAAACATGGTTTCATTGTTCATTATTATTACTATTGTTACTATTTACCATGTGATAAATGCAATACAAGCGTTCTGTAAACAGGCAGTGAGTGATGCTGAATCTTATTTACAGTACGAGGATAATAATGATGTTTTGAATATTGTTGTTGTCATGGATTCGGTTTCTCCAGGCATCCTCTCACTGCTTAAACCACCGCCGTCCCGTTTACACCACAGCTGGTTTCACAACGGTTGTCAGACTGGTTTCTTCAGACTTTCAGCGTCATATCAGTTTTGCAGAAACCTCATATCCCAAGAGTGTTGCCTTCACCAGGAATGCAGGTGCAAAGCAGGTTGGACATTTCCCTTCCTGACACCTCATGATTAATCACTAATTCAGGATGAACACACAGGAAAACTTTCTCTCTTTGTTGATTGTGCTGAGAGGCAAAATGAGGCTGCTAAAATTCAGTAAAATATGAATGATTAACTTGGAGATAAGAGGTTTCTCCACTCAAGTAGTTAAGTTGTGATTTTGCTGGAAAAGATGAAGAAATTCACGTCACGGAGAATGAAAACTTTGTAACTGCAGAGAGGAAAGGGGAATTTGTGATGCCAAGAAATTCCAGCGGGCTTATAGATATTCAAAACAATCCTGCAGAGTCTGAATCTGACAGAAGCTCATCACGGAGTCCTGGAATTTCCTGGAATGACTCAATAAGTGAATGAAACGCGTTACAAAGTTTTCCTCTGAGACAGCCTGTGAAACCTCGGTGTAAAGGAGGCGAAAGCCGTGCCTCAGTGACCCCACCCTGGTGTTTTAGAGACAATAATAATAATTACAATTATGATATGAATATATAAATATATATATACTTTTTAGTACTTTGAGTTGAAATACTTTTTAGTATTTTGCAAATACATGTCTCTGTATATAAAAAAGCCTCCTATAATAAACAAAAAAACTTGAGTTGTGATGATTTTTGCTGTGTATCTTTACATCATCCATCCATCCATCATCTATCCATCATCCATCCATCAATCCTCTATCCATCCATCCATCCATCCTCTATCCATCCATCCATCATCCATCCATCCATCCATTTTACCATTTATCCATCCATCATCCATCCATCCATCCATCCATCCAACCATTTATCCATCCATCCATCCATCCATTATCCATCCATCCATCCATTTTACCATCCATCCATCCATCAATCCTCTATCCATCCATCCATCCATTTTACCATCTATCCATCCATCATCCATCCATCCATTTTACCATTTATCCATCATCCATCCAACCATTTATCCATCCATCCATCCATCCATCCATCATCCATCCATCCTCTATCCATCCATCCTCTATCCATCTATTTATCATCCATCCTTCCATCCATCCGTCCATCTATCCATCCGTCCATCTATCCATCCATCCATCCATCCATCCATCCATCCATCCATCCTCTATGCATCCATCCATCATCCATCCATCCATCATCTATCCATTCATCTATCCATCCATCCATCATCCATCCATCTATCCATCCATCCATTTATCCATCATCCATCCATCCATCCATCCATCCATCCATCATCTATCCATCCATCCATCCATTTATCATCCATTTATCCATCCATCCATCCAACCATCCTTTTATCCATCCATCCATCCATTTATCCATTTATCCATCCATCCATTTATACATCCATCATCCATCCATCCATAAATCCATCCATCCATCCATCTTTCATCCATCCTCCCATCCATCCATCCATCATCCATCCATTATCTATCCATCTATCATCCAACAATTTATCATCCATCCTTCCATCTGTCCATCCATCCATCCATCCATCCATCCATCCATCCATCCTCTATCCATCTATTTATCATCCATCCTTCCATCCATCCATCCATCCATCCATCCATCCATCCTCTATGCATCCATCCATCATCTATCCATCCATCATCCATCCTTTTATCATCCATCCATCCATCCATCCATCCAGCTATCCATCTATCCATCCATCCTCTATCCATCCATCCTTCATCCATCCATACATCATCTATCCATTCATCTATCCATCCATCCATCCATCCATTTATCATCCATCCATCATCTTTCCATCCATCCATCCATCCATCCACCCATCCATCCATCCATTTATCCATCATCCATCCATCCGTCCATCCATTTATCATCCATTTATCCATGTAGCCATCCATCCATCCATCCATCCATCCATCCATCCATCCATCCTTCCATCCATCCATCCATCCATCCATCCATCCATCCATCCTTCCATCCATCCATCCATCCATCCATCCATTTATCCATCCATCCATTTATACATCCATCATCCATCCATCCATGTATCCATCCATCCATCCATCCATCCATTTATCCATCCATCCATCCATTTATCCATCCATCAATCCTTCATCCATCCATCCATCCATCCATCCACCCACCCACCCACCCACCCATCCATCCATCCATCCATCCATCCATCCTTCCATCCAAACATACATACACTATATTTTCAAAAGTATTCACTCCAAATGATGGAATCAGGTGTTCCATCACTTCCATGTCCACAGGTGTATAAATGAAGCAGCTCGGCATGCAGACTGTTTCTACATACGTGTGAAAGAATGTGTCGCTCTCAGGAATCAGTGAGTTCCAGCGTGGAACTGTGATAGGATGCCACCTGTGCAACAATCCAGTGGTGAAATTTCCTCCTAAATATTCCACAGTCAACTGTCAGCTGGATTATAAGAACATGGAAGTGTTTGGGAACGACAGCAACTCAGCCATGAAGTGTTCGTCCACGTAAACTGATGGAGCGGGTCAGTGATGCTGAAGCTCATAGTGAGAAGAGGTGGCCAACTTTCTGCAGAGTCAATCACTACAGACCTCCAAGCTTCATGTGGCCTTCAGATCAGCGTAAGAACAGTGACAGAGAGCTTCATGGAATGGGTTTCCATGGCGACCAGCTGCATCCATCCATACATCACCAAGTGCAATGCAAAGCGTGGATGCAGTGGTGGAAAGCAGCCGCCACTGGACTCTAGAGCAGTGGAGGCGTTCTCTGGAGGACCAATCACGCTTCTCCATCTGCAATCTGATGGAGGAGTCTGGGTTTGGCGGTTGCCAGGACAACGGTACTTGTCTGACTGCATTGTTCCAAGTGTAAAGTTTGGTGGAGGGGGGATTATGGTGTGGGGGTGTCTTCAGGAGCTGGGCTTGGCCCCTTAGTTCCAGTGAAAGGAACTCTGAATGCTTCAGCATACCAAGACATTCTGGACAATTCCATGCTCCCAACTTTGTGGAACCAGTATGGAGCTGGCCCCTTCCTCTTCTAACATGACTGTGCACCAGTGCACAAAGCAGGTCCATGAAGACCTGGATGCAGAGTCTGGTGTGGAGGAACTGGACTGGCCTGCACAGAGTCCTGACCTCAGCCCCATAGAACATCTTTGGGATGAATCAGAGCGGAGACTGAGAGCCAGGCCTTCCGGTCCAACATCAGTGTGACCTCATAAATGTGCTTCTGGAAGATGGTCAAAGATTCCCCGAAACACTCCTAAACCTTGTGGACAGCCTTCCCAGAAGATGAAGCTGTTCTAGCTGCAAAGGTGGACCAACGTCATCCTGAACCCTCTGGATCAGGAATGGATGTTACTGACGCTCAGATGTGAGTCACAGCAGGTGAGACAAGACTTTTGGCAATATAGTGTACATCCATCCATCCATCCTTCCATCCAATTATTTTCTACTGCTTCTCCATTGTCTGGTTGTGCAGGAAGCTTAAACAGAGAAACCCTGACTTCCTTTTTCCCTGACCACATCTTCCAGCTCATCTGGGAGAAATTCAACATATTCCCAGCCCAGCCCAGAGATACCTAGTCCTTCCAGTATGTCCTGGGTCTTCCCAGGAGCCTCATCCTGGTGGAATATGCCCGGAAAACCTCTTCAAGGAAGCATTTTAATGAGATGCCTAAACCACCTTTTCTGGTTCCTCTTGATATGGAGGAGCAGCAGCAGCTCCACTACAAGCATAGGATGGCCGAACTTCTCACCGTATCTAAAAGGGAGAGCCCAGAAAATCTGACCCATGACTATAGGAAAGGGAAAAGGTCCATTTATGCCCGATCCAGAAGACAGATAACGCAGTTTGGCCTGTCTCAGTTACGTGTGTAATTTAGTGTGATTTCTTTGCCCGTTTCTGTATTTTCCAGGAGTGACAAGAAACGCAGCGCTGCCAAGATGACGCCAGTGGAAACAGCCCACCGAGCTTCAGTTCAGCTCTTCAGAAACTTACAGGTGCCAGCCGGAGAGTTTGTCCACTAATTAAACAGTCTCTGCTAGAGATTCATGAACGAATTGATTCCCTTGAATGGCTCTTTTAAATGAACGACAAGAATCAGATCTCAGTTGTGAGCCATTGTTTTTCATGAAAATTGTCCACGCTGCCGTCACGTGACACGTGTGCATCATGGGAGCCTGATGTCCAACACGTACGAGTAGAAAGTGTGTCCAGAAACTGAGTCCCAAAACATTTACCAAAATTTACACCGATGTAGCTCAGCCTAAGGATGGGCACATCCATACCCGGGAGTCAATACTTTGATGTCTACCAGCCAAAGTATCGGGTTCAATACTCTTTAAAGTATTGCGATACCGCTGTGCTAATATAAGACATGTCATTTGTTTTCACTTACAGTTTCAGACAATAAAATTATGTGCAAAATCCTGGTCTGGTATATTTCTTCTGGGTATTCTGGGTCACATGATTAAGCCTATCAGAAATCAGAACTGAAGCTCACTGCACAGCATCAGTCAAAAACTTCCACAAAAAGAAATATTCTGTTAAATCTATTTTTGTTTAATACTTTTTTTTTTTTTTTTTTTTTTTTTTTTTTTTTTTTAAAATTTATATTATAAAAAATTTATTCCGTTTGTTTAATATTGTTGTTTATTTTTTTTTTTTTTTTTTTTTTTTTTTAGTCCAAATTTTACTTTGTAAATTGCTGCCAGCGATGATTTTCCTGATTGAGTTCTAAAATAAAATAAAATAAAATAACAAATAATGACAACAAAAAATAAGGGTGAATTCCAATTCCCCCTTGGCCTTAACCCTTTGTGTTCTGTGTTCATGTGAAGCAGTTGTGGTGTCCTGATTCTGGTTCAGACCAAAGGGGAGGGGGAGTGGTAGGAATATCTGGCCCTCCAAATGGAGATTTTCCAGGGGTACACTAGAAAACCAGTAGTATGATATTACCCACAATTCCATGTGAATTACTGGCAAATGGTCAGGAAATCTTCAGCCAAAGAAACGCACAAATGTGAGCAGTTTTATGTAAATACTTTAATGTATTACAGACAGTTTTAATACAAATGTGAAAAATATGGCTAGTTTCGTAACGTCATGTGCATCTGCTCATGTCTGTAACGTAACATTAACGCTAAGCTTGAAGTCTTCTCTTGCTTCATTTTTTTGTTTTAAAAAATAAGATATACTTTATTAATCCCAATGAGAGAGCCAGTTAGGAAATTCATTCTCTGCATTTAACCCATCTTAGGTTGAACCAGAGAGCAGGGGGCTGCTATTTAAAGCACCCGGGGAGCAGTTGATGGGGGTTACGGACCTTGCTCAGGGGTCCACGGTGGTTTACCTGAGTGTCGTGTCGGGGACTCTACCCACTCCTTTTTCTGCCCAAAGCTGAAAAAATGATCCAGTCACCCAGGAAAGCAGATTATTGCTGCTGCAGACGGCATTGCGAACTCTTCTGGAAACAGCCGTGATGTCAGTTTACTGCACCACAGACTATTGGTGACACATGAGGATTTCAAAGGGTTGTCCTATTTCTTAGGGGAGTAATCACAGACGTTATATACATAGACCCCTCTTGGACTGGTGTCGCCTATTGGAGCCGACGTCTCAGCGGGGCCGCCATCTTGGATGGGTCGCCCGTACGATCCCAGTGCATTCATTTGGTTTGGTTTATTGCAAACATTACAATTACATATATATACATATGTAAAGCTGTGTGAAAAAGTCTTTGCTAATTTCTTACTTTTTTGCATGTTTTTCACACTTAAATGTTTCAGATCATCAAACAAATTTAAATGTGAGACAAAGATAACACAAGTAAACACAAAATTCAGTTTTTAAATGAAAGTTTTTATTTTTAAGGGGGGGGGGGATCCAAACCTCCATGTCCCTGTGTGAAAAAGTGATCTTCCCCTAAACCTAATAACTGGTTGTTCGACCTTAGCAGCAACAACTGCATCAAGCGTTTGTGATAACTGGCAGTGAGTCTTCTACAGCGCTGTGGAGGAATTTTGTTCCACTCATCTTTGCAGAATTGTTGTAATTCAGCCACATTGGAGGCTTTTCCAGCATGAACCGCCTTTTTAAGGTCATGCCACAGCATCTCAATGGGATTCAGGTGGGGACTTTGACTAGGCCACTCCAAAGTCTTCATGTTGTTGTTCTTAAGCCATTCAGAGGTGGACTTGCTGGTGTGTTCTGGATCATTGTCCTGCTGCAGAACCCAAGTGAGCTTCAGCTTGAGGTCACCAACAGATGGCCGGACGTTCTCCTTCAGGATTTTTTGGTAGAAGCAGAATTCATGGTTCCATTTACCACAGCAAGTCTTCCAGGTCCTGAAGCAGCAAAACAGCCCCAGACCATCACACTACCACCACCATATTTTACTGTTGCTATGATGTTCCTTTTCTGAAATGCCGTGTTACTTTTACGCCAGATGTAATGGGACCTCCACCTTCCAGAAAGTTCCACTTTTGTCTCGTCAGTCCACAGAGTATTTTCCCAAAAGTCTTGGGGATCATCAAGATGCTTTCTGGCTAAACTGAGACGAGCCTTTATGTTCTTTTTGCTCAGCAGTGGTTTTGGTCTTGGAACTCTGCCATGCAGCCATTTTTGCCCCCCAGTCTCTTTCTGATGGGGGAGTCATGAACACTGACCTTCATTGAGGCAAGTGAGGCCTGCAGTTCTTGGATGTTGTTCTGGGGTCTTTTGTGACCTCTTGGATGAGTCGTCGCTGTGCTCTTGGGGTCATTTTGGTCGGCCGGCCCCTCCTGGGAAGGTTCACCACTGTTCCATGTTTTCACCATTTGTGGATAATGGCTCTCACTGTGGTTCTCTGGAGTCCCAAAGCTTTAGAAATGGCTTTGGAACCTTTTTCAGACTGATAGATCTCAATGACTTTGTTTCTCATTTGTTCCTGAATTTCTTTGGATGGCAGCATGATGTCTAGCTTTGGAGGATCTTTTGGTCTACTTCACTTTGTCAGGCAGGTCCTATTTAAGTGATTTCTGATGGAGAACAGGTGTGGCAGTAATCAGGCCTGGATGTGGATAGAGAAACTGAACTCAGCTTTCCAAAGATGATAAACCACAGTTACTTTATGTTTGAACAGGGGGGGGGGGGCAATCATGTTTTCACACCGGACCATGGAGGTTTGGAATCCCCCCCCCCCCCCCCAATAAAAATCTTCATTCAAAAACTTCCTTTTCTGTTTTACTTGTTATCTTCGATTCACATTAAATTTTGTTTGATGATCTGAAACATTTCAGTGTGATAAACATGCAAAAAAGAATTTAAGAAGGAGGCATTTGTGTGTGTGTGTGTGTGTGTGTGTGTGCACAATATATACACACATACTATTCAGTCTTGTGATGGGTAATCCCACAGATTTGCTGTCAGTAGATTATGCAAGTGAGGAGGGCGCAAAACATTTTTATTAAAGAGGACACCAAACCAGTTTCCTTTTTGTTAGCAGCAGGTATCTTCTTCATTTCACCTGTTTGAATAGCAATATGGGGAGAAGTTGCTGTGTTGTGACCTGCTATAACCATTCTGATGACCACAGATGTGATCATATAAGCCCAGAAATTATTACCAGTTGTCCCACATCAAAGAAATACGGACACCATGGATGTGGCAGAAACGTGTTATGGCCATAGATTGCAGCTGTAACCAAACATCATCTTCAACAGAATCTCCCCCTTACTATTATTATTATTATTATTATTATTATTATTATTATTATACAAGAATGGAGTGATTTACTTTATGATGAATGAATCAGACATATACAATAAACAATTATATTACTCACTAATAATAATAATGATAATAATAATGTCAATAATAATCATTATTATTGTTTTCATTATCATGTATTGTACAAGTGCCTTTCAAGGACACAAGGACACTTTACAACATTAGAAATACAATAACAACATACAATACTACAACCTTCCACAGACAACAGTACAGGTCAGGACAGATGAGATAAATGGCAGAGTATTTGTGATTTAGTGGTTCAACAGGTGAGTCTGGATCTGAAAATGCAAACAGCATCAGAGTTCTGGATGTCTGGTAGAAGAGAGCTGCAGGTCTGGGGAGCAGGAGGCCTCTTGGTCCTCATGATTCATGCTGGTATTTTTTATATATAAGTTATAAATGATGCCAATAATATGAGGATGTGGTGACGGTGCTGCAGCAGATCACAACTAGGGATGTAAGGATATGAAAATTTAACAACACGATTATTGTGACCAAAATGATCACGGTTATCATTTTTATCGTGGTATTATAGAAGTACCCCCAAGCATCTTTAAAAATATCCAAAATGGGTCTAAATGTCTACTTTGTCCTTTTTAAAGGGGGGAAAACATCTCAAGCGAACTGTCCATGTGGAGCCTTTGTTGCTTTCCACCATGTTTTCATGAATTGAACGTTGCAAACTGCGACTGGAGCTGCTTTTCCAGCCAATCAGCAGCATCACTGGGAGTTTTTCTAAGTGCAGTAATGAGTCACAGTTTTAACGATAGTTGAAATTTGAAACGGTATTACTAATCGTTGGGAATTTTATCACAGTTAATCATTTTACCAGTTGTCGTTACATTCCAAATCACATAAAGAGCTGACAGTAATGGGGGTTTCTATTTTACATAGTTTACATAGTTTACATGAAATTGTACATTCGTCTATTACAACACGGCAGGCTGACAAACTTAGGAGGAAAGCAAACATTAATTTACATCTGCAGTCGATCTAATAAATTACCCGTGCTTAAAAGTATCTGCTAACATTAGCATAGCTCCTGGTTCACGTTTCTGTCTAGGTTTTCCTGGAGAAGTTTGGCTGTGAATTCATGTCAGACATCCACTCCTGGTGTGAATGAGGGTCTGGCACTTCAGCTCTGCATGTTTTCTGTGGGGGGGGGGAGGCCCCCCCCCCCCACCAAAATATAAATAATTATACCCCCTCTCTCTCTCTCCCCTCTCCCTCTCTCCTCTCTTATTTTTAGTATATGATATTAGTAGTTCTGCTCTCCTCCCCCCCTTTCCCTCTCCCCCCCTCCCCCCTCCCACCCCCCCTCCCGCCTACCCTCTTTTTTCCTTCTCTCCCCCTTCTATTTTTTTTTTTCTCTCTCCTTCTTCTTTTTCCTTCTCTTCTTTCTCTCTTTTTCTCTCTCTTTTTTTTTTTATTTTTCTTTTCACTTCCTTTCTACTCGTTATTTTTTTTACCAACACTCCACCCCTAGACCCCCCTATTTGAACCCCCAGCATTCCTCCACCCCCCCTCATTCCTCCCTCAAATACTCCCACCTTTCTTATAATCTTCTCTTCCCCCTCTTTCTCCTCTTTTTCCCCCCTTTTCCCCCTTCACAAAATATTAATTTAATAAATTCCCATCACCTAGGCACAAACTATGTAACAATTTGATTATTTTTTTATTTTTAACACAGAAAACCAGACTACTAATGTATTATTTTTTAATTCCCTAGTCTTAAAGAATTAAAAAATAAAAAAAAAAAAAATAAAAAAAAAAAAAAAAAAAATAAATATGAATGAATGAATGAATGAATGAATGAATGAATGAATGAATGAATGAATGAATGAATGAATGATTGATTTTTCTCTCTCTCTCTCTTTCTCTCTCTCTGTTTTTTTTTTGTGTGTGGGTGGGTGGGTGGGTGGGTGGGGGGGGGTGCTCCCACACACCCCTCTTTTTTTTTTTTTCTCCCCCCCTGTGGTGTTTTAGGAGAAAAAAAAAAAAAAAAAATCTATATTTTAAGAAGAGATTATGTGGATATATTTTCTGATTATTTTTTTTTTTTTTTTTTTGTGTTTTTTTTTTTTTTTTTTTTTTTTTTGGTTTTTGTTTCCCCCAATATTTTTCCCCCCCCCCCCCCCTCCCCCCTTTATATCTACCTCACCTCCTAGTGGGGCTGTCTAAATCCGGGCCTTTTTCTTGTTGTGTTTTTGTTGAGTTTTCTTGGCTGGTTATTGCAGCTGTAAGCTGCACAAAACACAAGCATAGTCGCTCGCTCTGTGTTGACTCTGTTGAGTGAACGACCCATCCAATATGGCGGCGAAATGTAATGCAGGGTCTACGTATATAGGTCTGTGGCAATAATTGAATCTCAAGGGCCAAGGGGAAGGGGTAGGGGTGAAAAAAGGAATTGGAACTGGGCCGAAGAATGAACCAGTCTTTTGAATGTTTTTTTAGAAGGAACGGCTCCTCAAGATCCAGCTCCTTTCAAAGAGCCATTAATCCCATCTCTAATCCATTCTTCCCTCACTTGTGAACAAAATCCCGAGATGTAACTCCTCCTTTTGGAGCAGGATGACATTGTCATCTGGGCTGTCCTGATCTTCATTCCAGCTGCTTCACACTCAGCTGGGAACAACTCCAGTGAGAATTGCAGATGGCAGCCTGATAAAGCAAACAGGACCACATCCAACTGGACCCCCCCCCCCCCCCCCCCCCCCCCCCCAGTACCAGCTGTGCTCAGAAATTCTGTCCATAAAAGTTATGAACAGAATCTGTAACAGAGGACAGTCTTGGTGCAATGCAGATGAAGGTCTGACACCAACCATACAGGGAATGGACACGGGTCCGCTTCCTCACAGTCCCGCAGGGAATGGACACGGGTCCGCTACCTCACGGTCCCACAGGGAATGGACACGGGTCCGCTACCTCACGGTCCCGCAGGGAATGGACACGGGTCCGCTACCTCACGGTCCCGCAGGGAATGGACACGGGTCCGCTACCTCACGGTCCCGCAGGGAATGGACACGGGTCCGCTACCTCACGGTCCCACAGGGAATGGACACGGGTCCGCTTCCTCACAGTCCCGCAGGGAATGGACACGGGTCCGCTACCTCACAGTCCCACAGGGAATGGACACGGGTCCGCTACCTCACAGTCCCACAGGGAATGGACACGGGTCTGCTTCCTTACAGTCCCGCAGGGAATGGACACGGGTCCGCTTCCTCACAGTCCCACAGGGAATGGACACGGGTCCGCTACCTCACAGTCCCACAGGGAATGGACACGGGTCCGCTACCTCACAGTCCCACAGCGAATGGACACGGGTCCGCTACCTCACGGTCCCACAGGGAATGGACACGGGTCTGCTACCTCACGGTCCCACAGGGAATGGACACGGGTCCGCTACCTCACAGTCCCACAGGGAATGGACACGGGTCCGCTACCTCACGGTCCCAAAGCTTATGACTTCTCCCATCCACAAAGCATACAGTTTGTAGACTGGTTGGACAAACTCCGTCCCCTCTTTGTTTACATGTAACTCCATCTCCTTCAAAGGAGAACTTTCTTTTTTTTACCCTGGATCTTATTTCTAGGAGTTTATACGTGCATTTACTCACCGGCATCACTTTGAGTCCTTTGGAAGATATTACATTGAGTCGCTTTCAGTGTTCATCGGTGAAATGGCAGAGACAGGGCAGGCACGATGTAAGACATTATCTGCAGTAATACTCCTTCATTTCATCAATACTTTAAGTAGAATGAAGGAATGAATGAGTACTTTTGTCCTGTGAGTTCAGAGTTTCTCTGACTGTGTTTTTGCTGTCTGGGTAGCAGCTGATCTTCTGAGCTGTACTACGGAAGCGCGCATGGTGAACACGCGGCCCTGAAAAGTGTATAGAACCCTAATAACTAACAGAAAGCTAAACCTGGACTCACGGGACAATACTTGTTTGTTCATTCTGCTTAAAAGGACTTGAGGCAGGAATTTGAAAAAAACCAAACATGAATGTCCCTTTTTTGAATACTAATGGGTGATGAAGCGCTAAATACCAAAAAATAACGTTTCCACCACGTTTCTCTCCGTTGCCTTGAACAGGCTGTGTGCTGCATAAAGCTGCAATTCGGTGTCCGAATTTTTCCGCGCTGCCCTGCGGACGTGACGTCAAATGACCTACATCCGCAGTTTTGATGCAGGAAAAAGACGGTCACGTTAAATAAAAGCACTCTAAGAGATAGTTATGGATTATTCTGCCATCAGAATACGATCTAGATCAACTGAAAGACACTAAAAATTGTAACTACGAAGAAAAAGCTTAGTAAACAACATTATAGTTTTCCAGCTCTGCCATGCGGACGTGACGTCACATGACGCTACATCCGCTGTTTTGATATAGGACAAAGCCGGTCGCGGTAAATTCAAACACTGTAAGCGAATGTTATGGATTATTCTGCCGTCAGCAAACGATCCAGATCAACTGAAAGACACTAAAAAGTGGAACTACGGAGAAAAAGGTGAGTAAACAACATTATAGCTTCAGTTTGTGCACACTCCCATGACGGCTTGGCTCGTGGCTGCAGGTACCTGGAGCGGCAGTCGTGAGTTTCGTTTCTTAATCTTGCCTCAAGTCCCTTTAAAGTAATGGTGAAAATCAAGGAGTTTTACTGCAGATTATGTCTGATAGAGAGGCTGCCCTGTCTCCGCCATTATTACTGGAAGCACACCGAAGGGCGACTCAACGTAATATCTTGCAAAGGACTCAAAGTGATGCAGAAATTTTACCGGTGAGTAAATACACGTATAAACTCCTAGAAATAAGGTCCAGATTTTAAAAAAAGAAAGTTATCCTTTGATGTTGAAGTCCACAAGTAAACAGCATTGTTCTTGCAGCAAAGAAAAGGGGACGGTTTTCAGAAACATTACTTAGCGGCACTTTTCTCTGCTCAGATTAACACCACTTCGACTGAAAGCTTTGCAGCGATTCAGAGGTCTGTAGGATAACTGCAACTTGATTCAAAGATTTTTAATAACCAGGTTTCAAAACAGAAAAATCCACAAGGTTTGGAAAAGGTCTGAGTAGTTCTTTTTACATTGACTTTAAAAATACAACTATAACTGGACGGCCTGTTTTCAGCTTACTGACATCCTCCAACTAAACACAACTGTCCTGTCTGAACTGCCTCGTTGCCCTTGAGCAAGGCACTGAACTGAGAGAGAGCAAGAGAAAGACAAAAGTCTGCATGTGTGTTGACTTGTTTACACGATTATGTAACCTCCTCTGCAGCCTTCAAATATGGATGGGGGGGCCAGGCATCCTCAGCATATGTTAAAAGGAGCTTCCCCATCTGTTTGCCTACCGAAGTCTAAAACTGCTGTCTCTTAAAGGAGCCGTTTGCCTTAGCATGGTTTTGTTTGTGTCATATTGTCTTTGAAAATATTTCCAAATTGAACTATTTCCACTGAAACACGCCTCTTAGTTCAGTATGAAAGATATGTGATTAAGTGAGCCAGTTAACACTCGTTATGCATAAACATAAACACCTGTCACTGGATAGTGTAGCTAGATGGATTTTCAATACATAAAAATAAAAAGTAAAGAATTAAAAAAATGTAAGTACAGTAAAACATGAACATATTTACAAAGTTAAGAACTGTGTGTCCTTTCTTAATAAAAAGCTGGAAATAGTCTTAAATGAATGCATGTAAAAGTATTCTAATCAAATGACACCTGCAGTTGATGTTGATGTCAGATGACTTAACAGGTCCTCCAACTGGAAAAAGTCCCATCATTCCATCCTGTAAAGTACCGCTCTATGCAAAGGGGATGAGGGAATGTGGCTCACATAAGCACTTTCACATCAGTGCGAACATCACTGTCAAGTCTGACATTTGCAACACGATTGTCACTGCACCCATCACCTTCCTCCCACCTTGAGAGGACTTAATGGCTTATTGAAAATGACGCTGGAAATGGGCTCTATGCACGGCTCCACTACTTCCTGAACGTAAGCCAGTCGCTACAAGCAAAAAAAAACTTTTTTTTAACACTTATTTCAAGGATGGCCAAGACATTTTTGTTTGTAATAAGGAAAAAAAATTTTTTTTTTAAATTCTGCCCTTAGAACGAGCAGAATTTTCTTGATAAGTTTTCTTGAAATAAGATGCATCGTCTTAAAACAAGTTCCAATATCTCACTGAAATGTTTCTCTTTAAGTAATTTTGTCTTATTTCAAGTGTGATTAGATAATTTCACTAGGGATTAGAAAAACATACTTGGTAAGATTTGAGTTTGTGCAGTGTCTACACTGCAAAAACAGTCTATGGTATATCAAATCTGGAAGCGGTGGTTGCCGCGCCGATGCGAGATAAACAGATGGAGTATGTTCTGATGCTAAGACAGACAGATGAAGGACTTGACAGAAATGGTTGCTGTCTTAGACTGTCCAAGTCTTAGATTCCTATATTCAGCAAAAACTGTCTTAAAGGAATAGTTCACCCACAGAATAATGTAACTTAATTTCCACTTCTCCTCATGGTGAGCAAGACTCTGAGCAAGTGTCCTGAGTGGGTAGCGTCCAGAATTTACTGGAAACCATCATTTAGGAGATTTTTAGAGCCTAAACAGTAGAACATCCTTTTTCCTGCAAGCGCGCCGAAGCGCTTATGCGACACTACAGAAGCCTCGGCGTTCAGAGCCTACTCTGCCGATAATACAAGCATAGAAGAAGAAATTTTCTGTTTACATTGAGCTGAGAGCGACAGAGCTGCAGACAAACCGGGACAAACACAAGAGGGTCCAAGAGGGGTTGATATTGATTTAAAACAAAGAAAGAAAAAAAAAAAGAGAACGCGTGATCTCGTCTGCCGCAGCTTCCGTAGTTTCATGAACATGTATCAGCGTGCTTGCAGGAGATGCGATGTTCTACTGTTTAGAACATCTAAACAGTACTAAATTACGTTGTTTCCAGTAAATTCTGGACGCTACCCACTCAGGACACTTGGATTACATTGGACGAGCAGTATGGAGGAATATTGACAAGTTTTTGTGGACTTTTATGGACCTTTCTGGCTCGGACCCCGGCGAACTCTATTATATGAAAGTTGGGGGGAAACGAGAAGCCTTCCTGATCGCCGGCTGCATTTGAGATATTAAAAAAGTGCTGCAGAGTCTTGCTCACCATGAGGGGACGAGGAAGATAAAGTTACATCATTCTGTGGGTGGACTATCCCTTCAACTATCTCTTTTTGAGAGTAATATACTTGACAAGACTAGACTGTGTAAGATTATGTTTTGGGAGAAAATGTATTTTACTTCGTACTTAGTAAGTGAATCTTAAAATTGGATATTTTTTTGCATATTAAAGTAAATTATCTTTCATAATACACTGTCAAACAAAGAGCAACAGACTGCGCGAGTGTGTCCGAAAATACCCTCGTATCTACAGGGAGTGCAGAATTATTAGGCAAATGAGTATTTTGACCACATCATCCTCTTTATGCGTGTTGTCTTACTCCAAGCTGTATCGGCCCAAAGCCTACTACCAATTAAGCATATCAGGTGATGTGCATCTCTGTAATGAGAAGGGGTGTGGTCTAATGACATCATCACCCTATATCAGGTGTATTAGGCAAACAGAATTATTAGGCAACTTAACAATAAACAAATATATCCCCATTTCAATGATTTATTTTCACCAGGGAAACCAATATAACAGCTCAACATTCACAAATATACATTTCTGACATTCAAAAACCAAACAAAAACAAATCAGTGAGCAATATAGCCTCCTTTCTTTGCAAGGACACTGAAAAGCTGCCATCCATGGATCCTGTCAGTGTTTTGATCTGTTCACCATCAACATTGCAGCAGCAGCAACCACAGCCTCCCAGACACTGTTCAGAGAGGTGGACTGTTTTCCCTCCTTGTAAATCTCACATTTGATGAGGGACCACAGGTTCTCTATGGGGTTCAGATCAGGTGAACAAGGAGGCCATGTCATTAGTTTTTCTTCTTTTAGACCCTTTCTTGCAGCCACGCTGTGGAGTACTTGGATGCGTGTGATGGAGCATTGTCCTGCATGAAAATCATGTTTTTCTTGAAGGATGCGGACTTCTTCCTGTACCACTGCTTGAAGAAGGTGTCTTCCAGAAACTAGCAGTAGGACTGGGAGTTGAGCTTGACTCCATCCTCAACCCGAAAAGGTCCCACAAGCTCATCTTTGATGATACCAGCCCATACCAGTACCCCACCTCCACCTTGCTGGCGTCTGAGTGGGACTGGAGCTCTCTGGCCTTTACCGATCCAGCCACGGGCCCATCCATCTGGCCCATACCAGTACCCCACCTCCACCTTGCTGGCGTCTGAGTGGGACTGGAGCTCTCTGGCCTTTACCGATCCACCACGGGCCCATCCATCTGGCCCATCAGCAAACACAAGATGTCATTTCAACATTGTTTTTTGGGCTAAATCTTGTCGGTCCGTCATAGCCATATTTAAGCCTGAAAATAGACGTTGAAAGTGGAGCTGAGTTTGGACCGTCTGATTTTGTCCAAATTTAGCCCAAAATTAGACGTTGAAAAGTCGTCGAAAAACGTCTTTTCAACGTCTAATTGAAAGACGGCTTTTCACCTTTCACTTTTCAACCAAATCAAAACGTTGTTTAAACGTTTTCAACAGATGGACATGATGTCTTTTCAACGTCTTTTCAGCCAAATTTTGCTGGCTGGGCCGGCCTCTCATTTCATCAGTCCATCAAACCTTAGAAAAATCAGTCTGAGCTATTTCTTGACGTTTCAGCTTGTGTGTCTTGTTCAGTGGTGGTGGTTTTTCAGCCTTTCTTACCTTGGCCATGTCTCTGAGTATTGCACACCTTGTGCTTTTGGGCACTCCAGTGATGTTGCAGCTCTGAAATATGGCAAAACTGCTGGCAAGTGGCATCTTGGCAGCTGCACGCTTGACTTTTCTCAGTTCATGGACAGTTATTTTGCGCCTTGATTTTTCCACGTTTCTTGCGACCCTGTTGACTATTTTGAATGAAACGCTTGATTGTTGGATGATCATGCTTCAGCAGCTTGGCAATTTCAAGAGTGCTGCATCCCTCTGCAAGATATCTCACTATTTTTGACTTTTCGGAGCCTGTCAAGTCCCTCTATGACCCATTTTACCAAAGGAAAGGAAGTTGCCTAATAATTCTGTTTGCCTAATACACCTGATATAGGGTGATGATGTCATTAGACCACACCCCTTCTCATTACAGCGATGCACATCACCTGATATGCTTAATTGGTAGTAGACTTTGGGCATATACAGCTTGGAGTAAGACAACATGCATAAAGAGGATGATTTGGTCAAAATACTCATTTGCCTAATAATTCTGCACTGCCCTGTATGTTACGAACACCAAGCGGTGTAAACTGACATTAAAACAGGGAAATTAACTATGAACTCAGCCAGCCGCAGCGTTATGGGGGGACCTACAGGGCAGAGGCCCACCCACTTGCGCTATGGGCCCTCTCTGTGAGACTGCCGACAGATCAGCATTTTGTACTCAAAGCTGAAACAAACAGCGAACATGTTAACAAGGCAGTGAATGGATTCTTCCAGTTCAACTGTTTTCTTTTAAATACAGAAAACGGTCAGGTATGTTTCTGTACCTGCTCATCATTAGAAGGCTGTTCATTTATAAAGCTCAGGAAACATTATGCGATTGCAGCTGTCATACTTGCAGACACGGCAGTGAAAGCGCTTCGCTTTCACCACCACCACTTCAGATCAAAATAAATAAATAAATAGATGGAGTAAACATGCAACAGCTGCTTCGTTCTGAGAAAAAAAGAACATTCAGACCAGGAAACGTTATCTACACTGAATTAGGAAGAACTGTCCCGTATGAGCACGAGGATGGTCCAGAAGTATCGGATGTGATGCAGCTCAGTAACTAAAGTAAAAGGCAGAGGAGATGCAGTCGCGCCTGTCTGCACGCTGCTCCACCTACCACAGAAAAACCACACACCCCCACCAGGCATATATAAGCTAAATACGTTTCCCTCGCTGCTATAGATAACTAAAGTCATCTACAGGCATATATAAGCTAAATATGTTTCCCTCGCTGCTATGGATAACTAAAGTCATTTACAGGCATATAAGGCTTAATATGTTCCCCTTACCGCTATAGATAACTAAAGTGATTTACAGGCATATATAAGCTTAATATGTTCCCCTAGCTGCTATAGATAACTTAAGTCATCTACAGGCATATATAAGCTAAATATGTTTCCCCTAGCTGCTATAGATAACTAAAGTCATCTACAGGCATATATAGCTAAATATGTTCCCCTCGCTGCTATAGATAACTAAAGTCATCTACAGGCATATATAAGCTTAATATGTTCCCCTCGCTGCTATAGATAACTAAAGTCATCTACAGGCATATATAAGCTTAATATGTTCCCCTCGCTGCTATAGATAACTAAAGTCATCTACAGGCATATATAAGCTTAATATGTTCCCCTAGCTGCTATAGATAACTAAAGTCATCTACAGGCATATATAAGCTAAATATGTTTCCCTAGCTGCTATAGATAACTAAAGTCATCTACAGGCATATATAGCTAAATATGTTCCCCTCGCTGCTATAGATAACTAAAGTCATTTACAGGCATATATAAGCTTAATATGTTCCCCTCGCTGCTATAGATAACTAAAGTCATCTACAGGCATATATAAGCTTAATATGTTCCCCTAGCTGCTATAGATAACTAAAGTCATCTACAGGCATATATAAGCTTAATATGTTCCCCTAGCTGCTATAGATAACTAAAGTCATCTACAGGCATATATAAGCTTAATATGTTCCCCTAGCTGCTATAGATAACTAAAGTCATCTACAGGCATATATAAGCTAAATATGTTCCCCTAGCTGCTATAGATAACTAAAGTCATCTACAGGCATATATAAGCTTAATATGTTCCCCTCGCTGCTATAGATAACTAAAGTCATCTACAGGCATATATAAGCTTAATACGTTCCCCTAGCTGCTATAGATAACTAAAGTCATCTACAGGCATATATAAGCTTAATACGTTCCCTAGCTGCTATAGATAACTAAAGTCATCTACAGGCATACATAAGCTTAATACGTTCCCCTTGCTGCTATAGATAACTAAAGTCATTTACAGGCATATATAATCTTAATATGTTCCCCTAGCTGCTAAAGATAACTAAAGTCATCTACAGGCATACATAAGCTTAATACGTTCCCCTTGCTGCTATAGATAACTAAAGTCATCTACAGGCATATATAAGCTTAATACGTTCCCCTCGCCGCTTTAGATAACTAAAGTCATCTACAGGCATATATAAGCTTAATACATTCCCCTAGCTTCTATAGATAACTAAAGTCATTTATAGGCATAGTAATCTTAATATGTTCCCCTAGCTTCTATAGATAACTAAAGTCATTTATAGGCATATATAAGCTTAATATGTTCCCCTAGCTGCTACAGATAACTAAAGTCATCTACAGGCATATATAAGCTTAATACGTTCCCCTCGCCGCTTTAGATAACTAAAGTCATTTACAGGCATATATAAGCTTAATACATTCCCCTAGCTCTATAACCAAGTCATTTATGCACGTTCCCCTCGCCGCTATAGATAACTAAAGTCATTTACAGGCATATATAAGCTTAATACGTTCCCCTTGCTGCTATAAATAACTAAAGTCATTTACAGGCATATATAAGCTTAATACGTTTCCCTAGCCGCTATAGATAACTAAAGTCATTTACAGGCATATATAAGCTTAATACGTTTCCCTAGCCGCTATAGATAACTAAAGTCATTTACAGGCATATATAAGCTTAATACGTTCCCCTCGCCGCTATAGATAACTAAAGTCATTTACAGGCATATATAAGCTTAATATGTTCCCCTCGCTGCTATAGATAACCAAAGTCATCTACAGGTATATAGAAGCTTAATATGTTCCCCTCGCTGCTGTAGATAACTAAAGTCATTTACATACATATATAAGCTAAATACGTTCCCCTAGCTGCTATAGATAACTAAAGTCATTTACAGGCATATATAAGCTTAATATGTTCCCCTAGCTTTATAGATAACTAAGTCCCAGCTGCTATAGATAACTAAAGTCATCTACAGGCATATATAAGCTTAATACATTCCCCTAGCTGCTATAGATAACTAAAGTCATCTACAGGCATATATAAGCTTAATACGTTCCCCTAGCTGCTATAGATAACTAAAGTCATCTACAGGCATATATAAGCTTAATACGTTCCCCCTAGCTGCTATAGATAACTAAAGTCATCTACAGGCATATATAAGCTTAATATGTTCCCCTAGCCGCTATAGATAACTAAAGTCATTTACAGGCATATATAAGCTTAATACGTTCCCCTCGCCGCTATAGATAACTAAAGTCATTTACAGGCATATATAAGCTTAATACGTTCCCCTCGCCGCTATAGATAACTAAAGTCATTTACAGGCATATATAAGCTTAATATGTTCCCCTAGCTGCTATAGATAACTAAAGTCATTTACAGGCATATATAAGCTTAATATGTTCCCCTCGCCGCTATAGATAACTAAAGTCATCTACAGGCATATATAAGCTTAATATGTTCCCCTCTCAAAGCCGCTATAGATAACTAAAGTCATTTACAGGCATAATATGGGAGAATATAATAATTTATAACTTTAATATGTTCCCCTAGCTGCTATAGATAACTAAAGTCATCTACAGGCATATATAAGCTTAATACGTTCCCCTCGCTGCTATAGATAACTAAAGTCATCTACAGGCATATATAAGCTTAATATGTTCCCCTAGCTGCTATAGATAAGTAATTTAGTCTTAAATATTAGCTTTTTTTTATGTGTCTAAGTTCCAGGACCGAAGTTTAACGGCTGACTGACTGAACCATCGAAGAAATCTCTCAACCACTTGACATTTTTTAGGCCCATTTTATGACATCGCTTGGGGGCCGTTGCAGAACTTTCAGGAGTTTTAGGGAAGGTTTAACACCCAAAAGCCTAATCCCCTTGCCAGGAGAATAATAAACATTTGCATTCAGATAAGGTTTCACGCCATCTTCAGAGTTCAGGCCTAATTAAAGAGCTAACGAGTATCATCCGTCTGTTAAACATCATAAAAACTAAGTGTTTGGAACAGCTTCAGGTTCATGTTTGTCTTCTTTCTCCTCTAATTAATCTTGGCTCACTCTGAGTGCGCCTCTCTTTGCTGGTTCGGATCAAAGTGACAACAGCATAATACAGTTGTGGATGCACAGAACAGTGTGTGCAGGACAGCTGCTGATTCAGCATGGAGGAGGCAGTCTGTGATGTCAGTTTCTTTGAGAGCTCAGTCATGAAAGAGTGCGAGTAGCAGACAGCGCTACAGTCTGACTGTGCATGGAAACATCCTTTCAGGGTGCTCCTCTCCTTCATCTCATCCTCCTCTTTCTCCGCTCCCTCCTTCTGTCTTTCCCAACAACTATAATAAGTGTTTGAGCTCCCCATGGGAGCAGTCAAACACTGTGTGTCTTCTCCGCTGTGTCTTCTCCGTTGCCATGGCAGCAGGGTGTTGATGAAGTCCCATGATGGTGTAAGGGTAAAGATGAGCGTATTCCCTGACCTGACACTCCAGAGGGGATCCAGTTGCAGCTCAAACTTTTATTTTCTCAGGCTGAAGCATCATGTTTACAGCTGAAGTTTGCTTTGCATGTCACATACCAGCAACTGGATATCAACACATCAGCTGTTTTCAGGCACACGGTGGCTGTTCATCAAAGAAACATGAGAAGATTTTATCTTCTCGTCGGAGAGGAAAAGAAAGTGAGAAACTGACAGAACAAGAGTCGACATCACACTGACTTTTACTGGCTATCGACTGATCCGGCCAATGGCCGCCAGTACACCGTCCGCCATTACCGGGGGGGGGGGCGTTTCTGTCCATGTGTAACTGGAACAGATGAGAATGGGACGTTCTTCTTCCCAACATGGAGGAAATGTGAAAGGACGTCACATTCCTGGTTGCTGGAACATCAGAGGAAAACTTTAATGTGGTAATAAGTGAAGAAGAAGATCACGGACATTTATTTCATGAAGATTTCTGCTGTCTGTGACAAAAGTGGACGGTGCTGCTCAGTCCACTGATGTCAGTGTGTTCTTATCGGGGAGGAATATCGGCCAATCAGAGCAGAGGAGGAATAAGTTGCTGCCACGGTGGAGAAAACCCTGGATTTAACCACGCTCCTTTTTTTACCATAAATCTATGAATGAGGTAATAGAACCTAAAACAAAAACCCCCCTATCAAAATAAAATATTCTTCCAATCTTAAATATTCAATAAAAACTCCAACCAATCCTTTAAGTGGGGTGCACCTCTAGAATTTTCCAGAAACCCCCTTTCTCAACCTTTCTTCTCTTTTTTTGGGAGAAGGAGGAAAGGGGGGTGTTTTGGGTGTGAGGCGGGACTGTTTATTTTCAATTATTCTTCCCTCCTTTCTGAAATGCAAGATCGTAAGGGTTGCTTTAATCCCCAACAACAAAAACACGGTAATTTATGGTGAACACTCATTAATCTGACACTTTATTTCACGTATCTATGCTCCCGAAAATGAGGCACCGCATAACGTTCTCATGCTAGCTAATGCTAACAGAGACAGCTGTGGTTCATGCTAGCTAATGCTAACAGAGACAGCTGTGGTTAGTTTTTGTTGCTGAGAGTTAATGACTAATCTGGGAGATATTGTGAAATATCAGGTTATTTGCTCTGATCAGGGCAACATTGGGACCAGAAAATAAAACCAGTTCAGTCAGAAACACAAACGGATCAGGAAGACGGTGTCCTGCAGCCTTTAGTTTCATCTGCAGGACATGTGAAGCTACGTGGTCTGTACAGTCCTGAAACAATACCAAAAGCCAAATATGGGAGAAAATAGAAAAGGAACCACCTTTGAAAGAGTTTAGATTTTAAACTTTGATAAGTAATCAGAGATATTCGTGTTATTCCAGCGTGGCTTGTTAGTAAAGCCAGTTTCTGCAGATGAATAATAGTTTACATTAATGATCCGATGTAACAAAAAAAAAAAAGTCAAGAGTACTTTAAAGATCTCTGGATAACATACCTGTAGGTCATCATGACCTTAGACAACTGTCCAACGTTGTAAATCCAGATATTCACGCTGCTTTCCATGTTGGCAGATACAAGGTAAATGGGACTCGTTACCCAGGCAACGGCAACGCCGCAAGATGGCGACACACAAAACACTCATAGGATTAGTCGATAAGAAGCTCAAACAAGAAACATGGTGCAAGAAGGAGAATGCCTCAGCCTACAGGGGGAGCGAAAGGTCGTAACTCTGCTAAATATCCACGCAATCTTAAAATGAACAAGAAATCCTCATAATGAAGACGTAAAACAAGAAAATGATATGGCTTTACAGCCTCCTTTACTCATTACTGGATTATAAAAAGTTCCAAATACATAAATTAACAAATTAAAACTTTAACTTCATGACCAATTTAGTTTCTAAAATCTCAGTTCTAAATCTAAATAGATTTTAGTGATAGTAATTATAGTAAATTTTACGCTCTTTTAATGGTTTGGAAATAGATTAACTTCAGTTTATTACTGACAATCAGCAGACTTTAATGTGGGATTTATGTGTGAAGGCAAATAAAAGGCAGACAAGCACATCAGCTATAAACATGGTAAAGCTGGCGTCTGCCGAAGAAGCACAGACGGCCTACTTCCTCTGCAGAAGAAATGCAAAAGGACATAAAAGGAAAGACGGGAGGAGAAAGAAAGAGAGAAAGAGTTGAATATCGAGTCACCACTAATTGTTTCTATTTTAAAGTGCTGAGCTGCTTTCAGGGTGATTGAAGGAAGCTGGTGCAAAAGTGACCTAAAAACAAAGAGACGAGCCGGTGAATGCTCACGGATAACTCACGCTCACGCTCATGCACACAATGTCCTCATACGACGGTGGTCAGGAAATACCTGCAACCATGTCTTTATCAGTTTTTCTCTGATCATGAGCAGAACATGGGGAGGGGGGGTAAATGAAAGCTATAGATGGAGGAAAATGATGAGCTGTGGGGTCACTCACCAGAGACAAACGCCGGGTAGATGGAGTGTTGTGTGGAGTTTTACTGCCCTCTGCAGGATCACACAGGTAGGTACAAGACCAGGAAAGCTTTCCCTTTGGCCCCTCTACACATTTATCTTTGTTCTTCACTGATGCAAACGGGGGTGACCGGGGGGGCTGCAGCCACCCTTGGCCAATCACTGGCCACCCCCATGCTTTAACTAAACAATAATAATGATAATAATAACTGGGAGGCGCTCAAGCAGTTACACAGACCCCAAGCTGCTGCCAAACAACGTTTCCTTCTTATTTTAGACACTATAGACACCCCCAAACAGTTGGAAATATATATGCATACATATATGCGGCTGTGTGTAAATGTTTTTGCCCCCCTTCTAATTTCTTACTTTTTTCCATGTTTGTCACACTTAAACCAACACTAACTAACTTTTCAGCCTTAATAAAATGTTTTCATTACTTTTGTGATTAAACGTCAACTTACAACTAGTAGAAAGTCACCTCTGTTTCATCCGGAGGGGGTCTGTATCGCAACTTTGAGGAGGGTGGTAGGAACCCTGACACACAAAACTACAAATGTGCTGACTGCTTTACGGCATATGTCACTTCCCCCTTTCTCGATTCGTTAGGAAGGCGGAAGTCAATGTACCGCTTATGCGTAACTATTGCTAACATGGCAGAAGCTCCAAAACAACAAAAGAGACAAAAAGTTTTGTCTGAAGAGACAAAAAAAAGAAAAAGGGAGGCTACCCGGATAAAAGGACAGTCAAGGATGAACATCGGCCAGGCTTTCACACGCTCAAAGACGAGGAGGGATTTCCGACCGATGCTGCCTATTGCTGCTGCTCTATTTCTGCTGGACTAGAAAGTAACTTTCTCTGCTCAAATCAACATGCTAATGCTAACGTTATCAATCGGAAATGTGCGTGGTAGCAATAAATAGCCACCAGCTTGATAGTTCATCGTTCCAAACTGACCTGACCAGCCACGCAACAAACTCAAAAGTACTGTCTGCAGAAAAAGTACTGCTATGACTGCAAACCCCAAATATCTATACAAGTCTGATTAAAATATGAAGATTCGTACTTTGGAAAGATCAGTCATACTGAATCATTGTGGTATTATCGTGTCAGTTTGTATGTACGAGGCAGTAGTTTCTGATGATTGTTATGTAATAGTTTCAGAGAGAAACTGGATTGTTTTTGTGTTTTTGTTCACTAGCAAGGACCACGCCACAACAAAAGGAGTGATGATGACGATGATAATGATGATGGATTGATTGATTGATTGATTGATTGAAAGAAAGAATGAGATATGATGATGAGCCGGAGGAAGACCTAGTGTGGGGGTGTAGTCTTTCGGTAGTGAGTCCGGCTTAGGGAACCCCCCTCAGATGGAACCCAAAAGAAGAGAAGGAAGCAGACAAGGAACAAGAATGGTGGAGACGGTCAGATGATGGGAAAGAAGTAGGACAGCAGGAAGGAGAAGGGAGGCAGAGAAGAGGGGGGGGGCAAAGGCCAGGGAGGGGCAGCAGATGGAGAAAGGCCTAACAAAGCAGGCGGATGAGGCAAAAGGGAAGGTAGAGGAGATGCAACGAGAGGAAAGGGAGGGAAAGGGAGAGTCATCGAGAGAACGAGAAACTGAGTTGATGAGGTGAGCGAGTATTTAAGGCTGCTTGGTGATTAGTGAGATTGGAGGCAGGTGTGGTTGAGGCGTGGTCCTGCTCCTGAACCTATGTAAATGAATTAACCTCATTTCACTAGCAAGGACCACGCCACAACAAAAGGAGTGATGATGACGATGATGATGATGAAGGATTGATTGATTGATTGATTGATTGATTGAAAGAAAGAATGATATATGATGATGAGCCGGAGGAAGACCTAGTGTGGGGGTGTAGTCTTTCGGTAGTGAGTCCGGTTTAGGGAACCCCCAAAATGACTGGCCAGAGCCAAGAAGTGAATGAGCTCTACGTATATCTGAAAGGTTATTGCAAACGTTTGAACGATAGGCTTGCTAAGACCAGCGTCTGAGCAACTGAATATTTTTGGTCTGATACATCAAATCTGGAGGCGGTGGTGGCTGCGCCGAAGCGGAATGAATGGATGGAATAGTGTTCTGATTCTAAGCCGGACAGACGGACTTGACAGAAATGGTTGCTGAACCAGAATCTAGTTGCCAATTTCCTTTTCTCAGTGAAGAGCTGATCCAGAGGTGAGGCAGTTGATTGCAGTCCAACTTGGAAATAGTCTGGAACTGGTTCTTAAGGGCTGAGGTGTGAATACAATTCAAACAGATAAATGGGGAAGAGAATCCGAGTTGATCTGTTTTTCTTTTAAGCGTGAATACGAGACAGTCAGGTGAGTAGCAGATGTCTGAGAGGCAGGGGTGAAAAGGAGAGTTGAAAAATGGACGTTGTAGGTGCAAAATTCAGCGGATCATAGGATGCCAAAATGACTGCTTCCAAGGTCTGATCAATGGTAGAACAGTTTCCTGGTCGTAACGTGTTAATGCAGAGGTGGAGAAAGTCCAACGTGAGAGGAAGGCGTATCGTTGTCGGAGCTGACTCTCATTTTCGAAGTCTGTTTAAGAGCCTGGTGACATGACAATGAGTGATAGATGGACACGAAGAGCCAAGCAAGAGCTGACAGAAGAATATACCGGAAAGGTAAGTGTGGATAGTGGAACAGAGAATTCTTTGGAAAGAGAAAATACAGGCGATGTAACTGTAAAGTGTGGTAATGTCAAACTGAGGGAAGCGAGTTAATAGACAGAATGATAATAGATAGATGATGGTGAGGTAGGCTGAGAGTATGCCTGGAGCGAGACTGTCAAGGATGGCTTCACTTGAGGCAACAGACAGTGAATTGTGATCTTACTGAAGATGGTTGGTGAATGGAGGGACTGGAGTCTGGTGTTGGTCTGATTCGGAGCGAATACTTGTTAAGAGGCTCGGAATGTCTGCAGCTCTGAGGAGGAACTGGTGCTGTGCTGAGATCAAGACGAGTATGCAAATGGGCTGTATGATCATAAGGGAACGGGACTGGCCTTGTAGGTGACATTGACTGCAGTCAGAATGAATTAGGATTGACCTACAGGACCATTTATGACCCCAGAGAATGGCGGCTATAATGATGGGGTACTGCAGGTAAAGAGCACAAGACCGAAGCTGAATCGAGAAGTTTTAAGTCGGAGCCAATGCGCATGGCATAAGCGAGATGACCCATGAGGGCTGCCGTTGTGTGCATTCATCCACCAGCACGTAGTTGGAGAGGAGACTCGAGATGCGCTAGACCTTTTCCAGGGGCAAGGAGGTCTGAAAGGAAAAGGAGTTGAGGGTGATCCCCAAAAAGAAAAGTAAGATGCCGGGCCATGAAGTCAGGCGACGGTCCCGGGAGCGGCATGCGAGACCCCGACAGCTGAGCAAAAGCGAAAGAAGGGTACAATAACAGCACCAAGTCAACATAGTGACCCGCCAAAACCAGGAGACAGGAGCCACCGGGATGCATGGCAGAGACGGGCGGCTGGATGGGTGGCATGGCGGTAGCTGGCTGTGAGACACAGGACAGCAAGAAGCAATTTGCACAAAAAAAGAGGCAGAGAGGGAACAAGGAAGAAATGAGCCAGAACGAAAGGAGGAGAGGGCAGAAAAGCCAGAAAAGGCAGAAAGGGCTGGGGCCCCCGAAGAGGGCAGGAGGGGCACGGCTGTGGCCGCACCAGAACGCAAGGAGGAAAGGAAGAGGCCGCGGTGGAGCCGGCAGCCAAGAAAACACGAGCAATCGGAAGCCGAGAAGAAGCAAGAGTGGCCGTCAGCGGTGCCGGGACGGCCAGAGACAGAAGGGGGGAAAGAAAGGAAGAAATGAGCAGAGAGGGCTCCGCGAAAGACTGAGCAGAGGCGGAAGTGACACGTTGGCGTGCGCCAGACGGGCCAGGGGGAGGCTAAATGTGGGAGGGTGCCCCAGGAGATGGCAGGGGAAAACGGTGGAGCCGGGAAGAAAGGCAGGGCTGGTACCCGTGGCAGCCCAGTCGGGCGTGTGGCTGAGGGATGTGCAGGGGAGAGTGCAAGCGACCGCCGTGACGGGGGCATGAATAGACCGGGGAGAGCGACCGTTGAAGCGGCTGAGAGCTAGAGAGGCTGGCTCAACAGATGCACTGTGAATCGAGGCAGTGAGATCCAGAGTCCAGGAGACTGTGGTGGGAGACCGTGCCAAGGGTCGTGCATGGCAGACCGTAAGATACTTCGGCGTGGAGGCGTGCCCTGGTTGGAGCAGGCAAAAGCCCGATAGGCCAGCAAGAGCCAACGCAGAACCGGTGGAGGGCCGGAGGAGACAGGCCCACGGAGGAGACCAGCCCACAGAGGCGCCGCTGAGGCGGCGAGTGTGGCCAAAAGGCCGTCAAAGAGGGCCGGGGAGAGCGATGGAGCGAGCAGCCACCAGTCCTGGACTAAAGATGGCGGAGAGATGGCATGGGACCCAGATAGAATCGGGAAGGTGGTGATCTGAGGGCTGTGCCAGCCGTGTCCGTGGTAGAGGGCAGCATGTGGCCCAGTGTGAGAGAACGTGGCGAGAAGCTGAGCGGCGGTTGGAGGCCGTGTCCGTGGTAGAGGGCAGCACGTTGCTCGGTGCGAGAGAAAACGTGGCAAGAAGCTGAGCGACGGTTGGAGCGGGTGGAGGCCGTGTCCATGGTAGAGGGCAGCACGTGGCCCAGTGTCCGAACGTGGCGAGAAGCTGAGCAGCGGTGGGGGGGGGGGGGGGCGGGTGTGGGGGAGAGGGGAGCACGGGGGCCAGGGGGAGAGAACGTGGCGAGAAGCTCAGCGGCGGTTGGAGCGGGCGGAGGCCGTGTCTGTGGTAGAGGGCAGCACGTGGCCCAGTGCGAGAGAACGTGGCAAGAAGCTGAGCGGCGGTTGGAGCGGGCGGAGGCCGTGTCTGTGGTAGAGGGCAGCACGTGGCCCAGTGCGAGAGAACGTGGCAAGAAGCTGAGCAGCGGTTGGAGCAGGTGGAGGCCGTGTCCGTGGTAGAGGGCAGCACGTTGCCCAGTGCGAGAGAACGTGTCAAGAAGCTGAGCGACGGTTGGAGCGGGCGGAGGCCGTGTCTGTGGAAGAGGGCAGCACGTGGCCCAGTGCGAGAGAACGTGGCGAGAAGCTAAGCAGCGGTTGGAGGCCGTGTCCGTGGGAGGGCAGCACGTGGCCCAGTGTCAGAACGTGGCGAGAAGCTGAGCAGCGGTTGGAGCGGGCGGAGGCCGTGTCTGTGGAAGAGGGCAGCACGTGGCCCAGTGCGAGAGAACGTGGCGAGGAGCGGAGCGGCAGTTGGAGCGGGCGGAGGCCGTGTCCGTGTTGGATCAAGGGAGGTAAGGCAAGTCGGCAAATCAGATCCGTAACTTCGGGACATGGATTGGCTCTGAGGGCTGGGTCGGTCAGGCTGGGGTGCGAAGCGTGGCTGGACTCGAGCCGCGGCTGGGGGAGCAGTTGCCCCCGTCAGCCCCCGTCGCCCCGCCGCCGGAGGTGCGGTGCTCAGGCCCTGTCCTCGCCCGGGCCCTCGTCTCGCGCTCGTCGCGTGGCGGGGGTCCGTGCGCGGGGGCGGGTGTCCTGCGCCGTGGCCGAAGGCGGGTCGGTGCGCGGCGGTCGGGCACGGCGGGTGGCGGCGGCGACTCTGGACGTGCGCCGGGTTCTTCTCGCGGATCTCCCCGGCTGTGGTGCCCGTCGGGGTCCCCCGTTCGCGCGGGGGCCCCCCCGGCGGGTTTCCTCGGCTGGCGCCTAGCAGCTGACTCAGAACTGGTGCGGACCAGGGGAATCCGACTGTTTAATTAAAACAAAGCATCGCGAAGGCCCGCGGCGGGTGTTGACGCGATGTGATTTCTGCCCAGTGCTCTGAATGTCAAAGTGAAGAAATTCAATGAAGCGCGGGTAAACGGCGGGAGTAACTATGACTCTCTTAAAATTGGGGAAAAATCCTCTCAGGGGGCCCCCCAAATTGGTAAACCAAGTTTATTCCCTAAAAAATTCACTTTTCCCCACTTTTTAGCATTACTTCCGCATTCCAAATCTCCATTCATTTGTTTGGGACTCAAAATGGAAGGCGCTCAAAATAATCTCAAATTGGACTCAATCTACTCAGGGGGACCCCCACACATAGGATATCAACTTTATTCCCCCCCAAATAAACCTTTGTCCACTTTTGAGAACAACTTCCATATTCCAACTCCCCATTTTGTTCATTTCAATTTTTTCCCAGTCCTCCCCACACCCCAACCCCTCTAGATTAGCTTTAAGGGGGGAGGGAGGAGAATCTGGGGGTGTGGACCCTCCAGGTCCCGCCTACATACCTCCCAGTACCAGCGAGTTTATGCCTTCCATTTTGGTGTGGATAACCTGTTTAAATAGGAAAATGGAATGTGGAAGTGGGGCGTTTCCTGCCACAGGGAAAACCCAGGGGGGGTCAAATCAGAGATCCTGCACCGTTAGGGGCCCCCCGTCCCACCAGTATTAGGACATGCCTGTAACAGCTTGCTTTGTGAGCCAAAGGTCCCTTGAGTGGGTTCTGAGTTCCCCACTGCCTCTCCCCTCTAGGGTAGGTTTGGGGGGGCTGGGGTGATCACCTTGGGGTGTGGACCCATGGGGCTTCACCCACACAGCTCCCAGTAACAGCTGGTTTTTACCATCCATTTTCCAACTTAAAAAGTTTAGGCCTTTGGTCACCATAACCTTTTTAAGTTGGGAAATGGAAAATGGAAGTGATGTGGTTCCTTCCACATGGAGCAAGCATGGGATGGGGCAAATTCAGATTCCTGAACCTTGAAGCACCTGCAATCGAGTTCCTAAGAGGAAATGCCACTGGTCACTTTGTTTGCCAACGGTCCCCATGCTCTGGCATTGTGAACAGGACTACTTGCATTGTTTCTTAGTGTTTTATGGGCTGTCAGAATTTATATATTTTTAAAGGAGAGTTTTATGGGATGTCAGAATTTATCAAAAGGACTAGAAAATTAGCCTTCAAGTTTCACAGGATTTTAATCAACATGGTCTTCAAATGTTTAAAAACCTTTTTAAAACCTTTTCACATTGAGTGACTGTGTCACTTCCTGCTGCGGTAAGGCGTGCTGTGTCACTTCCTGTTGCTCCTGTGTGTACCTCGCTTGTTTGAGCTCCCGAAGGGCTAGCTCTCTCCTCTGCCCTTAGTTGCTTAATTTTGCTTATTTTTCTTATACCATTCACCGTTTGGCCTTTCACAACGTATAACGCTTAAACACACTTCCTCACCAGTTCTCTGTTTTTGGGATTCTCTAGTTCTTGTTATCTGCTACGCCTGTTAGCTCTCTCTGCTAGCATGGCTGCTAGCGCTTTTCCTCCGCTCTCTGCTCTTCCTCCCTCTGCCTCTCTCTTTTCTTGCTCGGTGTGCTTCATGTTTAGCTACACCTCTGCCTCCTTTAGTGATAATGGTACGTGTAACAAATGTAGCTTGTTTGTAGCTTTGGAGGCGAGGCTCGGCGAATAGAAGCTCGGCTCCGCTCCATGGAAAAGCCTCCAGTAGCTAGCCAGGGCCCTGCTTTAGCTTTAGGCGGAGCGGAGCCTCGTAGACAGGCTGTCCCTAGTGGTTCCGCAGTTGGTTCCGAGCAGCCGGAACAGCAGGAGGGATGGGCGACGGTTGTGAGGAAACGTAGCTCTAAGGCTAAAGCTAAGCCCGCGGGTCACCACCAACCTGTCCACGTTTCTAACCGATACGCCCCACTCAAAGACATACCCTTTGAGCAACAAACCCTGGTTATTGGCAGCTCCATAGTCAGAAACGTGGCTTTAGAGACACCAGCGACCGCAGTTAAATGTATCCCAGGAGCCAGAGCGGGCGACATTGAGTCTTATTTGAAACTGCTGGCTAAGGATAAACGTAAATACCGTAACATTGTAATTCATGCCGGCGGTAACGACACCCGGTTACGCCAATCGGAGGTCACAAAAGTTAATGTTGCTTCGGTATGTGCTTTTGCTAAAACCATGTCGGACTCCGTAATTTTCTCTGGCCCCCTGCCAAATCTGACCAGTGATGACATGTTTAGCCGCATGTCGTCATTTAATCGCTGGTTGTCTAGGTGGTGTCCAGAAAACAACGTGGGCTTTGTAGATAACTGGAAAACTTTCTGGGGCAAACCTGGTCTTATTAGGAGAGACGGCATCCATCCTACTTTGGACGGAGCAGCTCTCATTTCTAGGAATCTGGACGATTTTGTTAGTCAGTCAAACCATTGACAATCCAGGGTTGAGACCAGGACGCAGAGTTGTAGTCTTACACACCTCTCTGCAGTTTCCCACCTGCCGCCCTCCCACACCCCCATAGTGACTGTGTCTGTCCCCCGGGCCCTTAGAATAAAATCCAAAAACACCTCTAAGGTAAATCACAATAACCTAATAAAAATTAAAACAATAAACATAACAAAACAGAAAAATAAAACTATTAAATGTGGATTATTAAATATCAGATCCCTTTCTTCAAAATCTCTGTTAGTTAATGATCTGATTGGCGATCATCATGTTGATTTATTTTGTCTCACAGAAACCTGGCTGCAGCAGGATGATCATGTTACTATTAATGAATCTACTCCACCAGATTACTTAAATTTTCATGTTCCTAGAGCTGCAGGCCGAGGAGGAGGTGTGGCTGCTATCTTTCAATCAGGGCTATTTATTAATCCCAGACCTACGATTAGTCATAATTCCTTTGAACACCTAATTCTAAGCCTTTCTCATCCTAACTGGAAATCAGAGAAACCACTTTTGTTAGCTGTAGTGTATCGTCCACCTGGACCTTACTCAGAGTTTCTGACTGAATTTTCAGACTTATTATCAGATTTAGTGTTGAATACTGATAAAGTTGTCGTTTTGGGCGACCTTAATGTTCATGTTGACGATAACAACGACAGCTTAAATATTGCTTTTAAATCTATGCTAGACTCAATCGGTTTTTCACAAAATGTTCACGAACCCACTCATTCTCATAATCATACTCTGGATCTTGTCCTGACGTATGGTATTGATAGTGAGGAACTGAAAGTTTTTCCCCATAATCCTGTTCTGTCTGATCACTTCTTAATAACTTTTGAGTTTACTTTACTTGACTACACGATGGCTGAGAATAAATTCCATTACAGTAGATGTTTATCAGATAGCGCTGTTACCAAGTTTAAAGAATCTATTTCATCACTATTTCCTACAATGCCAGATGTTAACGTCACAGAAAGCATCTATTCAAGCTTTACTCCAGTTCAGATTGATCAGCTTGCTGATAAAATAGCAGTTTCAACACGCACAGTACTAGATAATGTGGCTCCGTTAAAAAAGAAGATCATCTGTCAGAAGAAGGAAGCTCCTTGGTTTAATTCCCAGCTACGAGCTTTAAAACAGACATCTAGACGTTATGAGAGGAAATGGCGCGCATCTGGCTTAGAGGAGTCTCGCTTAATCTAGAAAGAGAGTCTAATAGTCTACAAAAAATCCTTACGTAAGACTAGAACAGCTTACTATTCATCATTGATAGAGGAAAATAGGAATAATCCCAGGTTCCTTTTCAGCACTGTAGCCAGGCTGACGAAGAGCCGTAGTGCTGTTGAGCCATGCATTCCCCCGACTCTCAGCTGTGACGATTTCATGAGTTTCTTCACAAACAAAATTGTTTCTATTAGAGAGAAAATCCATGACATCCTCCCAGCTACTAACGACATCTTACCCCCAGCAGGTTTAGAGACATCTGTAGATGCTGAATTATGTCTGGATCATTTCTGTCCTGTACAGATATCTGAGTTAACCAAACTAATTGTGGCATCCAAACCTTCTACCTGCATTCTGGATCCCATCCCAACCAAGTTGCTAAAGGAAGTCTTTCCTTTGATTAACACTTACCTACTAGATCTGATTAATTCATCGCTATTGGCAGGATATGTACCTCAGTCCTTTAAGACTGCAGTAATAAAACCTTTACTTAAAAAACCTACTCTTGACTCAGGAGAATTAGCTAATTATAGACCGATATCCAACCTCCCCTTTATGTCTAAAATTCTTGAGAAAACAGTTTCAGCTCAACTTTGTGCCCATCTGAGCAGAAATAATCTGTTTGAAAAGTTTCAGTCTGGTTTTAGAGCTCATCATAGCACAGAGACGGCACTGGTGAAGGTTACTAATGATCTTCTCATGGCTTCAGATAAAGGACTCCTGTCCGTACTTGTCCTGTTAGATCTCAGTGCTGCATTCGACACCATTGATCACATCATTCTGCTACAGAGACTTGAACATGTTATTGGAATTAGAGGAACTGCATTAGACTGGTTCAAGTCATACTTATCTGATAGATTTCAGTTTGTTAATGTCAACAACGAGTCTTCATCACACACCAGAGTAAGTCATGGAGTTCCCCAGGGTTCTGTGCTCGGACCAATTCTCTTCACATTATATATGCTTCCTTTGGGTATTATCATCAGACAACATGGCATAAATTTTCATTGTTATGCAGACGACACTCAGATATACTTATCTATGAAGCCTGATGAAACCAATCAGTTTGTTAGATTACAAAGATGTCTTAGTGACATAAAGACCTGGATGACCCTGAACTTTCTGCTTCTAAATTCAGACAAGACTGAGGTTATAGTCTTTGGACCCGAAAAAACTCAGGACTAAATTATCTAGCTTTATAGTTGATCTGGATGGCATTAATTTGGCTTCCAGCACTACAGTGAAGAATCTTGGAGTCATTTTTGACCAGGATTTGTCTTTCAACTCCCATATAAAACAGGTTTCTAGAACCGCCTTCTTTCACCTACGTAATATTGCTAAAATTAGGAACATCCTATCTCAGGACGATGCAGAAAAACTAGTCCATGCTTTTGTTACTTCCAGATTGGATTACTGTAATTCCTTATTATTGGGCTGCCCCAAATATGCCTTGAAAAGTCTCCAGCTGATCCAGAATGCTGCAGCTAGGGTTCTGACTAGAACCAGCAGGAGAGATCATATTTCTCCAGTTCTAGCTTCTCTTCATTTGCTCCCTGTTAAATCCAGGATAGAATTTAAAATTCTTCTTCTCACATATAAAGCTCTCCATGACCAAGCTCCATTATATATTAGAGATCTCATAGTTCCATATATTCCAAGCAGAGCACTTCGCTCTCAGACTGCAGGCCTTTTGGTAGTTCCAAGGGTCTCTAAGAGTAGAATGGGAGGCAGAGCGTTTGGCTATCAAGCCCCCCTATTATGGAATCAGTTACCACTTCAGGTTCGGGAGGCAGACACCCTCTCTACCTTTAAGATTAGGCTTAAAACCTTCCTTTTTGATAAATCTTATAGTTAGGGATGGCTAGCCTTCCCTTAGTTAAGCTGCTATAGGTTTAGACTGCTGCGGGACATCCATGATGCACTGGGCTCTTCCTCTCCCACCATCTCTGTCTCTCCATGTAGAAACCTGTGACAGCATTGCATCATTAACTGTGTTCTCCTCTCTCAGCAGATCTGGCTGGATAACGTTGCAGTGTTTGTTGGTCTCCCTTTCTGTCTTCTCCCCCCCCAGCCGGTCGAGGCAGATGGCCGCCCTACCTGAGCCGGGTTCTGCCGGAGGTTTTTCCTCCCTGTTAAAAGGGTGTTTTCCTTCCCACTGTCGCCACCCCTCCGTGCTTGCTCAGGATGGGGGATTGGACCGGGTCAAGTCAAGATTCGATCCAATCTGTTGGTTTCCTTAACTAGGCTATTATGAATCTGACCTGAATTTTTTCTGTCTGTTTAAGCGCCCTGAGGTGACACTGTCATGAATGGACGCTATACAAATAAAGTTGAATTGAATTGAATTAAACTTATTTTAGATTTTTTTAAATCCCATTTTAAACATTTTGTTAACAACACAACCATGAACTCACATGTTGCATTTTAAGATATGAATAGAAAAATAAAATATAAATAAAATTTACAACATGATTTCCATCTTAAATCAAATCATTGCTTCTTACTGTAAAAAAATATAAAGATAAAATAAACAAATACACCAAAACCAAAAAGGAAATCAGTCCTTTAACCTCATTTTCCGTGGTTTTAAACCCATTTTTAACACTTTTTAGCACTGAACGTATCCATGAATTTACATGTTGCATTTTCAGATATAAAAAAAAAAATTTACATTATTTCTGTTTTTAAATCAAATCAGTGCTTCTTTCTTTAAAAACATATAAAGCACAAATAAACAAAATAACACTCAACTGAAAAGGAACATGGTCTTCAACCTTTTGAAAACCTTTTTAACCTTACTTTTCATGGTTTTAAACCATTTTTTAAAACATTTTTTATCACTTAACATATCCATGAATTCCCATGTGGCATTTTAAGATATAAAGAAAATTAAATATAAATAAAATTCACATTATTTCAATTTTTAAATAAAATCAGTGCTTCTTTTAAAAAAATATTAACTATGAATTAACAAAACATTCATCAAATGAAAAGGAAAAACGTGGGGGTGGGACTAAGGGAGAGGATTGGTGTCTGGTATGACATCAGAACTTTGGGAGTCAGGGACGTCCTCGGCGCTTTGGCCGTCAGGGACGTCCTCGGCGCTTTGGGTGTCTGGGGCTTCATTGGTTTGGGGGTCTTGGACGTTGGGGGACAGAGAAGGTTCATCTTCTGGTGGGCGGGGGGTGGGACATTCATCATTGGTTTGGGAGGGTTTGAGTTCAAGAAGCATATCTGGTTTGATTTTTTTTAGTTTGAACAGTCTTTGGTGACTGGAAACAGTCTTTTGCACAATCTTGTGCTTGGCACAAGACTTCTCCCTTGCACCACTACTGGCATGTCTTGATGACATTAAAGCCTGGTTGGCGCTTAACTTTTTGTACTTAAATCAAACAAAAACTGAAGTGATGGTGTTTGGTCCCAGTAGCCTTCATGATTCCCCCCCTGTTGACTTGAGCATTTTTACTGGTTTTTAAAGCCAGTAGTCTCTAACTTGGGGTTTTAAGATGGACAGTGATTTTAAATTGGCTCGGCAAATCAGCTTTGTAGTCAAGTCCAGCTTTTTATCATATCAGACAATTGGCTAAAGTCAAACCTTTTCTTGCACAACAGCACTTTGAAACAGTAATCCATGCCTTCGTTACATCTCGGCTGGATTACTGTAACGCACTTTATTTTGGTGTGAGCCAGTCCTCCCTCGCATGTCTCCAGTTGGTGCAGAACGCAGCCGCTCGCCTTTTAACAGGAGTACGTAAGAGGGAGCACATAACCCCCCATCCTGGCCTCCCTCCACTGGCTGCCTGTGCATTTTAGAGTTCATTTTAAGATTCTTTTATTTGTTTATAAGTCTTTAAATGGTTTGGCCCCTCCTTACCTCTCTGAGCTTCTTCACCCCTACACTCCTGCTCGGTGCCTCAGGTCAGCTGACCTGCTGCTCCTGGAGGTACAGAGGTCCAGACGGAAGCTCAGAGGAGACAGAGCTTTTTCAGTTGCTGCTCCAAAACTTTGGAATGAGCTCCCCTCCCCATCAGACAATCCTCATCACTGTCCATTTTTAAAACTCGTCTTAAAACCCATTTTTATTCTTTAGCTTTCAGCACAGCATGAGACTCTCTGTTTTAGTGTATCGTGGTTTGTTTTGGTTGCTGATTTTATTTGGTTTTATTACTTTTACTTATTTAATTCTTGTTCTATTTATTTCCTTTTATTAATTATTCTGTTGTTTTCAAAATGTTTTTAACTATCCGCTTGTTGTGTACAGCACTTTGTTCCAACTGTGGTTGTTTTAAAGGGCTCTATAAATAAAGTTGAGTTGAGTTGGCAGTTCCTCATCTGAGGTTGGCACATTGACCTCGATGTCACTCCCCTCACTGACATCCATGTATTTCGGCTCCTCACCATCTTCAGAGGAAGAAGACAATGAGGTGGAGGGCTGACGTTTCCTCTTTCCTGAGACTTTTTTTTTTGTTTCAGGCTTTTCCACCTTAGTGACTTTCCTTTTTTTTTTTAGGTTGCTGTGGCCGGTCCTCCTTGATGACATCCCCTTCAAGACAAGGTAAGCTATGTTTAATTAAATAGCACGGAGTGGGCATTTTGGGTCCTTGAGGGCCAACATCCTGCAGGTATTAGGTCTTACTTTGCTGCAACACACCTGATTCCAATTGATGGTTCAGGATTGTTCTAGCAGGGAAATTCTTATACCTGCAGGATGCTGGCCCTTGATGACCTTAGTTGCTCACCCATGACAAAACATGTTTCCTCTACAATATAATTTAAAGTTCTCTTCATATATATTTCTACGTTTTCAGGTTTAAAATGAATCACCTTCATTTGCCTTCAATGACCCCTCCAGTGCCTTGAGTCGGAGTTCCCGTACTTTGAAATTTTCTTCCTTTTCGGACAATGCAACTTAGAATTTTTCTGCAGTTGCCGGGTCATGGCACATTGCCTTTGCAATCGAGGCCCTCTCCTCCATCGACAAATGCTTGTTCGCCTAAAAGAAAAAAATATTAATATGATACAATGATGAATGTGTTTTTCGTCCTGGTCGTGGAACAGTGCTCCAGCTCTACACCCTCTTCAGGATTCTGGAGGGGGCTGGGAGTTCACCCAACCAGTCTACATGTGCTTTGTGGAAACTCTAAATTTACAGGTTGATCTACATTCCTACCCTCACCTATGGCCATGAGCTGTGAGTCATTACAGAAAGAACGAGATTGCCAGTACAAATGGCCAAAATGAGTTTCCTCTGCAGGTTGGCCGAGCTCTCCCTTACAGAGGACCTCAGTCATTCAGGAAGGGGCTCAAAGTAGAGCCGCTTCTCCCCCACATCCAGAGGAGCCAGATATGGAGGCTCTAGCATAGGGGTAGGCAACTCCAGTCCTCGAGGGCCAGCATCCTGCAGGTCTTCAGAGCTTCCCTGCTTCAACACATCACCTGATGTCCAGAGCTTGGCTGCACAAGTCTGCTAATTACCCATTGATTGAAGTCAGGTGTGTTGCAGCAGGAAAAGTCCTAATACCTGCAGGACGCCGGCCCTCCAGGACCGGAGTTACCTACCCCTGCTCTAGCATCTGGTCAGGATGCCTCCCTGATGAGGTGTTCCAGGCATGTCCGACAGGGACGAGGCCCCAGGGGAGACCCAGGAAATGCTGGAGGGACTACATCTCCTGGCTGTTCTGGGAATGCCTCGTGATCCTCCTGGATGAACTGGCCACTGTGGCCAGGGAGAGGGAAGTCTAGGCTTGCCTGCTTAGGCAGCTGCCCCTGTGACCAAACTTCAGATAAGCAGCAGAAGACGGTACGGTGCAATGACAAATTTACATTACAAACACAGATCTGGGCATGAAAAAGTTCCCCTTTCAGCCGACTGCCAGCCACTTACCAGCGACTTGTCTGCTAATTCAGTCAAACAGAGAAACCCCTGTGTGCCCAGCGGAAACGATTTCAGTGCATAAATGAACTCCCGGAACAAGGATGTTTCCACACACCAAGTTTGGACACCGTACGTGATGGCATATTTGCGGGACAAGTCGTTCAGCCAGTGAGAGTGCAGTAATGGTGCACTATTAGTGCACCACTTCTGGCAGAAAAAGGAGGAATGTTTTCATGCCCAGATCTGTATAGAGCTTTTACCAAGGATTACGGGGGAGAAAAGATTTACCTGGGTGGCAACTGAAGTTCGAATTTGACCGAACGTCACACTGCCATCCAGACCTGCATCTTTCCAGGCAAGCTGGAGGTAAAGGATTGGCTTCTCAATCTGTCTCCCAGAATACGAGTGCAACAGGTAGTTGCACTCGATACCCTGACTGCAGCAAGTTCCATCCAGAAGCCTTCTTATCCACTGGAACTCCTCCTTTTCAAGGCAGATGGCAGCCTGTCCAAACGAGCTTGATGTTTTATGTTCATCAATCTGTAAAGTATAATATAATTCCATAAAATTAAACTGGTAGTGTATTGTTTTGAATACATGTACGTTAGGTAAACAGGTCTCCATTGAAAAAGAGACTGCAGTCTCAATGGGAATAACCTGTATAAATATAGGTTAAATAAAAATAAATTAAAATTTAAGTTTCATAATGTTGTCTGAATTGATTTTTTTATTTACACAATACTCACGAGAATCTGGAATTTTCGGCCGTCATCCCATTCTTTCGCCTCTCTCACACTTGCCTTTGTAATGTTGACAAGGACTACTGACCTGTGGCCAGTCAGTATTGCCAAATACCCAAACAGGTAGCCCATAAGGGCTCTGTGGTCCTCCTGGTTGGGGTATTTGGCAAGTTGGTCTGTAAAATGAAAACAAAATTAGTTTACACAAAGGCTGAGGAAGTGTCTGTGGTTACAGGGTGGTGGTATGGGAAATTTGACCAGAAAATGGAGAGATTACAGCATATGGCTCTGGAAAAGCCATTTCCTATCCACCCCATTCATTTCAACAAACTTCCACTTTCTGATTTATCATTGTTCCCAACATCCAGTTTAGTATCAATTTCAGGTTCCTAACTTCCAATTTCCAATGTATCCCATTTCATTTGAGAACTTCCACTTTTCTAAAATCAATCATCATTCATTGCTGAATTTCCCTTCTGGTATGAATAAAGTATTTTTCATTCATTCATTTCATCATATTGATTTTTGTTCCCAACATCCAATTTCATATGTATCCTAGGACAGCTGCACCTAACAAATTACTCACCCAACAACTGTGGGATTTTGTCCTGTGCCATTACAAGGAAGGTTTTCTCCTGGGCCACATCCAGCAGCTCATCTAAAAGGTGAGGCAAGTTCATGTTTAAAGCACATTTCATGTGGAATAACATTCAAATTTCTTCCCAAAAAACATTAGGGGCGTGATTGGGAGAACGTCCCCCCTCAGCTGAACCCAAGTGGTGTTCTGTTTTTGGACTTCTGTGGTTGTCATGAATTGTCCATAACAAACAGTGTTCTGGCATAAGAGTGTCCACAAGTACACCTGACATCAGGACACCTAAAGCCGCAGCTTGATGGTCGACTTCATAGTTGTGTCATGGGATTTGCGGCCCCTTATCCTGGACACTCAGGTGAAGAGAGGGGCGGAGCTGTTCACTGATCACCACCTGGTGGTGAGTGGGGGAGGGTGTCATGATGGTCTGCTGGGAATGTCTGGTGGAGTCCTCTGTCAGGGAGAGCTTTAATGCGAAGCTCTTCATTTACCAGTTGTAGATACAAGTGGCCAAAATGAGTTTACTCTGCAGGGTGGCCGGGTTCTCCCTTAGAGATAGGGTGAGGAGCTCGGTCATCCAGTAGAGACTCAAATTAGAGCTGCTGCTCCTCTACACTGAGAGGAGCCAGATGATGCGGCTCAGGCATCTGGTCAAAAGGCATCCTGACCAGATGAGGTGTTCCTGAGGTGCTCCAGGAACGTCCCAGTGAGGAAGTCTTGACTTCCCTGCTTAGGCAGCTGCCCTTGTGACACAATTTTGTATAAGCGGCAGGAGACAGCACAGTACAGTAAAAACATGAGATGCGTTACCTGACTTCTGACGAAGAACTTTTTGTCTGTGGATGGTGACCTCCTTAGTCACATACCTGATGAGGCCTTTCAGCTCATATGAGAGCTGGTCACACTCCCTCTTCTTCAGACCACTCCCAGGCATGAACCGTGCTTCGATGTGCCTTATAAAAAGGCGTACACTGCCCAACATATTTTTTGATGTTGTGGGGGCATATCTCTTTCGCTTCAGGTATGATGGATATCTGCAAATAAATTAAAATCATCTTCAGGATTAAATGAATGAAGTTGCAGGTAGAGGCAAGCTCCTCTACCAACAGGGGAGCTGAGTTAATCAAATTATGATGGTTTAGTGATTGGTTGGAAAAACTGCATGATAGTATTTGTATTTTGAGGGCCAGGGATGTGCACCTGTGCTCCAAACAAAGTATTCTTTCTTTACTCAAACCAAATCAAAATCTATTTATAAAGCACTTTTCATACCAATAAAAGGCAACACAGAGTTTGACATAAAAACAAATGCAAATTCAAATAAAAACAATTAAACACATTCAAGTTTATAACACAAAACACACACATGCACACACCCAACCCCCCTCCCAATTCAACACCTGACTACAAACCCCGAACTTCTGTCTCTTAAGTGAACAGCTATAAAAACACTAAGAGAAAAAAAACAGCTGGCATGACAGTGCTGTGAGGAAACGATATCTTGGGGATCCATTTACACTCTGACTTACCCCCGAAGTTTTTCGATTTGAAATAAAAACTTCAGGTCTGAATTCCCTGCACTTTTACTCATCCCACTTAGCATATAGTGGATGAACCTTTCTGCTTGGCTGCGAGATTGTTTCGCATTTTCTTTGTCCTTTCTTCCTGTCCGGCTGCCAAGCCTGAAACTTTGGAAGTCATTGAGGACCATGACTGTAAAGGAAACAAACATTTCAGTAATTAAAATAAGAATGATTTAGATAGTAGTAGTAAGTGTTAAACATTCTGTCACATAGCAGACTGTTTTTCAAAAAAGCAACTTACATCTTCGAGAAAATAGAGATTATGATAGGCAAGGCAAAGCAAGTTTATTTGTATAGCACATTTCATGTACATGGTTGATTAGGGTTTATTAGGGTTTGATTAGTGCTTTACATAAAACATAAGCATTACAGCAGGGTGCAAAAGGGAAAGAAAAAAGAAAAGAAAAAAAAGATACGCACCATAATATGCATCATCACTTGAAGACCTTTGTATGAAATCCCCCTTTTGTGCAGACAATGTAAGGGAGTGCCTAGAATGTCGTTTCCCCACTGGGGTCTTTGGAGACCCCACTGGGGTTCCTTGCACTTTTCCTGTTTTGGGGGAGGCTTTTGTGGGGCTCTCCAGTGTGGAGAGCCTCTGGAAAACTTCTGCGAACTGTTTGTCCTGTCTCTCAAATTTGGCCTCAGCCCAAGCCAAACAAGCCTCAACCGTCAAATTATTTGTTGTCTGGCTCATTTGGGGTGGGCTGCTGCAAGTTATGGAATTCTCCTCCACCGGGGCAGGCTGGATAAATGGTTGGGAACCACTGGGGGAAGGATCTTCCCTTTCTGGGGTCCCCTCCAATTGTACATCCTGAAGGAAATGTAAAATAAAACCGGAAACATCATCTGCCATGCATACACAGTACATCTATACAATCATTGATACATCGGATAAGCGACTAGAGATGGTACTTCACAGAAGCCCATCAGTTCCATGATAAAACTTAATTCTGCAAGTGCATGATTCCTATTGGGTACAAATTGTAAGGTGCTTCAATTCAGCTCAAACTGGTATCAATCTACTCAGGGGGCATGCATACATGTGAAAAATCATCCAATATAGCTCCTTTGATGTGTTCCAAAGTCCTGTTTGTCCCCCCTTTTAAAGGGGGCTTTCAAATTTGAATCCATAAACCTTGGGATTCCTCCTACCTTCCCCTATGAGGGCAAGCTCAAGGTTTCTTTCTTTGTTGTTCAATGGCTCCCTGAGTGGGTTCCCAAGCCCCAATGTCCCCATCCCCCCCAGGTTAGGGTTGGGAGGGTTGAGTGACAACCTGGGGGCATTCGCCCCCCAAAATCTGCCCATGCAACTCCCAGTAACACTAGCTATTCATATTCCATTTTCCAATTTAAAAGGGCTAGGGGACGGGTAACACTGACTATTTTAAATTGATAAATGGAATGTGGAAGTGGGCATTTTCTCCATCACTGGAGGCACCCAGAGGCACAAAATACAAACAAAGTATACAAGTAACTCCACGTTAGCCAACTCTAATGTTCAAAATCATTCACTCAAATTTACACCCCTTAAAAAAATAAAAAAAAGTGTGAGCTTTTCACAATGTTGAAGTTTGGGATAAATAAAGTATTTTTCATTTCATTTCTGTAATTGTTATATCCATGCCAATCAATAGCAATTACTATGAAGCTTTCATAGAAATGCATTAAAGCAGTACTTAAGAACTCTCAGTTTTGGTCGATTTTGGCGGCGCCAGTGGACAAAAGCGGTATTGTTTTGCCTGAAGGAAGACCTCATTTCCCATGAGGACCAGCGCAGAGCGCCGTAAAAACAGCGCAGAGCGTCGTAAAATCCTGATATACCGGTCGACTGCAGTTGGATTGAACTACATTCCTGTTTCCAGTGGCTGTGGGAAGGATGAGTAGCGATGAGGTAATGTATTTTGTGGTGAAAGAAAGTAACATAACGATGTTGAAAATGAGAAACGTTTATAACTTTGGTTTTGTACCGTAGTTCTCTACCCCCCCCCCCTCCGAGTCGTCAGCGACTAATGCGCTGATGACTTTAGAGAGCCCCTTGAAACGGATAAATGAAATGTTTATTTTGATAATCCCACTGTAAACACACGTACAGATCCCGACAATGTGCCGCAATGCCTGAATATCAACCCTGCACAATTTGTATGAATATAAAGTCTCTCAGGGAATTTAGTCTCTGAAGGAAAGTACTACTATTCATTCTAAACAGTTTCTCCACGTTGTATTGTTTCATCTACTGTTGTAATTATATTATTAGGATTCTATATGAATAATTATACATACATTTATTACTAAAATTATTACTTTATGAGAGTCTGTTACCCTCACTGTCATTTTGAATTACTAAAAGCCAGGACGAATTCCTGTATTTGACAAAGTTCAATGTGATTCTGATGCTTATTGAACATCCAAAAATTTAACATTTTTAACAACATTTCTGTCTGTTGTTTTATCAGGAATTCCCTGTCCCGGACAACACTTCAATCTTCAGAGTTTGAGCCCACACCAAGGTCTACACACACCAGTGCTGGCAGAGGCAGGGGCAGAGGAAGGGGGAGGGGGAGAGGGAGAGGGAGGAGTAGGACACCAGAGGACTTGAACCCCGAGACCCAGCAGAGGGTTCAAGATCTGCACAAACGCAGAAATGCTGAGATACAGGCCAGAGTACAAGCATTGGACCATAATCACAGGGATGAGCTCCTACAAATGATCCTTGCAAGACTACCGGGCCTGATGTTTGACGTTTTGGACCTGCTGGAGAACCCTGATCGGCACAGACTTCCAGGTGGGGGGATTTACATTGGTGCTCCTGCACAAATTGTAAGGACATGTAACATCCTGGGCGAGGAAAAGGTAGTAATACCAAGTTGTTTGTCTGGAAAATAAGGGACACTTTTCCAGACCCAAGGGGACAATACACCGGTTTCCAGGTCCGCAGATTAATTTAGCATGTCATTGTTTGGAGTGTGCTGTAAATAGTTATGACATTTTATTATTTCGTTCAAAATTTACCTTTCATTTGTTCACTTGTGTGTGTTTGAAAATAAATACATTTGTGCAAAACAAGGCAAACTTTTATCGATCCACTCTTTCACAGTTTTCTAATTTCAAGTGTCGTACTTTGTCACATTCAAATAGTTATTTTGCCACTTGTCCCTTCACAGTAAAGGACAAAATGACTAAAACAGGACCCTAGAGAAAAAAGAGAAACATTTCCAGGCACATGCAGTGTTACGCAAGGAATATGAAGAGTGGCATACATGCAATGTGCATTGTTTCAATGACGGGATATGTGTATGATTTGAATGAATAAATAGCACAGCAACATTGTATTACAGTTGTAGTAGTAGTAGTAAATGAATGACAATTAAGTAAAAAAAATTACTTTGAATTAAAACACAAAACAAAAGGGGAGTGTGATGAAAGTACATGGATAAACAGAGCAGGATAAAAATAAACAATGACAATCTGTGTCAATGTTAGAAGTTACTGAGAATAATTACAATGACTGCAGTGATAGCAGTGTGAGTTGGGGTCCAGGTAAATGATTTGTCTTTATTTAGCCATTCAGTGCAATATGTATGCATGTGCATTTATGTAAGCAGACAGGGCAGGATCCTCAGTGTTCACTTTGGGGAACACGTCACCACCCTTTCACATGTGTCCTGTTCGATGTTCGCAGCTTCTGATGCCAGACCACCAACGCTACATAAAAAGGGAAAAATAAAAATACACATTTGGTCACCTATACTAACAACCAAAGGAGAGAGAATCCACATCCGTATTTGCAAAAAGGAAGATATTCTTCATCGGATCCCATCCTCACAGAATCTCTGGTCAGTCCAGTTCTCGTCCATTTCAATACACACACAAACCACATATATCCATAATAGGAAAGAAAGACACACAACCTCATATATTATAATCTTACATACGCCCTCATTTATCAAACGATCGTACGACGAAAATCTGTGCGTACGACCATTTCCACGCAAGACTCGGCATTTATCAATTTAACGTGTCGTAGGAACGACAAATCTCACGACAGCTCTGAGTTCGTGTACGCAAGTTTGAGTCAGTGAGGGTTTGCAGCGCAGCGCAGCAGAACATGAAAATATTTATTAACCAAACCGCAAGCTGTCATTTAAACATAAGTATTCACATATCAGCACGAAGAATGAACCCATTTGTAAAGAAAAAGAAAAAGGAAAAAGGGAATGTAGAACGTAGCCTATTCCCTAAATTGCAAAAATAGCTGCGACTGAATTTAATTCCTCCATTTATCTCAACAAATTATTAAAATTATTAACATATAGTTCTAGGAGACAAGTACTTTTCACTCTTCGTGCATCTCCTCATCCCGCTGGTAAAACTGCCACATAGGAGCGGAGGTAGGCATCAGCACGCACACACGCGCAGGTGCCCAGATGGAGCGCTGCTTTGGGCTGCAGGAAGGCAGGTGGGTGTCGGACGGTCCGACTCGGACCCGGCGGGATGAAACGCTGCTTTAGACTCTGAGAAAATCTACAATACACTCCTGTGCAGTGCTGCACATCGCTCGGACCGCTGGAGAGTTTTGATGCGCAGTCAGAGGAGAAGATGCGCCGGCAGCCGCCCTGCAGCCCCCACTGGGCTAAATGGAGGAGACCGGAGCTGATCCGTCATTTCTAATAACTAATCTATACGTTAAAGTTGTATAAGTGCTGAGTCAGTAGACTGTCCCTTAGTTTTGCAAATGCAAGTTATCATTTTTCTGTCACTGTCCGGTTCAGGCTCGGATCTGACCGGCAACCACCTGTCACCTGTTAGAGCGCATGGAGGGGGGGCGGTGAAACATCTTTTGGTGGTATGTTTCATATTGGACCACTTTTTCTTGACCCATTGACTAAAGAATTGTGACGCTGCCATCGGATGTGGGCTATTATTAAATTTCATAACTAATAAAACGAATAAACATATCAGCCAGGCCTAGATTGAGACTTTTATTAATATCTCAGCCGGAGTCGTTCACACCGGTGAGGCTGACTGATCCTCTTCCGTGCAGCGACTTTCTGCACGTCTCTGACTTCGGTTTTTAAGCTGCCAAACAGCACCTCTTTAATCTTTCCCACCTCACAAACGAAGAATTCTGTCTTGATCCCCCCAAAAGTTTCTTTTTTGGCAGAATCTCTCTTTGCCGTGGTTCAACCTCGCCGGGTGAAGCCTCATCATTATGCACGTTTAAGGGCGTAACCGTGGGCGTGACATTTAAATGACGATGGATTTCAGCTTTGGAATTTATCAAGACTCTTTTGTTCGTACGACGAGATTGGACCGATACGAACGTTTTAATAAATCACACGTGGGTCCAATCGTACGACCATTTTTACGATCAGATGTGCGACCATTTCGACGATCGTTTGATAAATGAGGGCCACTGTTCCTTGGATCATTGACTGCATCCTCATCTGGAGAGTCATGGCGCTCTTCTTCCTCCACAACACTCAGAGAATGCATCTGCAGAAAGACAGAGATAAGTAGACTATAGTCGAAATAGAAAGAGCATATTTGCATTTAGTCAACATTTGTTCATGCAATCAACATTCAGTCACAGTGAGCAACTGATGCACTGTTTGGGCAGGAGTCACTCCCCTACTTCCTCACCACTCTCACTATTTCCATTGGTCCTTGCAATGTGCCTACCGGTATCCTTGAGCAAACAGCATGGGACCGTTGTTGATGGCGCAACATAGTTGTCAGTGCTTGAAACAGTAGGCAAGTGCTGCCAGACGGATGACCAGGGCTCACAACATCAACTGAAAGTATAACAGCTTTCATTTACAGAAACTTGCCTGGCCTCCAATACACCAACTTCTTCTGCCTCAGCGCCTTCTTCCAGCATTTGACACCCTCTATCCTAGTCAAAACAGAGATAGCATGTTAAAAATCCGTTGCCTAAACAACAAATGCAAAAACACAAAGAAACACAACGACCTGACATGGTCTACTCTTCTGTAAGGCTGAACATAGGCTGTAGCGTTGAGGTGTTGCTTGTGGGGAGAGAAGTTACTTCTTGTTTTGATAGCTTAGAGAAATAACATGAAAGAAATTTATATGGATCAAGAGAATGCAAGAGAAACACAAAAGAGACACAGTGGAAAAAAGCACTATATAAACGTCACACAATCAAAAAATGCATCTATTATACAGAGAATCTGGTAAAAATAATTAGCAATGCAACATCAAATATAAAAAACAAAAAATGAAAAAAATAAATAAATGTGGAACACCAAACACAACACAATGTCCAATAGAAACACACAACAATAACAAAAATATCTTGTCATCAGATCAACTTCAAGATGTCAAGTTTATTGACAAACTGAGATGTAACCTTCAAAGTTAGGTGCTTGGTGCTGCTGAAGTGAGCTACACACAGACCCTTCAAACAACAAAAAACGTTACACAGAATTTTAAACATGCAGCAACCCTTAATTTTAGCTACACCACGCAGGGCTAAAGCAGACAGAAGAGTACAACCAATGCACATTCACACGGTATTACTTATTCAGAGCAAGCAACACGATTGACTTCTTTCAATCACTTATGACTCATATTTCAATTTTTACCAACAAAAACAAAAAAAATCCATTTTTCTCTAACTACATAACAATCACAAAACATTTCACGTACAAAAACGACACATAATACCACAACATATACTTCCAAACAAACCACATATTTTAAATCAGACTTATAGTATTTGGGGCTTGCAGTCACCGCATTACTTTTTCTTTAGACAACTTTTGTTTGTTGCGTGGCTGTCGGGTCATTTGAACAATGAACATCAAGCGGTGCTATTTATTGCTACCACGCACATTTCCGATAGATAACATTAGCATTAGCATGTTACTTGAGCAAGAAAGTTACTTACTAGTCCAGCGGAAATAGAGCCACGGCAGCATCGGTCGGAAATCCCTCCTCTCTTTGAGCTCACGCCAGCGAGTAAAGCCTGGCCGATGTTGATCCTTGACTGTCCTTTTATCCGGGTAGACTCCCTTTTTCTTTTTTTGTCTCCTCAGACAAAACTTTTCGTTTCTTTTGTTGTTTTGGAGCTTCTGCCATGTTAGCAATAGTTGCGCGTAAGCGCTACATCGACTTCCGCCGCCTTTATAAGGAATCGAGAAGGGGGAAGTGACGTATGCCGAAAGCAGTCAGCACATTTTAGTTGTTTTGTGTGGCAGGGTTCCTACCACCCTCCTCAAAGTTGCTTATCCCGTGAAAGTGTACAGACCCCCTCCGACAAAACAGAGGTGTCATTCTACTATTGTAAGTTGACGCTAATCGCAAAAGTAATGAAAACATTTTATTAAGGCTGAAAAGTTACTTAGTGTTGGTTTAAATATTAGTAGAGAACTAGCATAGATGTTTAAAGTTGTACTTCCGTGGTCATTTCTTAATATTCTGAGTTCTCCATTATTATTAATGCATTCTGCATCGTTTCTGTTTAAAAAACCTTCTGGTTGCTTAGTTCCAGCTATTTTATACTAGAAGAGAGGCTTGTGGTCCAACAGCAGGCTTTTCCGGGTCCTTCTCATGAATTTCCGTCTGATTGGCTGGCTCCCATCATGTATGAAGGAAGCTCCGCCCTCCGCTCTTATTTCGCTACAGACAGGAAATAGAGCCGACAAACAAGTTTGTTCCGCCATGCTAACAAACAGTTAGCTAATTAGCTTCTCAACTCCGAAGCTACAGTCGTGCTGTCTCCACTTCTAGTGTGTAGTGGAGGGTTACCTGCCTTCCAATGGACAGATAGAAACCCCACGTGGGATACGCTATTTGCAATGTTACGTAGAAGGGCTAGGCTGTTCCCGATTCACTCTTCTCTTCGTATTGTTTCTGTGATGAGGAAGCACAGCCGACTGGGGGGAACGCAACGCTAGCAAGTCAGCATGAGTAAGTAAACAAGAGGAAACCCTCCGTATTTCAGAAGGAGCAAGTTAAACGGGTTTTCAGTGGAAGGAGGCCTTTAAGGACAATCAATTACCTGAAAATCATAAGATTCCTCAGAGTCAGAGAGGACTAGCACTTGTTCCTGCTCAAAACCCTCCACGTCATCACCGTCCTCCTGAGCCTGGACCCCTGAGCCTAAAAGGAGCAGGAAAATAAACAGGAAAAATACATTCAGGCCAATATATTGTAATTGAATCACTGTTCTATTATTAAAATAAGAGCCTTTTTTGGACACAAAGTTTGGTTCTTGAATGGCTTATGTCAGAGGTGTGAAAGTGATTCCTGAAAGGGCTGTGTGGCTGCTGGTTTTCTTTCAAGCCAAGCAGTAGCACACCAGACTCCACTCAGCTCATCAAGTGAATCCGGTCTTAACTTGAAGACTTGATGAGATGAGTGGAGTCTGGTCTGCTGCTGCGTGGTTGGCAAGAAAATCAGCAGCCTCACGCCCCTTTCTGGAATCACTTTGACACCCCTGGTCTATGTAAAGAACCTTCAATGTTCCAAAAAGGTGCTATATGAATACAATTGCCTTACATTATCTTATTTTTTTATGAAATTTTGAGAAAATGGACTCACGTCTATCTTTATCATCCAGTATTGAGCACAGTGGCTGCTCTGGGTTGCTATTGCGAAGGTCTCTCAACTTTGCAACAACTGCTACCCTTTTGGCTGAACGCATTATTTTCTCACGATCCTGAAAACATGAATAATAGAGTTACAGAAGCAACTTTCAAGTATCAATTTCTTGAACTGTTTCATTTACTTCATTTTCCAGCAAGTTGTGCGTTTCGATGAGATGCTTGTCCAGCCTCACAAGGCCAGTCTTGTCACATATGGGACATTGCAGCTTCCCACTGAATCTATAAAAAGAGCGTTCAGTAACTGCTACCAAAAATTGCCAGAATATATATTTGTATTTTCTATTTATTGCCTGTTTTCACATGTCTGGAAAAACACAAACCCACGCTAACAACCACAAAAACACTTACCTTGCATTGCCGTAACAGAGAAGGAGGTCAAATTCTTCTTTGTTTGGAATGGTGTGGGACTTCTTCAGATGCTGGTTAAGATTAGCATATGTCCGAAGACATATGCCACAAACCTTACCAGCCTGAAGGGTGATTCCACTCTAAAGCAAAAGATAAAAGGGATTGAAAAGTAGCTTTATCTATTTGAAAGCATGCAAATGTATGTAATTATTCAGTCATTATTAGAATATTTTAACTTACCATGTCAAAAATGTTTTTTTAATCTTTTGATCACCTTTTTCTCACTGGTCTCTTTTTTTTACACAGTCTTTACAAGAAGAAAAAGAAAAGAAATGTGTGTGCATATGTATATATGTGTGTGTATGTGTATATATATATACACATACATACATACATACATGTATGGGACCCCTAAAAACTTCACTAATCTTTGGAATATTGGCATTTGGAATAGTTCAAATAAAAATATATTTTAACTTAAAAGGTTTTGAAATATTTTTTAAATGAAGGCACCAGGTCCCTAGTCTTTTGAAATTTTAATGAAGAATTTTTTTTTTTTTTAATTAAAATTTAGAAATTTTAATTTCGAAGGTTCCAGATAAAAACTTGTAAAACCTAGGGTATCAGAATAGTAAATATTTTCATTTTTCCTTTGGAGATTCCAAATGAAAATTTATAACGATTAGGGTATCAAGGTCCCTAACCTTTCTAAGTTTTAATTTGGAACCTTCCATTTTAAAAAGTTCCATATTAAAATCAGAAAAGGTTAGGGTATCGTTGTTCTCAACTTTTTAAGTGGCAACATGGAATATGAGTAAATTAATTGAAATTTAAGTATGAATTGACATTTTAAGCACATGAATTGATATGAATTGTCCTAAAAGATATTCAACCTGCTTACTTAAGCAATTAGAAAAAACATGCTATCAAAACCCCATGAGGGTAAGTGGAAAATAAAGTTACATCATTCTGTGGGTGTACTATTCCTTTAAATATGGAAATGGATGGTGTAAGTGAGGTTACTCCTGCCAGATGGAGCAAGCATTGGGGGGGGGGGGGATTCAGATTCCTGAACCTTTTAGACCCTACAATCCATTTCCTATGAGTAAATGCCACAGGCCACATTTTTGTTTACCAACAGTTTCATTCTCCGGCATTGTGAGCTGGACTACTTGCATTGCTATATCTTTTAAAGGCAGAGTTTTAGGTGATTTCAGAATGTATCTAAGCATGACTAGCTAACTGTCAGTAAAGTGTGAGACCCCTGTGTCACAGGTCAAAGTTTAAAACCATGGAAAATGCACAAAACAGGCTTTCTGTATGGCCTTCCTGTAATATTACAGTCTTTAGTTACCGTACTTTGACTTAGGGGAACAATACTTTCAGGGTTTCATTATTGTTACGGCCGCCCGGATACTAACCCTTTTGTCTTTCATTTTTACATGCGAATCATCCTGCTCGATCCCTCTGTTCCCCTTGGCCTGGCTCCCCACAATCATCTCCTCCCTCCTTCAGTGCTGATTGCTGATCAGACACACCTGGAGCTGCTGGCCTGGCAGCTACAAAAGAGCCAACCACACCTTCAGTCAGGGGCAACTGCTTGGCCCGGCAACAGTTGTCCTTAGTATATGTTTCTGGTGTCTTTAGTTTGAGTAACTTTGTCTTTAGGTTTTGATTTCCAGGTGTTTTAGTTTGGTTAGTTGGTTTAGTTGCTAGATTCCCTTTTCTTTGTCATTTTCACTAGAGATGGGCCAACGAAGCCTTGTGAATCTTTTGAGGCTTTTGCTTAACTGTATTGGAAAAAGATTCGAAACCTCAAAGCCTCATATAGTCGGCCATGCCAGTGACACCTGGTGGTCAGTTGGAGTCATAGCAGCTCCAATCTTCATATAAATCATTCAACTTTATCTTCCAACATAACAGAAATACTGTCTTAGGCTTGTTTTGTCCATCTCATGATCATCATGTAAGCATGGAGGTGTCGCAACATTTTTGAAAGTGTACTAGTAATATGGTTTGATGTCCGTGTCAATGAGTCTCACATGTCATCAGTCATCACACATTTGATTGGGGCTTCAAAGCATAGTTTCGAGCTTGTCTGTCTCACTCAAGTGTCAGAGGCTTCGAAGTCTCAGTGTCAAATGTCCCATCTAGTGATGGAGAAACTGAAGCTTTCCGAACCACTGAATCAATATGAAGCAATTGTCTTCAAATGGTTCTGTGTTCGAAAGCATTCAACACAATACAATATAGTGACATCTGCTGGTCAACTTTTAACATAGCAGCAGCCAGCTGCATGGATTGATGAGGGGCAATGTGTCATGAAACAGTAACAATTATTTGTAACATGTTTTATGTTCATTTTCAAATCTGGGTGCATTATGAAAGATTTTCATAGCTGTGTCATAGCTTGAGCTCCAGCTGAAAATATTTCATACAACAGATGGTGTTGTTTTAGAAAGATTTGATGAAGACATCATGGAAAGTATTGCCATGATGAATTTATATACCCCCCCCCCCTTAAAAAATACTTTTGAGATTCTTGTGGGAGTCATGCATTTTTATTTAAGAACAAGATCATTTCAGCAGTCGTCGGCTTCAATCGGTTCCTCTTTTTTGTTACTACCTCTCCAGCTTTGGAGAAGACCCTCTCACATGGCACAGAAGTAGCTGGCATATGCAAGTATCTCTTGGCAAGTTTGTAAAGATTGGGATAGACAGTTGAGTTGCCCTTGCTTTCCAGTAACTTAGAGGGTCTTCTCCTCTGGAGAGGTAGGGCTCAGCCAAGTAGTGCTGAACCTCCACTGTTGCGTTGGCTGTTTCACTCTGACCTCTCTGAGTTGCACCTGCAGGAAATAGGAACAAAAGGTTGGTTAAACATACATATTAATATTTTGTTATAGATTCTTATTTTCCACATAAAATATTGCAACCAACCGACTCTGCTTCGAGAAGCTCCCACAGGTTGTCAGAGTCTGTGCCTTGTGCCTGAACTGAAGTGAGCTGTGAAAAAGAAAAGGGAAATAAGTGATGTCATTACAAATACTTTTGATTGTAAGACAAAGCTATCACCTTGATGTAGATGGTGTGACATGCTCTGATCTGATGCTTCCAGCACATTCTGCTGTAATTCTTGAGACCGCCTCTTGAGCCTGGTTTGGTTTCCAAAAACCAATTTTTGAATCGTGGGTCCAGGACAGTTGCCATTGCCAGGACCCGGATGTTTTCCACACTGCACCTTACTACAGAATCAGCAGATTTTGGCTCAGTAGTTTTGAGCAATCATGTACCAGAGAAGGGGACCTGGCTGCTATCTTATTTGAATCATCTAATAATGGAATACTTTAGATGCAGACACCTTCTTCTCTCCTACAGCTCAGTTGTGGCAACTGCTAATGGTCCCAGAACCTCAACACACTCAGCCACTTCTCATAGTCCACAAAGCTGAGGACACCACATCTGTTGTCAAAGATGTCAGTGCTGCTCCTACTGGCTCTCGCTGCTCATGGAGACGTTGCAACATGTAAAGTAGAGTTCCATCTGGTATCAACCTCTTGAATAAGTTTGTGTGGAGGTTTCTCCAGCTGTACCTGCACTTCTAGTTTTTCCTTGGCCTTTGTGCTACTTTTAAGAAAGAGCTATTTTTCTTGCTCTTGTTCGTATATCTGTCAGTTCAGGGGTCAAACAAGTGCCTTTTTCACCACTAAATTCAAACTAGGGCAAAACAATACATTACGTACTTTGAGTAACTTCGCACAAGCCACCATATTTCTGCACTTCTTGATGGCATGGACTTGTCCTTGGGCCCCATTCAGCATCAACTTTCCTTGGCGTCCTTCAGTGTTCAGCTGTGGGGACTAGGAAAATGTGATACACCCAACAAACAGAGCCATTGAATCATCATCCGAAGACTTGACCCCAGAAGAACCATTTCACTTTCCACATATCTCTTCACTCTCCATGGCTTTGCTAGCTCACTAGCCGTTGTTTGGCCTCTTTATATTTTTTTCCACCATCTTCCTCAAGCTTTCTTGTAGGCAGGACATAAGTGGGTCAAGCTTGTTCACAAAGGCTCTAAAGCCTTTATCCTCCACCACCGAAAATGGTTGGTAGTCCTGGACAATCATGTCTACTAAGGCCTCATCCAGTTCAGCTTGTCGCCCTTTAAACAAGAAATGTGTATAAGCCAACAAGTATTAATATTTTTTTATAATATTTTTAATTGTAAAAATGGGTAATGTAATCAGTATCCATGATACTTAATTGCCTTACCTTTCTAGTTAATCCATACACAGCAGGTACAGCTGGTTGGGCATGGTCTCTGGATGTTTGACCGCAGGTGCCTCAGCATTAGGAGGATTATTGTTAAAGGCCAGCTCATAGCACAGACAAACACTTCACCTTATTTGGGCTAATAAGATCAAAGTGACCCACACATATGATCTGGCTCTTTTTGGTGGCCCTGCCTCCATTCTCCCTCTCTCACCTTTCCTCACACTCTCAAACACTCACTACACCACAAAATGATCACACACTCTACATTCACTCATTCACTCCTAATCTTGTGTGTGTGTGTGTGTGTGTGTGTGTGTGTGTGTGTGAGAAATGTAAGTATATAAATATGTACTTAAATGTCTAAGTGCTATGTGATTATAAGTCAGTAGATGGAATGTTAGCCTAATCTCACCTGAATCTCACTCTCCCTTATTAAATTATTAATAAATGGCAACTATACGCAACTGTCTCCTCCTCTCATACCCACAAAGTTTGTGGAATTGTGTCCGTTTATAAGCACTAGTAAATTATGACTCCACCCTGAATTCAAACTGGCGCGTAAGTCGGTGATACGTGCGTGACGTCTGAAGCTTCATTTAAAGTAGGGCGGTCCTTAACGGAATGAAGCGAGGCTCGATACATTTCCCACACACTTCCGCTTTGAAAGGTCGATACGAAGTCGAGCAGCCTGCTCGAGCATAACATCACTATCCCATCTCTAATTTTCACTATATTTGGAGTTGGGATAGCTAGGCTTTCGTTGTAGTTTGGGTTGGTTACAGGTGTTAGTTTATGGTGCCGCTCGTTCCCTTTTTGGTTCCTAGCCTAGGTTTGTATTTTTCCCCATTTTTTTTCCCTTTCAGTGTTAGGCTTTGTCTGTCTTTTTATTTGTTCCTTTTGAGCAGCATCGCTAACCCCATCTCCTTTTCAGTTACAGTTTTCCAGGTTTTTGTTTATGCCTTAATTCACCCCTAACAATAAAACATCTTCACTCCACCTTTTCCATCTTGAAACCAGTCTTTTGTTTGCGTCCCTACCCCTAGCAGAGCTGGGACGTAACAAGTGGGGGCTCGTCCGGGATATATTTTCCCAAGCACTGTTTTTGTGTAGTGGTTTGTTCTGTGGTGTGTTAAGGCTCGTTATGTGTTGCTGGGTGAACTGATTTGCTTCCCCCTTTGTGAAGCTCCTGCATGGCTGCTCTGCATCTGGCATGTCGTGGTGGACTTCGGCTTCAGATTTCCCCCGGCTACCTTATGGTAAGACCAAGGCTAGCTTTAGTGGAACAGTTGGGTGTTATTGGGTGTTGGGGTGCCTGGTGGATGCAGAGAAGAGGGCACTCTGGAAAGGGTGACCCTGGGACACAGTGTCTCTTTGTTAACTGCTGAGGTGGACAATGTGGAAGCTGAGCAGGGCAGAGTACCAGTTTAGCTTCCTGTACTGAACCACTCAACAGCTTTGGAAGCCCATGGTGGGGCTTGCCTTGACACCTGCATCAGCTTGAGCTGGGGCTCAAGTCTCTGCACCCTCCACCTACGCTGTGGTTTTGAAGATGCACCATCTTGTCCACTTCTTTTGGTGTGAGCAAGTGTGTTGCTCTGTGCCTGTTTTTGGAATCTGAGGCTTGAATGCATCACTGATGCTTTTCCACGTGTTTGGCCTTTTGTTGCAGCACTGTCTGGGGTGGAACCAGAGGTGGTAGCAACAGTCCCTTTTGGGATTTTTGTAGCGTAAGTATTTGAAATTGCCCTATTGTCTTTGCAAGGAGCCGAGATCCTTTGGTTTTTTTTGTACCGCTGCTGTGGTGCTTTGGTCCCCTTTTTTTGTTGGCTGGCCTCGTTGTAGTGTTTTGTCTTTGTAGTAGGCCTTTCTTGTTGTCTGGTTGTCCAGCCTTAGTTTTTTCATGGCCTCGTTTCTTTTTATAGGTCTTGGGTCAAATCTTGGTTTTGACAGGCCTTCTTGTATGTTGTGTGTTGGACCTTCGGTTAAGCAAAACTTTGTGCCCCTCCGTCTTACCAGCTCTGTGGAGCTTCGGTTCAGTAAGACTTGTTTCCCCTTTTTTTACCAGATCTGCCTTGCAGATCTTAGTTAGGTAAAACTAGTTCCCCCTCCTTTTGCTAGGTCCGTCCCGTAGGTTAGCGGAATTCGTGTCCCCCTCCATTTTGCCAGATCTGTGTGGTACAATCTTTAGTTTGGCAAAGCTTCGTACCCTTCATTTTGCTAGACCTACTTCGTGTCTTGTGTATCTGTGTTTTTGGTTTCAAAACTTTGGTTTTGTAACTTAAGGGGGGGAGTGTTACGGCCGCCCGGATACTAACCCTTTTGTCTTTCATTTTTACATGCAAATCATCCTGCTCGATCCCTCTGTTCCCCTTGGCCTGGCTCCCCACAACTATCTCCTCCCTCCTTCAGTGCTGATCAGACACACCTGGAGCTGCTGGCCTGGCAGCTACAAAAGAGCCAACCACACCTTCAGTCAGGGGCAACTGCTTGGCCCGGCAACAGTTGTCCTTGGTTTATGTTTCTGGTGTCTTTAGTTTGAGTAACTTTGTCTTTAGGTTTTGATTTCCAGGTGTTTTAGTTTGGTTAGTTGGTTTAGTTGCTAGATTCCCTTTTCTTTGTCAATTTTACTGATAGTTTGGAGTTGGGATAGCTAGGTCTTTCGTTGTAGTTTGGGTTTGGTTACAGGTCTTAGTTTATGGTGCTGCTCGTTCCCTTTTTGGTTCCTAGCCTAGGTTTGTATTTTTCCCCATTTTTGTTTCCCTTTCAGTGTTAGGCTTTGTCTGTCTTTTTATTTGTTCCTTTGAGCTGCATCGCTAACCCCATCTCCTTTTCAGTTACAGTTTTCCAGGTTTTTGTTAATGCCTTAATTCTCCCCTAACAATAAAACATCTTCACTCCACCTTTTCCATCTTGAAACCAGTCTTTTGTTTGCGTCCCTATCCCCTAGCAAGCTGACGTTACAATTATTTTAGGGTGTCATCACAGTGGTTCACCCAGGCAAACCACTGTGGACCCCTGAGAAAGGTCCTTAACCCCACCAACTGCTCTCTGGGCACTTTAAGTAGCAGCCCATAGGGGATTATCACGCTTACCGGAAGTTGCCGGCTTTTGACACTTCCTCTTCCGGGCCATTTAACAACAGCCATTCCTGCTCTGTTATACTGTTTAAATCGGATAAACTCCAAACATATTTAAGTTTTCATTCTAGACTGAAGTGATACTGGATCAAAAGCTGATCAAAGCGAAGATTTGCCGCGGTAAGGCCGAACTTTATAATAAAACACACGTTTGTTTGCCCCGGTGGGCACAACACCGGCACTTCACAGCATGCTAGCATTAGCCAGCTAACGTTTACTGACGTGCTTAACATTGTGCGTCTTAAAACACACAAACATCTGAAAATCGGGTCTTACCTCCCCTTTCCATGGAACAACTGGGGACTGCCAAGAAAGGAGACGCTTTCAGATGCTTGTGTGTTTTCAGCCGCACAAAGTTAGGCACGTTATCGAGCTGGCTAATGCTAACCTGCTAACACGACTGCGCAGTCTGCCGCCACAAACAAACGTGTGCGTTTTATTATAAATTCGGTCCTTCACCGCGGCGAATCGGTCGTTTTAATCCACTTCTTCCTTAGCATCACTTCAGTCTGGAATGAAAACTTGGCATTGGCGTTTATCCGATTTACAAAGTTTAACAGAGTAGTAGCTGGCGGACTATGTTAGCAGGTTAGCATTAGCCAGCTTGATGACGTGCCTAACTTTGTACGGCTGAAAACACACAATCGTCTGAAAGCGTCTCCTTTCTTGGCAGTCCCCATTGTTCCACTGAAACGGGGAGGTACAGACCCATTTTCAGATGTTTTGTGTTTTAAGACGCACAATGTTAAGCACGTCAGTAAACGTTAGCTGCTAATGCTAGCATGCTTGAAGTGCCGGTGTTGTGCCCCACCGGGACAGACAAACGTGTGTTTTATTATAAAGTTCGGCCCTTCACCGCGGCAAATCGATTCTTTGATCCAGTATCACTTCAGTCTAGAATGAAAACTAAATATGTTTGGAGTTTATCCGATTTAAACAGTATAACAGAGCAGAAACGGCTGTCGTTAACATGGCCCGGAAGAGGAAGTGCCAAATGTTTCAACTTCCGGAAACAGGAACGCCGAAGCGTGATAACCCCCTATTGCTCTCTGATACTCACAAAACAGAGATGGGTAAAATGCAAAGTCCTAATTTCCCTCGGGGACATCAACAGTTTTTCAATATATATGTTTATATATATATATATATATATATATATATATATATATATATTATTGCGTATATGCATAAATACATATATACATAAATGTATATGTATTTATACATGCATACATAAAAATATTTATATATATATATATATATATATATATATATATATATATATATATATATATATATATACATATATAGGAACCCTGAACCACAATAATCTGTTCAATTTTGATTTTTGACTTGGAAGCGATTTGGAAGATTTCAAATCAAAATGTAAAATTTTTACTTGACGGTTTTAAAAATATTTTTTTAATTGAGGTACCAGGGTCCCTAATTTTTTCAAATTTCACTGAAAAATTAAAATTTTGAAATTTTAAATTGAAAGGTTCCAGATAAAGTCTCATTAAGAATAATGTATCATGTTTTCCAAATATCTTACTTTTCAATTGGAAGTTCCAAATTAAAATTTATAAAGATTAGGGTATCAAGGTCCCTAACCTAAGTTTTAATTTGGAATCTTCCATATTGAAAGGTTCCATATTTAAATCTGGAAAGGTTAGAGTATTGGGATTCTTAACTTTTTAAGCAGTAAGATGGAATATGAGTAAATTAATTTAAATTCAATTGAATCATTGACATTTTTATTTCATGAATTGATCTGAACTGTCATGAAAGATATTTTACCTGCTTACTTAACCAATTAAAAAACCTGCTATCAATATGCTATTCTTCTCTTATCACAATTAATTAACAGGACCTACCTTCCTCACAGCTCTTCCACTTGCCATCCACGAACCTTCTGAGTGAAACTGGTTTATATAGGGACTTGACCTGAGTTGGATCCGCCCCTAACTCACCTAAGTCTCCACCCATATTCCATATTTGTATCTATCCCTAACTTATTTATACAAATACCTATTTTTATCAATCAATTTCTTATATACAGTTTTCTTCATTTCTATCTTCCAAATTGCTTTCCTGCCATTACTTTTTACAGCCATAGTCCTATTTATCCCTAACTTTTTAATCTAAATACATATTTTAATCAATCAATTTCTCATAAACAAAATTAATCATTTTTATCTTCCAACTTTATTTCACCCCATTATTTTTACAGCCATAATCTATACCTAAATGTTTTCTAATATAAATGCCTATATTTATCAATCAATTTCTGATATACAATATTAATAAATTTTATCTTCCAAATTGCTTTCCCGCCATGATTTTTTTTACAGCCATAATCCTATTTATCCCTAACTTTTTAATCCAAATCTCTTTTTTTTATTAATTAATTTCTGATATTAAATATTAATCAATTTTATCTTCCAAAATGCTTTCCCACCATTTTTTAACAGCCATAATCCTAGTTATCCCTAACTTTTAAATCAAAATTCTTATTTTTATTCAATCAATACCTCATATACATAATTAATCATTTTTTATCCTCCAAATTTCTTTCAAACCATTATTTTTCAAAGCCATCATCCTATTTATCCCTGGCTTTTGAATGTTTTTGACTATTGCTAGGAATTCATTTCTCATAGTTGTCATGTTTAACTTCCAAATTTCTTTCCCACCATTACATCATACAGCAATGATCATTTTTCTCTTATGACACAGGTAGTGCTAGGCATGGGAAAATGCCCAATCATTTGTGTTGAAGAGTGAATGAATTGTGATAACTTTTGACCACCACTGCTATATCTCAAGAGCGCAGAGTTGCAGGGGCACCAAACTTTCTTTTATTTATCTGGTTATGAACTTCCATTCTGTTCATCATTTTTGAGATCACTGGGGTCAATAGTAATAGTTTAGGACCATGGAAAGTGCATACACAAGGCTTCATTTATGGTGTTCCTTCAATATTACTTGGTTTCTACCAATCACTCTTTTATGTGGAGTCACCAGATTCTCAGGTTGTCATCAAGGGATGGTCCAGGATGTGTGTATCAATCCTGCCCCATGGCTTCAAAGTTTAAGAGCAATGAAAATACACAAAAAAGGCTTAATTCGTGGCCATCCTCATATATTACATGGTCTCTACCCACAACACTTTTAGGTATCACCACCAAACTCTCAGGGTGTCTTCAGGGAATAGTCCTGGATGAATGTACCAAATCTGGGCTCCATGGGGTAAATGGGGGCCAAGCTAGACCAGTCGAAAGGCCGCAATTCTTAAGATTCTTTTGTGCTGTTGATGCTGAGTGCTGAAAATGTGACATTTCCAGTCTTATATTTCTTAAAGGGAGAAACTCAGGGGCACCAATCTTTCAGGAATTTATCTGGCCATGACCCCACACCTCTGTGTAAATTTTGAGACCTCTGGGTTCAAAGGTCAAAGTTTGACAACATGGAAAACACACAAAACAGGCCTTAATTTGTGGCCTTCCTTGAATATAACATGGTCTGTGCCCACCACAATTTTATGTAGAGCCACAAAACTCACACGGTGTAATCAGGGGCTTGTCCTGGATGTGTGTATGAATTTTCAGCCCCGTGGGGTCAAAGGTTCAATTTTAAGAGAGTGGAAAACACAAATCAGGCTTCTTTTATGGCCTTCCTTGAATATCACATGGTCTGTCACCACTAGGGATGTATATCGTTATGATTTTATCGATACCGATACCAATATCGATACTCCTTATCGATACCGGTATTTATCGATTCTCTTATTGATACTATAACATAACTCAGAGGAAATAATAAAGACATTACAAGATGTTACAAGATCCAGCGGTGGAGAATATTTGTTCAGATGATGTTGAAGAACCCTGGACATAAAAGTGGGTGAAGGACAGCTGGGAGAATAAGGGAAATGTGTCTGTCTTAGCCATCATTGTGATTATTTGACTGCGAATGAAACTCAATGGTTAGGTAGTGTACAAAAAGTATCAATAAAGTACGTTAGTCCAAATCTTACGTCCCTGTATCGTTAAATTAGACCACCAAACGAACCGTACTCGTATACATCCCTAGTCACCACCACACTTTTATGTACAGCAAGCAACCAAACTCTCAGGGTAGCATCAGGGAAAAGTCCTGGATGAGTGTAGCAAATATGGGCTCTGTGGGGTCAATGGGACCCAAGCTGGACCAGTCAAAAGGCTGCATTCTTAAGATTCCTTTGTGCTTTTGATGCTGAGTGCTGAAAATGTAAAGTTTCCAGGTCCATATTTCTTAAAGGGAGAAACTCATGAACACAAATCTTTCAGGAATTTATCTGACCATGACCCCACACCTCTGTGTAAATTTTGAGACCCCTGGGTTCAAAGGTCAAAGTTGAACAACATGGAAAATACACAAAACAGAATTAATTTGTGGATCTCCTTGAATATGACATGGTCTGTAGCCACAACGCTTTTTTGTAAAGCCACCAAACTCTCAGGGTCTCATCAGTGAATAGTCCTGGATGCATGTAGCAAATTTGGGCTCCGTGGGGTTAATGGGGGTCAAGCTACACCACTTTTTAGCGCCGCTTCCACCTTCCAACTCTCCATTCATTCGTTTGGGACTCAAAATGGAAGGGGCTCGAATTAATCTCAAATTTGACTAAATCTACTCAGGGGACCCCCACATATGGTAGACCATCTATATTTTCTGAAAAATTGACTTTTGCCCACTTTTGAGCACCACTTCCACATTCCATATCTCCATTCATTCCCATGGGACTCAAAATGGAAGGTGCTCCAATTGATTTAAAATTAGGATAAATCTACTCAGGGGGTCCCCACATACGGTAAACCAAGTTTATTCTCTGAAAAAATAATCTTTTGCCTACTTTTTAGCATTACTTCCCCATTCCAAATCTCCATTCATTTGTTTGGGATTCAAAATGGAGGGCTCTCGAAATAATCTCAAATTGGACTCAATCTACTCAGGGGGACCCCCACACATAGGATATCAACTTTATTCCCCCCCAAATAAACCTTTGTCCACTCTTGAGAACAACTTCCATATTCCAACTCCCCATTTTGTTCATTTCAATTTTTTCCCAGTCCTCCCCACACCCCAACCCCTCTAGATTAGCTTTAAGGGGGGAGAGAGGAGAATCTGGAGGTGTGGACCCTCCAGGTCCCGCCTACATACCTCCCAGTACCAGCGAGTTTATGCATTCCATTTTGCTGTCGATTGAATAGGAAAATGGAATGTGGAAGTGGGGCATTTCCTGCCAAGGGGGAAACCCAGGGGGAGGTGAATCAGGTGGTTTGAGGTCAGGAAGATCTGCATCTTCTTCCACTGAGGTGTCAGTTGTGGAATTTGGAGAAGAGCAGGGTGCCAGAATGATAGTTGAATCACTCTCATAGTCAGTCTTGTCTTTCCCATCCTCCGCAGCCTCCATGTCTTCCTCCGTTAGTTTGCTGCAAGGTAAGTAAAACCGAAGTTAGCATAGTACTCATTCATAGAAAGTTGTGTGGGTATGAAAAAAAATTCTTCCTAATTCAAAATTCCATTTTCCCACTTAAAGGTTAGGTAATGAAGACCCAAACCATTTTAGGTTGCAAATTGGAAGAAAACACTTCCTGATTAAACATTCCATTTCCCATTCAAAAAGTTAGGGAACTAAAGCCCTATGTTTTTTAAGTTGTGAATTGGAATGAAACTTCCAAATTCTATACTCCATTTTCCTCTTTAAAAAAGTCAGGGACCCACGACCCTAACTTATTTAAACTAGAAAATGGAAGTCGCATGTTAACCTACCTTTCCTGTTGCTGGCTGGCCATCATCTGATCTACAACAGACGATCTTGCTTATAAGGGGTTTGGAAAGTGGGTCCACCCACCACACCTGAGACTCCTCCCATAATTCCAATTTCCTATTTCTTGAAAAAATTTCTTCCAAATGCATATTTTTTTTTAATTCTCATAATTTTTTTCTTCCAATTTGCTTTGCCCCATTATATTTTACAGCCATAATCCTATTTATTCCTAACTTTTTAATCCAAATATCTTTTTCTATCAATTAATTTCTGATATACAATATTAATAGATTTTATCTTCCAAATTGCTTTCCCGCCATGATTTTTCACAGCCATAATCCTATATATCCCTAACTTTTTAATCCAAATACATATTTTAATCAATCAATTCCTCATATACAAAATTAATCATTTTTTATCTTCCAAATTTATTTCACCCCATTATTTTTACAGCCATAATCCTATCTATACCTAAATGTTTTCTAATATAAATGCCTATTATTTCTCAATCACTTTCTGATATACAATATTAATAAATTTTATCTTCCAAATTGCTTTCCCGACATGATTTTTTTACAGCCATAATCCTATTTATCCCTAACTTTTTAATCCAAATCTCTTTTTTTATCAATTAATTTCTGATATTAAATATTAATCAATTTTATCTTCCAAAATGCTTTCCCACCATTTTTTAACAGCCATAATCCTAGTTATCACTAACTTTTAAATCAAAATTCTTATTTTTATATCTTCCAAATTTCTTTCAAACCATTATTTTTCAAAGCCATCATCCTATTTATCCCTGGCTTTTGAATGTTTTTGACTATTGCTAGGAATTCATTTCTCATAGTTATGTTTAACTTCCAAATTTCTTTCCTACCATTACATCATACAGCAATGATAATTTTTCACTTATCACACAGGTAGTGCTAGGCATGGGGAAATGCCCAATCATTTGTGTTGAAGAGTGAATGAATTGTGATAACTTTTGACCACCACTGCTATATCTCAAGAGCACAGAGTTGCAGGGGCACCAAACTTTCTTTTATTTATCTGGTTATGAACTTCCATTCTGTTCATCAATTTTGAGATCACTGGGGTCAATAGTAATAGCTTAGGACCATGGAAAATGCATACACAGGGCTTCATTTATGGTGTTCCTTCAATATAACTTGGTTTCTACCAATCACTCTTTTATGTGGAGTCACCAGATTCTCAGGTTGTCATCAAGGGATGGTCCAGAATGTGTGTATTAATCCTGATCACGGAGGATCTCAGAGGGCCTATTCCAACATGTCTGCATTCAGACTGATGAGACCTTTCCAGCGAGACCCCCCACACACCAGTGCGACATTAAATGAAAATGTTATCCTCCTCAAACCTCTAAAAACTCATGGTGTATGACTCCATAGAACCTTCCTGCATTTTTTGGTGCAGGCTGGGGTTTGACTTTTATGGAAGGAGCGGGTTCAGGGGCCTGCGCTCAGAATATGTTTTAGCAGGATGTGAGCTCTTCCCAATGCCTCTTGCCCCACCCCCCTACCCCCAAGCATTCTCATAATACAGGGGTCCAAAAAAACTGTGATTTCTAAGCCTTTATGGGCGTTTATTTGGAGGGCGGGAAATGCTAGGATTTGGTTCCCATCGTGATTGTAGGTGAGAGCGGCCCCCTCCTGGGGATACCATTTTGGTGCCTGCTGGGCCTCAGAGAGGGAAGTGGCAGGGGCCCAAAGTTTGGCTTTTGACATTACTTGGCGATTGTCATGCGTGCAAATTTGCCAAGGGCAGGGTTGTGATCAGGAGGTCAAGTTCTACAAAACTAGGCCCTTTGTGTCCAGTTATCACAAGGTTTTCACTTTCCATATTTGAATTTTAAAAAGTTAGGGCCAAATTGTCCTAACCTTTTTAAATTTGAAAATGGAGGGAAAGATTGGGGAGTTTCCTGCCACATGGAGGGCCCAGGGAGCAGAAAACTCGAATCACAGATTGGATGTACCCAGCACAACCACATATTCAAAGTGCAAGCAGTTGCTCCCTGCATATGGTGCTGAAACAGCCATTGTAAACCAAGATGGGGTGAGGGCTTTAAGCAGGGCACCACTGAGTTAATCTTGACCTTGGCTTCGCGTTAGGGCTGCACGATTCTGGTAAAAATGTAAATCGTGATTTTTTTGCTTAAAATTAAGATCACGATTTTCTAAAACGATTTTTTTTCCCTAAAAGTATTTATTGCACAAATAAACTTTAACAAAACAAACAAAACAACCTATTCAAAGGTAATTCAAAATAAAGCATGTGTTTGCACAAGAGCTTTGTTGGAGCATTTCTTTGGCAGATGCATAGTTGTAGTTCTTTAACATTGGTTAGGGGTGGGGAGGCAACGGCAGTGTTGCATTTGAGGGCGCTGAAAAAATCTGGGAAGAATGGAAACTTATTTGTGATAAGCTCATGATTAAAAATGTTTCAGTGTTGTGGGTAGAATTGAGATTGCATGTATGTGTGAATTGAGATCACGATTTTTTAACGATTAATTGTGCAGCCCTACTTCGCGTGTTTTGATTTTGGGGGGTGTATGGATAACTTTTGCAAAAAGTGAAAGCTAGGGTTCCGGCCCAGTTATATTGTGTTTGGGGCTGAGAGACGATCACAACGATGTCTTTGAATTACCTGTGCGACATTTCCACGCCCCCTTATGTGCCCCTCTGTGCGCCACCCCCCAATAAGCTTGGCGGGCTCTAGTGGCCGAACGGAGGATCTCAGAGGGCCTATTCCAACATGTCTGCGTTCAGACTGATGAGACCTTTCCAGCAAGACCCCACGCACCAGTGCGACATTAAATGAAAATGTTATCCTCCTCAAACCTCTAAAAACTCATGGTGTATGACTCCATAGAACCTTCCTGCATTTTTTGGTGCAGGCTGGGGTTTGACTTTTATGGAAGGAGCGGGTTCAGGGGCCTGCGCTCAGAATATGTTTTAGCAGGATGTGAGCTCTTCCCAATGCCTCTTGCCCCACCCCCCTACCCCCAAGCATTCTCATAATACAGGGGTCCAAAGAAACTGTGATTTCTAAGCCTTTACGGGCGTTTATTTGGAGGGCGGGAAATGCTAGGATTTGGTTCCCATCGTGATTGTAGGTGAGAGCGGCCCCCTCCTGGGGATACCATTTTGGTGCCTGTTGGGCCTCAGAGAGGGAAGTGGCAGGGGCCCAAAGTTTGGTTTTTGACATTACTTGGCGATTGTCATGCGTGCAAATTTGCCAAGGGCAGGGTTGTGATCAGGAGGTCAAGTTCTACAAAACTAGGCCCTTTGTGTCCAGTTATCACAAGGTTTTCACTTTCCATATTTGAATTTTAAAAAGTTAGGGCCAAATTGTCCTAACCTTTTTAAATTTAAAAATGGAGGGAAAGATTGGGGAATTTCCCTTTCCAGGGTTCCAATAACCTGGGGCGTAATGGGATGATTCCAACAGATCCCAGCTTCCCAGGGCAGCCCCTTAAACTGTCCAATAAGCTTTTTAGTCTGAGTCTGACTCTGGCCCAAAAAGTTCCTGCAAGAATGTCATCCTTGTAAATGTTTGATCCCAGACCAGGCTGATCGTGGGCATCTGAACAGAGCTTTTCTTGGTGTTGGACGCAAAATGAATGAAAACTTTGACATTGAGATGCATACATTTCTACTTCAGGGGCTGTAGGGGGTTGTCATGGCTTCCTTTTCTGATATTTTTTGACGTCCTTACTTTAACCCAACCCTGGCTATGGCGGCCATTTTGTGATTCCAATATGCCACATTCATATCTATTCCATTCTGTTTTTTCCCTTTTTGTGTGTTTGATTTTTCATAAACCCTGGGGCATAGAGGGACCATTCAAACAGATCCTGTTTCTCCGGGGCAGCCTCTTTATCAGTACAATAGGTTTTTCAGGATGAGTCCAGAAGATGGTCCAAAAAGTGCCCACATGCTTCCCATCTTTGGATATGCTATAGCCCAGGCCGGGCTGGTCGCAGAAATGCTTGTTGTTTGCCCCACGGCCCTCCAGCCACACCGCTACACTAGCCCAAAGATGGCATTTTGTTCAACTTTGAGTGCTTACCTTGGGGTTGTCCTAGCTTGCACAGCACCCATAATGCATGTGAGCACTCATACTGAGGGGATAGTTAAGGATGTGTGTCTGATGGAAAGCTGGGGGGCTTTCCTGAAATTGGAATGTCTCTGATCTTTTTCAAGTCTTGATTGTTTGGTAGTACAGCTAAAGCTGGTCGTAATGATATTTCTGGGGCACTCCTGCGACATTCCCGGGCCAAGATATTCCTGTTAAAGTGTGGTTGACATTCAAGGTTCAGCCCCCCCTGGGGGATGGACTGAGCATAGCAGGGGGATTGTTCCAACATTTTTGTGATCTGGACACCCAGGCCTTTCCGTAGACGCCACTCCCAAGTCTCTACGACTTTCCGTTCAAATTTTCCAAATCTGCCCATCCCCCGCTCCATTGTAGGACCTGACCAGGCAGCTGAACAGAGCTTTTCTTGGTGTTGGAAGCAAAATGAATGGAGAATTTGACATTGAGATGCATACATGCCCACTTCAGTGGGTGTAGGGGGTTGTCCTGGCTTCCTTTTCTGATATTTTTTGACATCCTTGCTTTAACCCAACCCTGGCTATGGCGGCCATTTTGTGATTCCAATATGCCGTTATCATATCTATTCCATGCTGTTTTTTCCCATTTTGTGGGTTTGATTTTTCATAAACCCTGGGGCATAGAGGGACCATTCAAACAGATCCTGTTTCTCCGGGGCGGCCTCTTTAACAGTACAATAAGCTTTTCAGGATGAGTCCAACTTTGGTCCAAAAAGTGCCCACATGCTTCCCATCTTTGGATATGCTATAGCCCAGGCCGGGCTGGTCGCAGAAATGCTTGTTGTTTGCCCCACGGCCCTCCAGCCACACCGCTACACTAGCCCAAAGATGGCATTTTGTTCAACTTTGAGTGCTTACCTCGGGGTTGTCCTAGCTTGCACAGCACCCATAATACACGTGAGCACTCATACTGAGGGGATAGTTAAGGATGTGTGTCTGATGGAAAGCTGGGGGGCTTTCCTGAAATTGGAATGTCTCTGATCTTTTTCAAGTCATGATTGTTTGGTAGTACAGCTAAAGCTGGTCGTAATGATATTTCTGGGGCACTCCTGCGACATTCCCGGGCCAAGATATTCCTGTTTAAGTGTGGTTGACAATCAAGGTTCAGCCTCCCCTGGGGGATGGACTGAGCATAGCAGGGGGATTGTTCCAACATTTTTGTGATCTGGACACCCAGGCCTTTCCGTAGACACCACCCCCAAGTCTCTACGACTTTCCGTTCAAATTTTCCAAATCTGCCCATCCCCCGCTCCGTAGTCAGACCTGACCAGGCAGCTGAACAGAGCTTTTCTTGGTGTTGGAAGCAAAATGAATGGAAAATTTGACATTGAGATGCATACATGCCCACTTCAGGGGCTGTAGGGGGTTGTCCTGGCTTCCTTTTCTGATATTTTTTGACATCCTTACTTTAACCCAACCCTGGCTATGGCGGCCATTTTGTGATTCCAATATGCCATTATCATATCTATTTCATACTGTTTTTTCCCATTTTGCGGGTTTGATTTTTCACAAACCATGGGGCATAGAGGGACCATTCAAACAGATCCTGTTTCTCCGGGGCGGCCTCTTTAACAGTACAATAAGCTTTTCAGGATGAGTCCAGCTTTTGTCCAAAAAGTGCTCGCATGCTCCCCATCTCTGGATATGCTATAGCCCAGGCCGGGCTGGTCGCAGAAATGCTTGTTGTTTGCCCCAGGACCCTCCAGCCACACCGCTACACGAGCCCAAAGATGGCATTTTGTTCAACTTTGAGCGCTTACCTCGGGGTTGTCCTAGCTTGCACAGCACCCATAATGCACGTGAGCACTCATACTGAGGGGATAGTTAAGGATGTGTGTCTGGTGGAAGGATGGGGGGCTTTTCTGAAATTGGAATCTCTCCAATCTTTTTCAAACTAGGCCCAGTTGTTAGCCATTGGGATGATCTATTTAGAAAATTACACTGACCTGGCTCTCTGGGGCTTTTGAGAACTAAACAAAGTGAAGATAACTCCTTTAGGCAAAACTTAGATTGGTCTGCTCTGCTGGTCTCTGATGTTATGCAGTTTTGTCACTGACCTACAAGGCTCGGCTTGGCCACAGGGGGGGTCCAAGAGCGAAAGTTGTGGACTCTGTGGGATTTTCTGTCTCTGTCATGGAGTTTTCATGGCAAATGGGAGCCCAGAGAGCCTTGCAGTTTCACTGCCTGACATCACGTGCAAGAATTTGTCATTATAGATGAACATGGGTAATCACGGGTCAATATGTGGCTGTCCTGGCAATAACTAGTCAAAAACAATTAAGACCTGTCATTTCCCACCATTGCCTGACATCACCTGTCATAATTGGTCATACGTGATCACGGGTCAATACATGGCTTTACTGGCAATCACTGGTCAAAAACAATTAAGACTTGTGTTTTCCCAGCAATGCTTGACATCATGTGTCATAGTTGGTCATTAGAGCTTATCACAGGTCATAAAAGGTCAATATGTGGCTTTATGCGAAATAACTGGTCAAAAAACATGAAGACCAGTGTTTTTACATTAATTTATATATGTATGAGGAATAACTGATGTTCAATCTAACTTCGGAAAAAAAAATCCAATTTGAGATTTTTGATCCAAATGATTCATTATTCCAAATTAATTAAATTTGGAATTGGAAATTGGAAATTCATTCCGGAAGTGTGTTTAAGAAACAGGAATCGGCCTTGAAATTGTGGAAGCATTCCAATTTCCAATAGAAAACCAATGGCAACCCCCTAACCCCTAACCCTTCCCCTAAACCTAACCAGACCCACCCACAATGCGGCACGCCCACAATGCGACACGCCCACACTACGACACGCCCACTGGGTTGCAAGCCGCAGATAGATACACTTGAACTGACCGCTTTCCTGCTGCTTTCCGAGTGCTTGTTGACATCAGCTGAGGCTGAACTTCTGGTACGTGAGCGTCATCTAGTGACCAAACTGAATACTACACTAGTCTGAACACAGTAGGGTTGTCAAAAATATCGATACTCCGAAAAGTATAGATACTGAAAAGCTGTATCGAAAGCGACACTAATGTGCCATGGTATCGATACTGCAGTGCACGTGCACTCCAGCCGGCCAGGTAGACAGCGGCTGATCTACAGGCAGGCAGAGATCCTGACAGCACGTTTCTGTTGCTGGAAGTCCAGGCCAGCTAGTCTTATTAGAAAATGAAAAAGTCCAGCAGCACAGCAAACCTGGCGAAGCACTTCATGATGAATTCATGATAAAGTTACTTAAAGCTCCTGTTAATTATGTAACTTAAAAACGCATTAGTGACGGTTAGCACCACTGCTAGTCCGCATTTCCCAGCCTGGACCTTATTTCTAGGAATACGTGTATAAACTCACCGGTAACATTTAATACCTCAGACAACCTTAAAATATTGTCAAATTGCATTATATTTGAGTATATTTTTTGCATTTAATTGCACATTTATTCAACTAGCATAAGATAAGAGATTTTCAAGTTCATACAAATATTTCTTATGCTCTTAAGTATTTGTCTCTTTTTTTGTCCCCTCTAGTATGAAAAATGGTATTGAGTATTGAATATTTTTTTTAGATATCGATATTGAGTTTGAAATTTTAGTATCTTGACAACCCTAGAACACAGACTCATATTGAATTATATTGACGTTTTATAACAAATAACCTCAATTTATTTATGTATTGAGGACAGAGCTGCATCTTCCTCTGTAAACTACAGGTTCTCTGTTCCCGCTGCACAGGGGCGCCCGCAGAAATTTTTTTCTAGGGGTGGCCACAGGGTGGCCAGAGAAAATAGCAGGGTGGCCAAGGGTTATTAAAGGATAAGTTTTGTTTCTTCCAACCTGGACTTTATTTCTGGAATTTATACAGAGTAGCCTACGTGCATTTACTAATCAGTAACATTTCTGAGTCACTCTGACTCCTTTTGACACTATTTATATTAGTTGTAGATCCACGTATATCCATATAATGGCAGTGAAGGGGGCAGAATGAATGGGCCTCTGGCATTATCTCCAGCAAACTTCCTTAATTTTAACAATACACTGTAAAAACTCAAATCTTACCAAGTATTTTTTTCTAATTTCTAATCAAAATATCTTATCACACTCAAAATAAGACAAAACCACCTAAAGAGAAACATTTCAGTAAGATATAGGAACTTGTTTTAAGACAAATGCATCTTATTTCAAGAAAGAAAAAGAAAATTTCACTTGCTCCATTGGCAGAATTTTTTTTTTTTTTGGCTTATTACAAGCAAAATAAAATCTTGGGTTTTTTTTTTGTTTGTTTGGTTGGCTTTTTTTTTTAAAACTTATTTTAAGAGTGGTCAGGACTTTTTTTTACTTGTAATAAGCAGTTCAGTGTGTGTGTCGCAAACAAATGACTTCACAAAACTTCACTATGATGACCTCACTCACACTGAACACCAGAGACGCCTCAATTGTAACATGAACAAACTAAATGGGGGTAGTGTGGTGTCGGCCCAATGAGGGTAAGTAGGGTTGATGTGAAAGGGGCATTAGAAACTGGTTGGGGCAGTTCTGGGTGGCACCTTCCTAGATGAATTTGCATAAGAAAGGCTGAGTTGATTAGGCGTAACAGACCTGTGGGGACTACAGCAAAACACCAATGGCAGAAAGTGGTCTAGTGTAATATTTATATTCATTTTATTTTTATTAGCCTATAAACATTTTGACAAATATAAGCAAAGCCTGCTGCACTATATTAATAGTACATAGAAAATTGATATGAATGAAAAAAATCTCATTTTTGCAGGGGTGGCCAGTGGGGTGACCAGCTTTTTGTTCAGGGGGGCACTGGCCACCTCTGGCCATCCCTTGGGGGCGTCCCTGCCGCTGCAGAGTAGCGACGTTGTGACATTTTGAATCTGTCTGGTCGCTTATATATCTATCTTTTTGTTTTTTATTTTTATCTTTTTTATGTATTTTTTGTCATTTTTATTTCTTTACACAGCATTGATCATATCTGTCATTATAACATCAGTCGTCTGCTTTTCTGTATTAGTCCTATGTGTCCATATTTACACTTGTTGTTATGGCCTTCTTGTGAGCCAGAGTAACTTAATTTACTTTTCTCACATGTGGGATTGTGTGGCAGAAGGGGGAAAAAACACGAGACAAAGTGGAGAAAGAGCTCTCACATTAGAATGGTTAGAATTTGTGGTAAGTTGAGGAGCAGTAATGATTCGCTCTCTGCTGCTGCTAATGGTAGCCTCGCTGGTAGCTAGACACAGAGAGAACGAGAACACGTTGAGAGAAAGAGTAACCAAATAATTTCGTGGCAGACGGCGGAAGAAATCTCAAAACAGTGGCTGAGCTGACAGCAGCGTGTCTGTGTGCTTGAATGTGAGTGAAACGTGGAGCTCAGGTTGCATGACCAGAAGAAAGTGAAGCGACTGGCCCGGACTGGACACACCCAGTCTGGGGGGGGGGGGGGGCAGTCACAGCATTTAGGGGGACATTGCCCCTCCTTGGCCATGCCTATATCCGGCCTCGACTCACACCTACAAAACACAACTGGCCAAATGGAAAATCTTCTGGAAACCACATTTTGTTCCATATATACTCTTAATTTCAAAATAGAAGTCTGCACACACTGGCCCTCATTTATCAAGCAATACCCTCCAACTAAAGGCCTTTACACACCTACTCCGAATATTTCGTCCGAAAGATTCGCACGGCAAAAGCTTTAATCAAATTAATATCAAGTCAACGGGAGTGTTCACATCAGTGACAAAATTTCGTCTTGCGATTTTGCGAGGTTTATTTTTTCGAACTGAGGTCGATTTTCTTAATATTCGCATCCGACAGATACACAATCCACCAATCAGAGAAGGCGCTCTGACGTCACAGAGCTGGTCGCAAGCAAAAAGAGAAAGGGAAAAGAGAGAGGTGTCGCTTGGTCGCTGTTACTGCATCATTATGGCTCAGGTGTTATCACCTTCGTGTTGCAGGCAGCACTCTTGTTTGGCAAAGATCATAACACTCCCTACACGTTGTAGCCATTCGAGGTTATTAGCTACAGGTGTTGTATTTAAAATCCCCATTTGGCATCTCCACGGTAAGATCAGCTGTTTTCAGCATCCAGAAGTTTCCCTGCAGCCGCCCCTCCCTCCGTCACTGCTGCATGTGCTCACGTTCCTCTGGAATAACGGATGCGAGTTTGTTCTATAGCATCATCGTAATTTCGCGTCGGACTAGGTGTGTATAGACAAAGACGTCGATATTTCACTTCCGAATTATTCGCAATTTCGTGCCGTTTATTCGCATCGGCCCCGGTGTGTAAAGGCCTTAAAGGAAAAAAAATCATCTGTCAATGAAACGAGTTGAAATTGACAAAAGTAATAATAAATAAAAGTTCTATGAAAATCGTGACATTGATTTTGAATTGTGGATCAACAGAGATATTAATAACAAACAACCCCCCCCTCCCCCCCCCAAAATAACATAAAAATAAAACAAGTAAACAAGCATGATGGGGCTCCGAAGCTAAAATGTTGTTGAGCAACACTTTGAGACAACAGCTGCCATCGCGTGTTTTCTCCAATGTTCAGAAAGACGTCTACACCTGTTGACAGGTATGTTGGTCCACCGTTCATGAGAAAGGTGCTCATATGTGTCTGGGATAGTTTTGTTTGTTTATCATTATTTTCAACTACAATTAAAAATCAAACTTATCTCCCTAAATTGTCATTTTGTAACATTTTTTTTAAATTTATTATTAGTTTCTTTAGTTTCCTGTTATTTGTTTTACTATTGTCAATTTAGCCTCTTTGGTAATTGGAGGGTATGAATAATATTGAGGAGGACTGTAGATGTTCATTGATGTACACGTCCGTGTCTTGGAGTTTTCTCCCCTGTTTAAGTAGTGCTTGTTTTTTCCTTTGATTGGCAGTGTGTTTTTCTTTTTTTTTCTTTAGTGAAGTGAAAGTGGGGGGGGGGGGGGGGGGGACTTTTCAGGGCTACAACGCTAAGCCTCTATTCAATCCAGAGGCGCCCCTACTTCCCCAGCCTTCAGAGCCTTAGTACATCCGTTACTAAGTTCAGGAGGTCGTAAATCAAGGTCTTACCGAAAGTAGACCTGTATATACTTTCCAGTATATAACGATAACTATTCTCTGCTCGCGGCAGTCTCTATTTAAACGTGGACCACAATCATACTCACCTCTAATGGGAATTATTAAAGGAAGTATTCTTGTCTCATCAGTGTGTCGAGAGGCAGCTTAACCCTTAACTACACTCCTATGAAGGATGAGTCAGGGGCTTTGTGAGTGAATCAGATTTTTCCTCAGGCAGTCTGAGATCTTTTATTAAAGCATGCAAGCAAAACGCAAGTTAATACAAAATTACACTTAGTGTAATTCCCGTCAAGTCAAAAAAGGATAATTGTCTAAAAAGAAAGCAAGTTCTATAACCCTGTAACTGATCTTATCTCATATTCAGCCTGTAGGCCTTCCTGTCCTGACCCATCTCCCCTGAGCCTCCTAGAGAAGCTCAATGAGCCTCCTCAAGAGGCTGTGAGCCTCCCAAGGAAGCTCCCGAAAACTGAAGTCGTCATGTTTTATACCTCTGTTGTAACCCCACCTTAATGTGGGACAGACAATTCTTAAAAAGGTAATCTTTAAGGCAATTGGACACAATGCACATTAAAACTAGTAGTTGTTACTCTGGTTTGTCCTAATAAGGATTTAACTCTTAGTTAGCTTTCAGCCCTGCAGCTGACACCCTTGCAGGAAGTGCAGGCGTGTGTGTGTAATTCTATTTATGGTAGGAGGAAGTGTAGCTGGACCAGCTGAATTACACAGAGATGTTTCTGACTTAGGCCTACACGTTTAAAAACAAATGAAAAAGGTAAGAAAAGGTTAAAGTCAAGTTCACACTACACAACACCCCCTATGAACCTTGACTTTACTGAGAAGGCTACACCAATATAATAAAAACTTTCAGAATTACTCTTAGCTAGGCAATCATCAAATCACACAGGACACTTGAAGAATCCAAAACAACACAAGAAATGAATCAGACACAGAACTTATAAGTAAATCACGACAGAAAATAAAGATAATTATTTTACATAATCTGTTTTTTTTTCTTTCACCTTCATATTTCCTTCATCATAATTTTGCAAACTTTATTCAGTCATTCCTCCAGGCCCATAGTATCCGTATTATTGGGCATCAGAGTAAAAGCATCCTGTATCCACCCAAACTCAAACAACAATCAAAGTGAAAATAAAGGTAAAAGTAAGGGGGGAAAAAAAAGGGAAAAAAAAAATTAAAAAAGAAAAGAAAAACCAAGCAAGGAAACAGACAAAAGGATGTAAAAAAAGAAAATGAAACACAAAGATACTATCATAAAGTAATATTCATTTCACACTCAGCAAAAAAATTAGTCAAATAGCACATCATCAATTCAAGCCATTACTATTAAAATTTAACACTTAGCAGTACATAATTAAAGAATAATAAGTGAAAACACTATTCGGCTATGCTAAATGCAAGATGCAGCATCTGGTCCAGATCTTCAGTTCTTCATCTGGCTGTATGACCCCGGCCCATACACCCATTTATGAGTATAATAAACCTTTTCGTGTACCAGCACCCTGTACCTGGGAGTACAACTTTCGACCAGAGCCCAGCGACCGACATCACGTTCTTCCCAGATAGCAACTGTAGCAGCATTCCTCGTAGCACCCTGTCTACTTTTCACATTTGTCTGCCCGCCGACTAGGGATCGCCACAAGAAACGTGATCTGTTCATCAGCGGCCCCAAGATGAACTCAGCAGGCTCAACAAACATACCCGGGTCAAACACGAAGTCTCCCCAGACAACATGAGTGACATGTCACCATGGTCTGGTTCCCGGACAAAAATCTCTCAGGTGTGCAATGTCCACCTTTCCAAGCACACTACCTTGAAGGCAGAAAAATCTTGTGTTTACCCTCCTGGTTCCACAGTTGCTCAGATTCGATCATGGTCCCCACAGGGACCGACGCAGGTACAGGGAGCATATGTGTTGCTCCCTGATCCTGAGGGAATGCACGTGGACCTGGTTCTGCCATCACCTGAGGACCACAGTTCTCTTTGGGCTCCGGTCTCGTGTCGCCCCCCCCATCAGAGTCTCTGGTTCCTGGAACACTACATCCACAGAAAACCCCGGAAAAGGGCTCTCAGGGACAGTAATATCGACCACATCGGCCAAATCTGTTTTAACACTGGCAACCCCCGTCTCGGGGAGCTCCAGAGAGTTCAATGCCAGGACCATCTCGCCCATCATCTCGAGCTGTGTCTTGGGAGAGGATGTTAAGGTTTTACACGCTACCGGATCTGCTCGCCAACCCGGTGGAAACGAGCGCATCTTCTGCCTGCATCACCAGTCACCGGGACTTCCCGGCAATAATCAACTCTGGCGTGTTGCAGACTTTTTCAACCTTCCCAAAATAAATTGGAGTAAGCGTCCCAGGCCAGCTAGAGCAGATGGCCCAACTGTCTAATAAGTAAGTGTTTGATTATATTTTGTACGCAAAATTGAATTCATTAGCAGTTGTGTGTACTTGTGGTGGCTCTGTGGGTTTACTTATGTTATAGTTATGTTGACTTGTTTTGATTACATATTGCCAACAAATCAATAATAGGTTTACATTTTTCTCATGTTTATATAGTTTACAATACTTTATATTAGAATTTCCCTTATTATGTCAATAAAAGGAATCATCTGCCATACTTCAACAAGTAGGCCTTAAGCATCATGATTCTAGGCTAATAAAAAATAGCCCACATAACATCAATTAGATGCGTCTTGTTTGGCAATAACAGGCCTACACACATAACCACTGTACTTTGTATTTCTCTGTTTCAGACAATACAGGCTGGTTGGCTACCGAATGGTGCTTGAATGGGCCCTAAACGGTGAACAGCTGGGCAAAGGGAATAGGTGTGTTCTTCCCTCCTGTGTGGTGACGTTTTAAGACAAACATACCCATCAGCAAATGGACAATATGTTGGATTCAAGGAGTGTGAGGAGTTGCTTTATCTTTTTTAGAAACTTTATGTACAACAGTTGTCTGCTCAAAAGCAAATAAATCCCCAAAATACTTACATTTGTTACAAACAAAAACTGTGATAAAACCTGATGAATAAATGAATACAAATTAACAACATGTGATGCAATTACTGGAAAGAAAAAATAATTATGTTTTGATTTGTAAACAGATATAACAAGCTAGAACTAAAGTGAAAGTGTTTTTAGAAAAATAAATAAAAAATTCTGTATGTTTATAATACAGGTAATAAAACCTGGTGGCCACACCTAAAATAGTAAGGCTTTGTACCTAAGCTGTGTAAAGATGAGTTGTGGTAATAAGCTGTCAAGTCAAGTTACATTTATTTATAGAGCACATTTAAAAACCACCTCAGTTGACCAAAGTGCTGTACAGAATAAAAGAATAAATCAGAAATAAAAACAGAAGCTGTGTTCGAAATCGCTCCCTATCACGGATGTACTGCACTATGTAGTGAACACGCCATTTTGTAGTGTTGTTCGAATTCTGTTCACTGCTTTTCATCCACTACATTGTCCACTACAAAATACCCACAATGCACCGCGAATGTAAGTGAACAAGCGATGTACCCTACATTGTACTCCCGTATACCACAATGCAATGCAGCCTTGTTTTGTGATTGCAGAAGAAGGAAAAATGGCGAAGCAGCGTGCAGATGGAGAGGAGCGTGACCGCTCTTTCGTATATAAATGTAAGTAACGTTAAAGTATTAACATTTGCTCTAGTGGCGTTCTGTAGTTGTATAAATTAAGTAAGTAATTGTATTTTTTCGTAGCAGGAAAGCTGTCTATTGTTCATAACTCCTACCGCTACTGCTAATTTTACTTCACTGTTTCCATTCCTAACGCAGTGTTATGATCTGATAATCTTTTCCCCCCCTTGTCCTTGTTGGGGACTTCTTTTAAAAGTGCAAACTTGTCTGTTATCTTTATTTATCTATTTGTTTTTAAGGGATGGACAACAGGCTGTTTTCAGGGTGGCGTAACGCCGCCTTTCACGGTTGGGAGTAAGTAAAACAAAACTTGGGGATAGTTTGGGGGATATTTTTCCCTAGTGGATTTCATATTTGGCAAATAACGGCGGTCCTAACCTTGAATTACCAGTGTAAATGTGCATTGTGATCTGTAAATCGGGACAAGATGCAGAACAATTATGAGATGTTAATGCAGTTTTCAATAGTAAATGAAATGTGTGTTGTATTTTCGAGGGTTGCCCTGGAAGAAATGGGTCTGGCTGGGGTGATATCCCCAGCCAGGGCTGGCAAAAAATGGGAGAACCTTAAGAAGACCTACAAGGTATGATTTGTCTCCTTGTAAGAAACATCCTATAGCTTTGACATGTTTGCTCTTCTAAGTGTACCCCCATCATTTTAAGGAACTAAAGAAGCCGCCAACTGGCCAAAGCACCGAGTCGGGGATGACACAGCGGCTTCCTTGAAGTGGTACCCCCTTATGGATGAGGCACTTGGTGGGAGGCCATCAATCCGGCCTCCTGTCCTTGTTGCCTCGTCCTGGGGGGAGAATTCCAGGGCTGCTGTTGTGTCCTCCCCTGATGCCCAGGAGGCAGGGGCAGCAGAGAGTCCCCAGCCAAAAAGGCAGAGGAAAGACCCTGTCCTCGCCTTTCTGGAGGCAGAAAGTGCTAGGGCAGAGGAGAGGGCCAGCAGGGAGGAAGAGAGGGAGGAGAGACTACTGTGTCTCCTGGAGAAAATAATTGATCAAATGTAAAAAAATAAATAATAATAATTATAATTATAATAGTAAATTCATGTGTTTGACTTATTAGTAATATGTTTCTGTTTATATTTAAAGACAAAAAAAGAGTTTGAAAAAATTGGTGGAGGTTTGGATTTAGTAGATGAACCTAATATAGACCAGTGTAAGCAGCCCTTACCAACAGATGATGCTTGCAGCAACTCTTGAGGAATTTCAGGCAAACGCTGGTAAAACAGATATTTGGAGGTGGTGTAATAGAGAGGCACAAGAATATACTTTATACTCAAAGGTTCATAATTCATATTTGAGGATTGATAACATGATGCTAACTGGTCAGTCAAGCACAAAATTTAAACTGAAGTCTATAATACCGTGATGTCAGACCATGCACCTAACTCGGCCAGTCTTTACCCTTTCTTGGATGTAAATAAAACAGAACAATGGAGCTTAAATTACTCATTCCTCATAGATATAAAATTCCCTTCTCTGATAAGAGATAAAATTGAGAAGGGTTTATTTTATTTTTAACCTAATTATCAATTCAGTTGTTTGTATTGTCTGCATTATTCTGTTTTGGCCTTGTTTATATCTTGTGAAGATTGATGGATTTCCTATAAGTACAGTTTGTTATATGTAGTTAGGGTTCTGTTCAATCACAAAATGTATATGATAAAAAAAAGCAACAAAAGAGATCAACAAAACATTTATATTTTACAACTGATTCAAGAACATAGGAAAATAAATAGATTTTAAAATAATTCTGGAACAACATTAAATCTTAACCCTAAATTTAACCTTAAACTTTAATCATAAAATGTTAAGATAAGCAAGAAAAGAATGACCAACAAAACATTTATTCTATTTACAATTGATTCAAGAACAAAAAAATAAATGTATCTTTAAAATATTCTGGAACAATATTAAATCTTAACTCTAATTTTAACTGTAATCTTAACTGATTGTACTGCCTGGCCAAAAAAAAAAGTCGCCACCTGGATTTAACTAAGCAAATAGGTACGAGCCTCGTATTGGATAATTACTGCATGGGCGATTATCTTTCAGCTGGCAACAAGTTATTTTAACCCCAACTGGTGCAATGACTTGCTTCTCATTTCCTAAACAACCATGTGGAAAGACACATCCGTGGTTGTGGAAAAGATGTTAGTCTGTGTCACGGGGGTGGTTCTTTGCCGATACCGGCGACTGCAGGAGGAGGGGAAAGAATGACAGACCGTCGCCAGTAGGTGGTGGTTAAAAGAAATAAGCTTTATTAAAGAATATATAAAGAAATAAAATAAATAAAATTCCTAAAAAGTACTAAAATAAACCTAAAAGTCCGATTAAAAAGTAATAAAAGGAAAAAGATAAAAAAGGGGGCTAAAAGGGGCTTGCAGGGCTGGCAGTGGCCGGAGTCTCTCTCGGCGTCTCTCAGCTCTGTCCCGGGTCCATGGCGGCTGCTCCTCCCGGCAGCCGCCCTCCTGGCCATAGGCTCCCCCGGGACTCCAACGCTGCTCTTTGGACCGGGTCACTCCTCCAGGCGGCCGCGCCTCTGGCCGTAGGCCCTCCTCAGCAGGGTCCGCGGCCGCCCTCCGACTCCCGGGCCACTCTTCCATGTCGCCATCGCCGTCTCCACTGCTGCCGCCGCTGCTGCCGCCGCTGCTGCCCCAACACTGCCTCGAGCCCCCCAGCCGGGGGACTCACGTCCTCCCCCGGCTGCGCCTCCTGGACCCAGTCCTCCTCAGTCCTTCTTCCGCTCTGAATCTCCCCTCAGTTGTCCGCACACCGGCTTTTATCCTTCCAGCCTTCAATTAAGCCAGGGGAGGAGTCCTTCTCCCCAGGTGCTGCCAATCAGTTCATTAAAAGCTCCCACTAGCTTGGGAATAAAAACAGGGTTAAAACCACACAAAAAAAACATAAAAAGCATGCTAAAAACCAAGCTAGTGGGCAGAGTCCAGTCTCTGGCAGCACCCGGTTGTTCACCCTGTGACATCTGTTTGAGAAGGGTCAAATCATTGGCATGCTTCAAGCTGAGAAAACATCTAAAGAGATTGCAGAAACTACTAAAATTGGGTTAAGAACTGTCCAACGCATTATTAAAAACTGGAAGGATAGTGGGGACCCATCATCTTCAAGGAAGAAATGTGGCCCGAAAAAAAATCCTGAATGATCGTGATCGGCGATCACTTAAACGTGCGGTGAGATCAAATAGAAGAAAAACAACAGTAGAACTCAGGGCTATGTTTAATACTGAAAGTAGGAGCATTTCTACACGCACAACGCGAAGGGAACTCAAGGGATTGGGACTGAACAGCTGTGTAGCTGTAAGAAAACCACTAATCAGTGAGGCTAACCGGAAAAAAAAAAGGCTTCAATTTGCTAGGGGAGCATAAAGATTGGACTGTGGAGCAATGGAAGAACTTGGCTACACAAGTCTGCTAATTACCCATTGACTGAAGTTAGGTGTGTTGCAGCAGGGAAAGTCCTAATACCTGCAGGATGTCAGCCCTCAAGGACCGGAGCTGCCTACCCCGCCATAGAATAAAAGAGCTTTTTGGCTCATCATTCATGCTTACCAGAGAGAGTAGTATACTGCTGACGGCCAACGTTGTGGTTGTGGTCAAAGATACTCAGCTGGGTTCGTGCCAACATGGTTGTATATTTGAAGTGCCTCCTCTTCTCAGCATATTTCAGCATGGAACTGTGGAAAACCTCAAGATCCCCTGAAACAGACAGAAACTTTATTATCTCCCATAGGAGAAATTCAGGTGTCGAGTAGCAACCCATCCATACATACACAAACATACATACATAAAAAAGATCAAATTACCAACAGTGGTACTGTGGTGGATTTTAGAGGTTAGTTCAGGCCGCATGGCCGCTGGTTGACCTAGAAGCAGAACTGGAGAATAACAGGATATTGTGTAACCATTGTACGTGCAGAAACGCAGGCAGACCAGCGGTTTGGGAAATGAACAGGAAAATAACAAGGATGATGGGAAACAGATAGGGTTTGTTATTGTCCAGCAGCAGGGAAAGATGGCTGATTAAGGTCTACACATTACAAGAAAGTGCACATATCTAAACCGAGCTGTTATAAAGTCTCACAGCTGAAGGAAGAAAAGACTTCTAAAAGCGCTCAGTTCTGCAGCGTTTGGTTCTGCAGCGCTCGGTTCTGCAGTGCAGGGAGAGAACCTGCTGCTGCGGTTGCTCCTTTGGGCAGACAGACCGTCATGTAGGGGGTGCTTGGTGTTAGGGTCCATCAGAGTCCTCATCCTCCTCTCCAACACAGCTCCCACAGAGTCTATTATTTTTATTTTCTATTAGGGATCGTGCGATACAGCTTTTTGGGGGGCCGATACCGATATTTTATCATCAGCCTCAGCCGATACAACCTGCCAATATTTGGGGCCGATATTGCAATACCAGTATCGGCCCCGTATAGTATAGCAGCAGCAGAATTTTCTTATAATTTTTCAAATCAAAGCATTTTGACTTTCTGAGCAGATGCTTGTCTGTAAATTATGTCGAAGGGCGTGTATCGGCCAACGCACCCGACATATCGGCCGATGCTGATACTAGCAAAAAACACAAATATCGGCCTAAAATATCGGCCGGCCAATGTATCGGTCGATCCTTATTATCTATTTAGTCAAAGCTATCAAGCATGGTCCACCTAATGGTGATAAAATTATTCCAACTCACCAGTGTGTGTGAACGGGGTCATTTGACCCAGGTCTCTCAAAAGGGTTTTATCAAGTACGATGGCTGTGAGAGCGTTGTACACAGGACTTCCATTCTTCAGCCATTTCTTCCTTCTCTGTTGCTCTTTGATGAGCTCATCATGTTAAAATGTGTAATCTTCTCCATCCTCCTCCCAACGGTGGATGCCACAGACATGATAGAGGATAGATGTCCACAATCTCCTCAGTTTCTTCAGTTAATTTATTTATAAATGTTAGTTTACAAATAGTTTGCCAGTTGCCCTCCATCAGTGTAGTTTTTGGCAGCTATCTGAGTTTTAGTCTGAGTCTTTCTGACGAAAATGCTTATTGGTTTTAGTCATATTTTTGTCATTTCTGTATCTCATAGTTTTAGTTTAGTTTTAGTCGACGAAATTAAAAAATGTTTTAGTCTAGTTTTAGTCAGGCTATATTTTTTAAAAAAGAAAAGAATAACTGGCCACTAGGCCTTGCTGCCAGTAACATTTGAGCATATAGGTTTGTACAAATATGTGAAAACAGAAAGAAAGGCTATGTTCCACTGCAAGTGAAGACAGGAGTTAGTGGTGAGGGGAGTGCATTGCGTTGTCTTGTAATATAACCATGTGACACCTGAAAGTTCAATTTTGTTGATTTATTGTATTGTGTATCTTTTCTTTACCTGCCAAGGGACTGCTGATGCTAATTAGCTTGCTAATTATAATCCAACATGTTTATCTTTGTTGCTACATGTTCATTAATATGTACTGTCCCTATCAATTAAGAAAAAGTTTGAAGACAGAAAAAATACACAATTTTAAGGCTTCTCATAAATATACTGAATGCAAAAAAGTTTTTAGTGCTGCGTTTGCGTGAAACCGGGCAGACGGATGACAGCCGCTGCATGTAAAGGCATAAACAGCCTCTATGTGAAGATGTGGTCTGTCAGTTACAGTGACTTCAGTCCACATCTGATTTGTTGTCATGATAATGTTGTATTGTTTTCCCTGACCCATGTTTTACCATCTTTCTCTCGGCTTCATTGATTAAAATGACATCTGGTTTGTTACTGACGGCCGTATGCCCGACTGCACGTGAACGCAGCATCAGTGTAACGCTGGTTCCTCCTCACTGCACCGTGGTGACTTTTCAAAACATCACCTTGAACTGAGCTGACTGCTCTGGTGTCTCCGGTGAGTTTCTGTGGTTTCCTATTGTCACAGTTCTACTGAACGTAAAAACATGGCGATACGACATGGTAGCCACCACCGAGCCGCCCCGCTCGATGTATATATGAATGATACAAACGGCAAATTCAGAGCTTACAGGAGCACTTCAGTTTTTTGATGGGAGTGATTACTGATTAATGGAAAACACTTTTGAATTAAATAATCAGTTTTTGTGAATAGATAAAAGGAGAACTTACACAATATCCCTTTAAATTAAGAGCCGTTCGGGTGTCGAAAAAGCCAGCTCTTCTTTGGGAGCCGAATCAAAAGAGCCGGCTCTCTGAAAAGAGATGAACTTCCCACCGTTTCTGACCAATGCAGCCAAGCAGCTGCGTGTCCGACTGCAGGTGTGTGCACCAGAGTCCTGCAACAGTTCGGATATCCGACAGTAACCCGCAAAAACACTGTTTAGCAAATAAAAATGACAAAGATTAATATCACGGTTAAGGTGTGGGCGGATATTTATGTAGTTCGGTCGGGTCGCAGGGAGAATAAGTTTCTTTTTCATTGGACATGACATGTTTTAAGCATCAGGCGCTGGGATCATTTCCAGCAGGCAGAGACACTGATGTGAACCAGGGATGGGGAACACAGTTACAACCAGGATGATGATCGTTTATGCAGGAATCTCTGAATCAAATAAATAAAGTCTCTACATGGCAAAATGTCAGAGACTACTGTGAATTTAGGAAATTAAAGTGAGACCTGCGGGTCAGGTTTGACAGAGAGAGCCGCGGTTCGTGGGTCTCGGCTCAGGCGGATGCGGGTTGGTAAACCTGCAGAACTCTGATGTGCATGCGGCTGCACGTCACCAAGTAGTGGTCTGCGTGCCCAAACAAGAAGAGGATGCAACTACTTTTTAACTTTTGACAGACAGATTAATGCATAATAGGTTGACATTTCCTGCATTATGAACGTTTGACAGACCAGAGATTAACATTTTCGTCCAGTCTCGTCTCGTCAACGAAAATTTGCACACGTCTTGTCATATTTTAGTCATCATAGAGACATGCTTGGCTTGTCATCGTCTCGTTATCGTCATGAAAAAAAGGGGCGTCAACGAAATGATTTTGATTTCGTCATCGTCAACAAAAACAACACTGGCCTCCATAAACAATATTGATCTATACCAAGTGAGAGCTAACAGTTGGAGATCTGACGCAGAACTCTTACCTACAACTACTTGTCTGGATATAACAAACTATCTGGTATATGGGATAAGCGCTTACACTTTTGCAGAATTTTGTAACTACAAATCCCTTGAAGCCCATGGGCACTTTTCCAATGGCTGGATGCAGGATCTATTGTCATTTCAACCAGATGAATGTACAAACACGATTGTCACAACTAAGGTAAAAAAAGCTGTAAACGAGTAATGTTGCATGACTAGTGAATCAGAACAGAACACTTTATAAGCAAACCATTTCAGCATGTTGATTTCTATTAGTGTATATTTATAGGACTTACCTTTGTGAAAATGCCGAGAGCAAACACAAACATGAGGAGATATTTTATGGAACGTGATGTCTTTCCTTTTCACTGCAGCGACCCAAAATGCATCGCGCTCTTGCGGCCGTGACATACCCAGTTAAAGACTGATAACTAACAGCAAGCTAAATCTGAGGGTTTTTTTCTTAACTTTTGACAGAATGAGATGACGATAACTTCAGGCATCAGATACACCATGGAGAGAAGTCACATTTCTTTTAGGTTTTTTCTGTATACTGTAGTTTCAAAACCGCTATAATCAGGCGAGAGGCGGGGTACACCCTGGACAGGTCGCCAGTCTGTCTCAGGGCCAACACAGAGAGACAGACAACCATTCACACTCACATTCATTCCTAGGGACAATATAGCATGATCAATTAACCTGACACCTATTGAAGGTAACACAGTTATTTGATTGTGCCATAAATGGGAATTATGTGCCTGAGAAAGACATGAAACCCCATCTATAAGCACCATGTCATTATGCAGCACACAGCCTGTTCAAGGCAATGGAGAGAGAGTGGGTGGGCTCATTATTTTAGGTTTTTAACGCTTCATCACCCATTAGTATTAAAAATTGTACATGCATGTGTTTTCTTTTACAATTCCTGCCCTTAGTTCGTTTAACCTTCGTATTTAGGGACATGAGTCTAAGAGGAAGTGAAAGTATTCCGTCTTTTATTGAGACCTGATGTGCGTTTCTGTTGTTGATAAGGTTAGATATATGACCATAAAAACAAGAAGTTTTTATAGCATTTCAATCTCCTCAGAGAGCAACACAGCAAAGTCCAACCTAATAACATTTTATCAATATGATTGCTCCATTAAGGACTAAACGCTAAATTACCATCTATGTGGATTATGTTTGACAGAAATCAAATACAATCACCTCTGATAGGAAAGAGATCACGGACAGAGTCACTGAAGCGGAGAGAAGAATTGGGGAGGATGGAGGAGGATCTGCTCACCCACATTTTGAAGTTTTGTGAACATTTGCAAACTCACATCACAAATTTGGAGTCCATGTTCTACCAGAAACAATATCAGAACCCATGGGATCCCAGAAGGTGCAGAGGGAGAGAATACACATTAGTCTTTGGCAAAGTTGATAAACTCTGAAAGGCAGGGTAGGGGATCCTGGAAAAATGGTTTGAACAAGCTAAATGTGAAAAAATATACACCCCCAAAACCACGCCTCCAGAGCAAAGGAATGCGTGCACCGATGGTTGTCGGCCAACATAACCGAGAACAGTCGAGTGGCTCGCTTGTTAGCTTCCCAGTAAACAGCAGAGGAACCACGTTTCCTAAAAGTGATAATTATCTCACCTCCAACTTCTTCTGTGGTGAAAAACATCCTCACTGCAAACACCAACACCTCCAGGACTTGATCAACATCCGTTTTTTCTTTTTACAGTTTTTTCTGAATCCTTAAACCCTAACCGTGATTTTTATAGCACAATTTATAAAACTGTTAATACTTTTAGCAAAACTACTAACTGAATTTGCAAAACTAAAAGCACAAACATTGCTTTGCACTCAGTTTGCAATTTTGTAACACACTGCAAAACTGTAGGTACAATCCACTGCACAGCACTCTTTTTGCGGAACTATAAACACGACTCACTGCTTTACACTCAATTTCCAAATGATCAACACACCCCTGGCGAAACTATACACATATATGGCTATTATTTACACTATATTTTTTACACTATTTTGCCAACTGTCTGGCACACTGTCACATGTGAAAACTGTTTTAGATAATTAGTTCACTTTGCAATCAGCCTAAGCACTATAAATAAGCCACAGGTTAGCTGTCTGTGTGGAGTACAATGGAGGGAGCAAGAAGAGTGAGGCCAAGGAAGAGGACATGGAGGTGAAGAAGTAGGAGGAAGAGGATGAGGACGAGGAATAAGAGGAAGAAATAGAATTACTGATGACATCAGAGCTACCATAGTGGACCATGTAATCAACCATGGATTGACCCTAAGGGAAGCTGGCCATCGTGTTCAGCCTAACTTGAGCCTCCACGCTGTAGTGAGCATCATAAGGACATTTTGAAATGCGAATTGGTAAGTACAGTCACTCTGCACTAAGTTTTGTAGCACTGCCATACTCTAATGAGAAACACAATACCACAAATGTAAAAATACTGAAACTGTTACTTTACAGAATTGCTAGACGTCCAGATGCGGGGGGGCAGAGGAAGAATGTTCACTGCAGAACAAGAGACCCATACAGTCTCTTGTGTATTGCAAATAATTCCATAAGGCTTCGAGAAATACAGCAGTGCATAATTGAGGATGACACCACCTTCCAAAACATGCACAATGTGAGCATATCTGTATTATCTCGTCTACTTGCCCGCAACAGAATCCGAATGAAACAAATCTACAGAGTCCCTTTTGAAGGAAACCGTGAACGTGTAGAACAACTGCGATGACTATGTGCAGGTAAGCTATAGTCTCATTGGTACTGAATCTGGAAATGCATACTGTGCATGGGCCTGCTGTGCTGAATTTTTGTCTTTTCCAGAGAGTGATGGAGCTACAGGCAGATGCCGTGGGTCATGACCTGCTATTTGTGGATGAGGCAGGTTTTAACTCCACTAAAACAAGGAGACGTGGCAGGAACATTATTGGACACCGTGCCATAATCAATGTCCCAGGACAATGTGGTGGTAACATAACTGTGTGCAGCTATAAGTCAAAATGGTGTTGTTCACCATCATGCAACCCTAGGCCCATATACACTGCACACATTATCAGGGCTTAAAGCAAATTAAAATCCTGAGCCTGAACTTTTTCGGACGAGTGGGCTTGTTTAAAGCGAATTTATTCGCATTTACATCGGAGAATCTGGCCAAAAATAGAGGCGATTTTTTTGTGACTAGGGTCTAAATCATGACGTAATAGCTAGTGATGGCCAAATGAAGCATCATGAAGCATTGAAGCTTTCCAGCCCATTGGTTCGGGAAAAGGTTCAGTACTCGGGGTTTCATTCATATTTCTCTTTAGTGACATCTAGTGTCCAAATGGGTCCACATCAGCCCAAACAAAAATGCACTCAAACCATCTCAATAGTGCCCATGACCAGAAAATAAAGGATTTATCAATTAAATTAGCAGCATTCAACAAATACAATATGGACTATCCGCGCCTTAAGTATTTGACTTATAGTTTGACAATAAAATGTTGCAAAATAAAAAAAGAAAGCATGGGTGGGATTGAACCATCCTCCTGAGTAAAAGGCAAAATTGCTAATCACTGTACTATGAAAACCCAATTAACGTTGGAGCGCATGATTTATCTGACACAAAACAGCGCCGTTCCGCCATGTCGTATCATTTTATATTTGGTATAAATTAACTATTGTGATAGTGAGAATTACTTACTGAGTGCAGTACTTATGGAAAACCACGTATGAAGTGACATGGGGCTGAAATCTTTTTTATTGAGGAATAGGAGCGTCTTCAGTGTTCGGTTTGGCGACTTAATAATCTTCAAATAATGGGCAGGTGCAGGGCAACATAAATTGATGAGAAAGCTGATAATACTGTTGATTTCTGTGGCTGTATGTCAGGATCTTTCTGTCTTTGTATTTTCAGCTCGGATAAATTATCTGTCAACTTCAATCTAGCGACTTCCGAATGTTTCTTGTGCAGATGTGAAACACAGACCGACACGTTACGTCATCTGCACAAACCGAGGCCTCGTTTTGGTCTGGTCACGTGATTCCTATGCTGACAACACAAGCTCCGATACGAAGCTTCATTAGGAACGCCCCCTTTTTCTCGACACGCGCTTCGGAGTCTCAGTTCTTCGGGCACATCACTAGTAATAGCACTTTCTTGCTGCTAGATGCGTATATAATTTTCTGCAAGCGGTATGACGTCTTCTTCTCCTTTTTTTTTTGCAAGTCCAAGTCATGTCTCCGGTGTTATGTCTGAAGTCCACGTTGCAAGTCTCTTTCAGCTGTAATGAGTAATCTATCATGTCATACCTGGTGTCTGCTCTGCTTAGAAGACTGAATTATAATATCCAAGGAATTTAAAATCCACACTCACCCGTTATCTCCCAGTATTTTGTAACAGCACTGATCTTTAGTTTAACTGACCAATATTTTGTCTCTTGGACAGTTTCTTTGCTTTACCATATTTGGAAAACTTGTAGATGAATATGGGAATTTATTCAGACTGTAAATATGCTCTTAACTTATCCAAGAGTTTTTAATGTGTATAAAAATCCACCTGGACTTACAGAGAGATGCTCTAAACTAGTATTTGTCCTGAATGTGGAGAGGCTAAGCTGCACCTTAGTGTAGGTTCACCACCTGCAGGTTTTAGATGTTTCCCTGCTGCAACATCTGATCCACATGACAGTTTCTTATCAAGTTCTGCAGAAGCCTCTTAATGACCCACTGATAGTTTGACTCAGTCATATTACAGCAGGTAAACATGTAAAAACTGCAGGACAGATGTCCACAGCTGGTTATCCTCCACTAGTGCATGAGGAAAATCGTCTTTTTAGGCTTTAAATAACTGTGCGAGCTGAGTACAGCAGGTATAATTATATTCTTTTTTTAAACTGAAAAAATTTTCAATATTTTAATTAATTAAGACCCTCTGCCAGCAGTTTTAATAACTATTCCTTGCATTCCTAAACAAGCAACAGCTGTTCTTTCTGATAAGCGGACCCAGTAAACTGCGATGTTTCCAGTGGATCTGATCCCAGTTTAACGTCATCACGGCAGTCCCAGTTTATGGAAACTGTCCATTAAACGTCTCATTCTTCTCCTGAACACATTCAGGAATCATCTGATGGAGTTACATAACTTTAGTACGAACAAAAGATACCAACAAGCTCACGTTTATGCCGCTACGACGCTAAGCTAGCTGCTAACATGGCTGCTAATATCAAGCTTCATATTACAGTAACTCACCTTTTCAGGTGTGTTTAAGGTGGATGTGGAGGATGCAGCGTCTCGAACTTGATACCGCAGAGTGACGATGCAGCTGCTGCTCTCATGTTTGTCGCTTTTATTCAGTTTTTAATGTCCAGAATTACAGCGATGCGGCAGCACCAGACGTGCTCACGTTCTGAGTTGTTTACATGTGTGCGGGGGCGCGTGTCTGTGTGACGTCTCGGGAGATGACAGCTGACATCACGGACAGCAGGCGCGGGATCAGACAGAGATTGTGACGAAATTAATACGTTTTTTTTTCCAAAAGAAAAAGAAAAGAGAAAGAAAACCGCTGCTCACGAGTCTGAAACTGTCCAAGTTCAGACTGTGAGTCTCTGGAAAAGCGACTATGTGGCTCCTTCAGTTTCTTGCACAAACTGTCTCTAACTAGTTCTTCCATCTTCGCCCAGCGCCAGTTATTTTCAAGTCCTTTATCTGTCAGGACAGCGGCATAAACTCAGGCTCCACGATATGATGTTCATAGCTGACGTTTGCAAGCAGTCGTTCACTGCTGCCGCTGCTGGATCTGGATCATCATCTAACCACGCTGCTCCACTTGCGATTGAGTAAAAATGCGCTCCAATGAGCGCCAAAATACGTTGATCTTACTTGTAGATTAATATGACCATTTATAGTGTGGGATTGTACGCAACTTTTTTACCACACACTTGACTATATCAAGATCTTACTGTGGACTTTTTTTCTTCTCTTTTTTTTTCCCCCTTGCCGCCACACGCCGGAAATCCGGCACGGTGCCGGAAAACTTTAAGCCCTGCATTATTATATTCCTGGACACCTTACATGACATGCTCACTAATGTTCAGAGACCAGAGCAGACCAAATATGTCATCATATGGGACAATGTTAGTTTCCATAGGGCTGCTTTGGTCCGCAACTGGTTTATAGATCATCCACTCTTCACTCTACTCAACCTCCCTCCATACTCTCCACTCTTGAATCCGATTGAAGAGTTCTTCTCTGCCTGATGCTGGAAGGTCTATGACCATCATCCCCATCAAAGCATGGCCCTTTCACAGGAAATGGAGGAGGCATGTGGGGGTATTGACCAGGCATCATGTCAGGCCTGGATGCGGCATTCCAGGAGATATTTTCCTCGGTGTCTTGGACAAGAGGACATTTCATGTGACCTTCATATTCAGGGACATGAGTCTAAGAGAAAGTGAAAGTATTCCGTCTTTTATTGAGACCTGATGTGCTTTTCTGTTGTTGATAAGGTTAGATATGTGACCATAAAAACAAGAAGTTTTTATAGCACTTCAATCTTCTCAGAGAGGAACACAGCAAAGTCCAACCTGATAACATTTTATCAATATGATTGCTCCATTAGGACCAAACTCTAAATTACTATCCATGTGTTTTATGTTTGACAGAATTCAAATACAATCGCCTCTGATAGGAAAGAGATCACGGACAGAGTCACTGAAGCGGAGAGAAGAATTGGGGAAATTGGGGAGGATGGAGGAGTATCTGCTCATACACAGTTTGAAGTTTTGTGAACATTTGCAAACTCGCATCACAAATTTGGAGTCCATGTTCTCCCAGAAACAATACCAGAATCCATGGGATCCCAGAAGGTGCAGAGGGAGAGAATACACATTAGTCTTTGGCAAAGTTTACAAAATCTGAACTTTACCAGAAAAGCATCTACGTAGTCAACGCTGCCACCAGTCTCTTGGTATTTCACCAACACCAGGAGCTCAAAGATGGTTCTCTATGCAGCATATCCCTATGGACTGACTGCAAGCAGAAGCGCGGCAAAGCCCAGCAGTTTCATTTTGGCGCCCTTGTTAATAGACGGTGTCGACGGTGGCAAAACCGGCGCGTGCCGTGGAGCGATAGTTTCGGCTTCTGTTCTATTTTCTGCACAAGCCGTGGCCGAATTTGTCAAGCCAGGCAGGAACACGGGACAATTCTATCAAAATAAACCCATTTTCAAAGTAAAAACACCCAGATAAGCTTTAAAACCCGTTCTCTTTTTAATAGATCTAATAATATGTCAATTATGTCTTCATCTGTATTGAAAATGCAAGTGGAAAGATTTACACACAGAAATGTCGGCTTTCTGCTTGTAAATAGTATGAAAGTAGAACAGGAGATGCAGCCATTGTGGAATTATCAGCTGTAGAAGTACAGCAGAGAAGCAGGACTGCTGCCGACTGTGCGCGTCCGATGTGGACAGAAAGAGGAGTGGTGTCGACGAGAAAATCGGTGTGCTGCGCTTCGGAGCGCTTCCGCATGCAGTGTGTCCCTAGCATAAAACATTTGAGACACATCTGGAGGGTCAATGGGTATGTATTGAGCAGAGCTACTAAACAGATTTTATTCAAAAGAAAAACATTCACTACACTTCACCCAGCAATGCCTCATGTTTTACCACACCAGCCCAGTGACCTACATTTTTTCTGAAGAAGCAAGGACGGATGAATGAAATGAAATGAAACATACTTTATTTATCATATCATAGGAGCCAAACAGTGCTGGAAGAACCACCTTGAAGCTACATGAAGCCCTGACAGGCCTCAAAGCCCACAGCTCCACAAGCCTCCCTCCTCCGTGGCTTGAAACAGTGGGACCTGTCTCTCCGGTTCCTTTCATACACCTTCCACCTCCAGGCTGAGAAGAACTCCTCTCTCTGTCTCTGGTCTCCATTGCTCATCAAACAAAACAGAGGGTCAAGCCTCCTTTTATGCCGCAGTCCTTGATTGCAAATTGCTTGCCAGACTCGAAAGTTTAGAGATTTGAATATTTGTGGATTGATGCTTTGAGATTTTCTGTGAGAAGTGTGTGCAAACCTGTAAAATTGTGTGTTGTGTTTTGACAGCAGGGTGATGTGAAATTGACATCAGAATGTAAAGAAGGAAAGTCAGAGTTCTAATAAGATAAGGGAATCTAAAGTAGGAGCAAATTGAATCAAGTGATTGGGGACAGAAGGTTGTGAAAATTGTGCCTAATTTTTGCTTTTTGTGTTTTAGCAATTGAAAAAAACTGTAAGGCAAGATTGAAGATTTGTGTACTGGAGTATTCAAACAGGTGCTTCAGTGATATTGGTGTGGGAAGTTTCTAACAGTTTGAACTAGATGGTTTCTGTTAGGTTACCACTGTTAAAACAATAGTTCGGACTATTTAAAAGGACGAGAGGCAGGAATTTAAAAGACAAACAAACATGCATGTCCATTTTTTTAATACTAATGGGTGATGAAGCGCTAAATACCAAAAATAACGTTTCCACCCACGTTTCTCTCCGTTGCCTTGAACAGGCTGTGTGCTGCAAAATGCGCTGCAATTCAGTGTCCGAATTTCCCGCGCTGCCCTGCGGATGTGTAGTCAAGTTTTGATACAGGAAGAAGACGGTCGCGGTAAATTCAAACACTGTAAGCGATAGTTATGGATTCTTCTGCCGTCAGCAAACGATCCTTTAAAGCGTTGCACGGTTCTGCTCCCAGTTACCTCTCTGAGTTATTGTCCCGCCACGTTCCTACCAGGTCTCTTAGGTCATCCTCCTTATCTCTTCTGGAGGTACCAAGGCACAGGTGCAATTCCAGGGGTGCTAGGGCTTTCTCTGTAGCTGCCCCGTGCCTCTGGAACGCACTCCCCCTTGAACTCAGGTCAACGCAGTCTATAACGTCTTTTAAAACCATGCTCAGATCCCATCTTTTGGCGCAGGCTTTTCCTTCTTAATCTTTTTTTTTCTCTCTCTTATTATTGTCTTATTAATTCTTCTCTTTTTTATGTGTCTATATGTTTAGATGTTTTTAGCCTTGTTTTCTTATGTCCTGCCATGTAAAGCACTTTGGGCATCCAGCTGGATGTAGAAATACGTGCTATATAAATGAAATAAATGAAATGAATGAAATGAACTGAAAGACACTAAAAAGTGGAACTACGAAGAAAAAGGTGAGTAAACAACATTATAGCTTCAGTTTGTGCTCACTCCCGTGATGGCTTGGCTCGTGGCTGCAGTTACCTGAAGCGCCAGTCGCGAGTTTCATTTCTTAATCTTGCCTCATGTCCCTTTATATGACCTCTAAGTTACAGGTTTTTTTCGATTTCTAAAACACAAAAAGCAATAATTAGGCACAATTTTCACTACCTTTACTTCTGTTCCCAATCACTCGACTCAGTTTGTTACTACTTTAGATTTCCTCATCGTATAAAAACTCTTACTTTCCTTCGTCTTTCCTTCCTCTGACTTCCTGTCTCTGATTGTCTATTTAACTAACACAGGAGCAGAGTGACAAACATTTTGCCATTGCCCTGACGAAGGCCCTTCAGGCCGAAACATGTTTTTAACCACATTAGCCATGTATCAATAAAGGCTTTTAAATAACTTTCCTCCTGAGTGCCTCAGACCTCCTTTTCAATTCTTCACTTGGATCCCTCACTGAAGAGCACCAGAGGAAAATCTTCTCATTCCCTAGAAGCACTCCATGCCCAACTTCTTTGACACCACACAAACTTTCAGGTTAGCACACACTTCTCACCTAAAATCTCAAAGCAGCAATCCACAAATATTCAAATCTCTAAACTCCCGGGTCTGGTGAGCAATTTGCATCCAAGGTCTGCAGCATAAAAGGAGGCTTGACCCTCTGTTTTGTTTGATGAGCAATGGAGAACAAAGACAACGGTCAGAGAAGGAGGGTAAGGAATTTTATCTCAGTGATTCCCCGTCAGGTCCGACGACCCGACAATGAATGGTGAATTAAAGGAAATGCACTGGCCGGTGCCCATTACCAACAATCCTTCTCAGCCACTACCTTTAGAAAACTGCCATAATCTATGATGCTTATGCTTGTTTGGGGGGAAACTTTTAAGATAAAATCAAAATGAAAATTTGAGTGATGTTTTATGTTTGTCTATGAGAGAACTGGGCATTGTCATTGATTCAGTGTGTTCTATTTCTATAACTGTGTTTTCAGTTTTGGTGGTTTGGACAGAAATGGCGACAATAGCAGTCAAAATCTGTCTTGACTGAAAATTTGGCTGCGTCGTGTAATTTTTTTTTATCAACTTAAAAAGGTTAATAAAGTTATAACAGCTGAAGACATCAGAGAAAGAAAGAAAATGTTAGACTTCACCTTTAAGTTTGATTACCATCATATACTGTAGTTCTCATTGTAAATGTCAACTTTTTGTGTAAATTATAATCTGAAATAAATCATTTCAAAGTCAAGATGGATTGTTTGAAGTTGTTTATTTTATTTACATCTTTAAAAGGAATATTAGCCATACATGCTAAATTTCATTTTAAGTTGGATAGTTTGAGTTTAGCAAAGGTAAAGATATTATATTTTTGTTTGCTTCTTATTTCCAGCGGCAAAGTTTCACATTAAACAATAATATCCAAGTACCAGAAACCCCATCAGAGAACAATGATTAAAGAGTAAAATATATACAGAGGGTTTAGTGAATGCATTTTACAAACTTGAAGCAATCTACTCAAACGTGTCTGAAATCTGCATTCATCAAGGTTACAATCATTTTATTAGACCATCATTGTTCCAGCTCCCACAGCAAAACTAAGAAACATGCAAGACGCATGCAGCAATATAACATACACAGAATAAAAATCATTCTGAATTAATAACTTCTGACTGAATGCTGATTAGAGAGGACTAATGAAAAGGGAGATAAACATGTCAAACTTAAGTTAAGTCCTTAAATTGGCTGATAATCAATGTTGATTGTTTATATAAATGATGTTTATGTTATTTATATTATTTATAAAGGGCATTTCCACACCAACATTTCACGATCTGATGTAAAATGTGTACTCATCATATCTTGTGTCTCAACATGTCCACTTTCTCCATTAGCTTTCTCACTTGATCTGAGTGCGTGTTGTTGTTCTCAAACAGAACACACCTGCGTCCACACCTGTCAACAATTTTCCTCAGATCAGGTTCACATCTTTCCAGAAACTCATGAAAGCTCATTTGATCTTGGTGCAGGTCTTCTCCACGAGTGAACACGATGACGGTTTGTTCTTTAGCGTTGTACCCAAAAGCTTCCTCTAACTTCTTCATGACACCTCTCTCACCATCTGTAAACCTGCCTACATGAATCACAAGTAAGTAGACACAAGGTGCCGACTCACAGAGCTCTCCACATGTCCTCACATGTCCCTTCCTAACTGATTGTGGAACATCATCATCAAAGATGTCTGGTGTATCAATCACTCGCACGCGTGTGCCGTTTATCTCTGTTTCTGCCATCTTGCATTCTGTGGTGACGGCCTTCGAGCTCATTTTAGAGGCGAACTGTCTCCTTCCGAGGATTGTGTTTCCAGTTGCGCTCTTTCCAGTTTTGGACAATCCCAACAGAACGAGGTTCACATTGACGGGAGCGTGCTTTCCTGCATGAAACACAAAAAGGTTGGTAAGAAAAGATTTGTCTCCTTCAAGATGCATGCGTCATATCAACGAGCAAAGATGTGTGAACACACACACATTCATGCACACACACACCCATCCACACAACTGTGACAAAGTTTATTTTTTCATTTTAAAATATTTTATAATGCATTTATTTAAGTTCAGACTCAATCATCCAGGTCTCACTTTTTTTTATGTTTCTTGGGATCAGTGACGTTTTCATTTCTACATCTGCAACCTGAACAGAAAGGTCAAATATCAGGTTTTTTAAGCTTCTGTGAAATTACAGTTTTTATGAAATACCTACCTTTCACTGGCCACAAACATACACACATCCTTGTACTTCTATCTTTGTGAGGACAATAATTGACATAATGCATTTCCTAGCCCCTTGCCCTAACCCTAACCAAAACCTAATTGTAACGTAAACTGTAAAACCAAATCTTAACCCTCAAAAAGGTTTTTTGTTAGGTTTTTTTTTTTTTTTTTTTTTTTGTAAGGACCGGCCAAAATGTCTTCACTTTGCAATAATGTCCTCAATTTGCTGGTTAAAAGCGCAAAATGGTCCTCACAATGTAGCAAGTACAGGAACACACACACACACATCTACAAACACTCACATGCACACAAATAAGGTGGTGAGGTACAGCAGAAATAGTGTATACCTGTTCCTTTATCAGTTTGTGGTGGCATTTGTCTCTCAGAACGATCGTCAGAACTAAAACACAGAAGCAACCAGAGTTACAATGAAGATGGTCAAACAGGATTTTTGCTTTAAAAATATAAAATATTACAAAAAGACATCACCAACTTTAGAATGTCAACAGTAATCAATGCTCACTATATAATATTACTCCTTTCCAGTCTTTTGAACTTTCAAGTTGTGTGAAATAGTAAATTTACAAATTTTACCTTGAGTGTGTCTCTGCATGTCTGTACGCAGCCAGTTCCCTGAGTACGTCGTCCCTTGTCCAGAATTTAAACGGGTAACTTTCGGGTGAATATCTTTTAGGAAGCACAACTATGAACTTCTCTGTACCTCTACCAGTTACTTTCTGCAGACTTACAATTTGGTTCCAAACAGTTTCTGGTGAGAACGTTTCTCCCACCCCCATCAAACACATGTCGGGGTCAGGATTCTCAGAAAATATTTCTTTTATCTCTTCACGTCTTGTCTTTAAGTCTGGTGTACATATAAACTGATACATTTTATATTTATAAATTGGAAAGTGTCTTGGATGATCTTTTACGAGCGCAGAGAAATCTTTCCCTGTGATGTGGGCCATTAGGTCTTTCTGACAACCCTCTGATCCCAGGAGGATGAGTGAAATCTTCTTGTCTGTTAAAACAATAGAAACATTATTTTTTTCCATATGCAGTACTTTAAACATACATATATATATATATATATATATATATATATATACAACCTGCAAATGCACAATACTTCCCCTAATTTTTTAAAAACTTTGTAGTACCATGAAGTATGAACATATTAGCAGTCATCTGTCTTATTGCATAGAAAGTGAATGTCAGAACTTACTGCAGGACATGGCTCTCCAGTGCTGTGCAGCAGAATGCAGGAAACAGACTGAGTGGAAAGTCTCGATCTCTGCTTGTATTTTATAGACCTGTTACACCAGTAAACTTTGAGGAGGCGTGCCACACTACTGTTTAAAGGACCGACCGAAGATTTCCTTCACATTCATTCTGTCTTCTGCTTTGTGACCACTGGAAAGACGAAGATGGCATCGCCTCAATCAGGTGAGACTGAAAGTGGAATTTTTATTCTTCCCATCTGTAAAACTCATTTACATCATAAAATAATAAACATTTAGTCAGGAATAAACTGATGATAATTTAACACAGTTCAAACTAGATTTGTGAATCTTTTTGCAGGTCCTGATCTGAGAATTGTGATGATTGGAAAAACTGGTGTGGGGAAAAGTGCAACTGGAAACACCATACTCGGAGAACGTAAATTCAAATCTAGTCCTTCTGCAGTGTCAGTGACAGAGGCGTGTGAAAAAGACAGGATGTTCTGGGGTAGCAGAGCAGTTACTGTGGTTGATACACCGGGGATCCTGGACACGACTAAATCTGCAGAGTTCATCAAAAAAGAAATAGTCAGATGTGTGGAAGTCTCCTGTCCTGGTCCTCACGTCTTCCTGCTGGTGATCCAAGTTGGCCGGTTCACCAAAGAGGAGAGGAACTCTGTGGAAGCCCTGCAGAAGCTGTTTGGTCCCAAAGCCAACCAGTTCATGATTGTGCTGTTTACCCGTGGTGGAGATCTGGGAGACATGACCATTCAAGAATACGTCCGTGAAGGTGACCCGGAGCTGCGGCGTGTCATCCAAAGTTGTGGGAACAGATTCCACGTCTTTGACAACACCAGCAAGGACAGAAACCAGGTCACCCAGCTGCTGCTGATGATAGACAACATGGTGGCAGGAAATGGAGGAACACATTACACGGATGAAATGTATCAAGAGGTGGAAAAGGCAAAGCGACTGGGGCGAGTTAAGCAGCTGCATATCAGTTCATGAAGGCACTGCTGCAACGCATCATACTTTTTCAAATGATTCTTGGAAGAGATTAAATAAGCATAACATTTTCCAGGCATGTGAACGAGACCTGGACAATAAAGCTTTTGAGGGCTGCAGATGGAGAAAAAAAATGAAAAAGGCATGAAAATGTTTAACGTGATCATAGTTTTGATCAATATGCTGCGTACCACTGCCTCAAAATTAGGAAAAACTATCTGCTTATTGTTAGAATGGAAATACAAGGTGTTGGTTATACTGATTATATATTGGTTTAGCTGGTAGACATACTGTTTTAAATGGACGTAATCATGATTTAATAAGTTCTGGGCTATTTGATGCAAACAAGTGGAGGTGAAACAGGATGTAAGGATCTCTATCACAATTGTACAATACATGTATATACTAGTGATGTCACAGAAAACTATGTGAAGCTTACAGAATTAAATAAATGTGTAATCTGTCATAATAAACTACACAAGCTTGTTCACTGCCACACTAGATTTACTCCTGCACAGCTCAGTAGGATCAGACCGGTTTGTTTATTTCTGCTGATGATTGTGTGAACTTTGTCATGATTCAGTGGTTGTTGATACTTTCTCTGATTTGTCCTTTATCTTTGAATAAATATCAGTGATTATTCAGCATTCACACCTCATTATTATTTTCAGTAAACCATGATATTTCATATGAGAGTTCCTCAGAGAAACCAGTTAAAACATCCATCAATAATTGTGTTTGGGAAACTGTCATAAAATCTTTTCTTTTTACATCAATCTTTGGTGATTGATGTGAAGTGGGCAATCACAAAAATCTCAGCGTGAAGAAAGTTAACTTTGTCAGCTAGACCAGGGGTTCTTAACCTTTTTCATGATGGGGCCCAATTTTTCAGTCCAAACTGGTCCAGGGCCCATTCCCATTTGAACACTATTAGTGTAATGATCTGATTTTTGGCTTATTTATTTGATAACTAAACCAAATCCACCTGCTTTTAACAGACTGAACCCAGTAAAATCTGGCATGATAAACACGAATACCATCATATAAAGTAAAAAAGATATGAGATCGTCACAAACACATTTACACGTATAATTCATGGAATAAAATCAGACAATAACAAATCAGAATTAGGCTATAAACACAAAATCTACAACATTTTACTACAAAAAGAGGAACAACAGAAAAAACTGATTGAAAGTGATTTTAAAGGCCTCCTTCCACTGAAAACCCGTTTAACTTGCTCCTTCTGAAATACGGAGGGTTTCCTCTTGTTTACTTACACATGCTGACTTGCTAGCGTTGCGTTCCCCCAGTCGGCTGTGCTTTCTCATCAGAGAAACAATACGAAGAAAAGAGCGAATCGGGAACAGCCTCGCACTTCTACATCACATTGCAAATAGCGTATCCCACGTGGGGTTTCTATCTGTCCATTGGAAGGCAGCTAACCCTCCACTATACACTAGAAGTGGAGACGGCACGACTGTAGCTTCGGAGTTGAGAAGCTAATTAGCTAACTGTTTGTTAGCATGGCGGAACAAACTTGTTTGTCGGCTCTATTTCCTGTCTGCAACGAAATAAGAGCGGAGGGCGGAGCTTCCTTCATACACTGATGGGAGGCAGCCAGAAATTCATGAGAAGGACCCGGAAAAGCTGCCGTTGGACCACAAGCCTCTCTTCTAGTATACAAATACAGCTGGATACAAAGATACCAGAAGGTTTTTTTTTAAACAGAAACGATGCAGAATGCATTCAATAATAATGGAGAACACAGAAATATTAATGAAATGACCATGGAAGTACAACTTTAAAAAAGAGATAAAATGCTGCAGTAATAGATCACATTGAAAATAAAAAGGCTCAGTTTAAATAATCTGTAAAAACCTGTATTTTATTTGTTTAGACAGGCCAATAAAGCACAAAATTTCATTAAACAATTTATTTATTTAAACTTTTCTTAGAGTTTTTAAAAGAACGTCCAAACATAACAGACATTTTCTGCATCAACAGCTGAGATTCTCTCTTTTTTCCTAAAAAATCCTTTCTTTCAAATGAGTGTTGGATGTTTGTTTTTAGATGAAGCTTAAAGATGCAGGCTTCAAGGCTTCCATTAGGGTTAGCATTAGCGTTAGCTGGTGCTCCATCCAGACTTCTCAGCTCAGCTTTGTTATCTCCACTCACAAATCCATTTCTAATAAATTGGAGTGGATTTTTGCCTCTTTAGGGGCGGTTTGGGACCATTTTTGTCTTTATTTTGCTTTAATTCTTCTTTACAATGTTAGCTACAGGTTAGCGGCTAGCTGAGTGTCTTCTTCTGCTTGTTTGTTGAAGTCTGACGAATTACTGCCACCAGGTGGGGCGAGGCTGCATTGCAATTCATCCAGTCATAAATGACAGTGTAAATATACGGTCCCTAGGCCCACATGCGGAAAAGGAACGTTTTTTCGCAGCCCTCTAGGTGGCGCTCAACGCCTGAGCTTGGGTTAAGAATCACTGATCTAGAGGGTAACAGTGTTGCCAGATAGTGAAGGTTCTCCAGCTTAAAACCTTTTAAAACCACCACAATTCACAAAAACAGACCAATATTATATTCTTGTGTGTCTGATGTTGAAGTGTGCAGACTGCGAAGTGTGCAGACTACGTAGGCTACGGAGTGTGCTACGTAGTCCGCACACTCCGAAGCAGCCTCCTGAAACGGTAGGCTGCTGAAATGGGACATCCTAGCAGACGAGCACCCATAGTGCTCCACTCTCGTTGCGCAGTAACTGCAGACTCCATAGCTGTCTAGTTACGGCTTTCTTTCTGCTTTTCCCCTCAGCTACGTTGTTAGAAAAAAAAGAGAAAGAACTAATACGGAATACATTTTATTCCTTTTCATTTATCTGTCATTACCGGAACGTGGACACCCCGCTAACCCCTTGTTAACCCATGAATAATATCAAACAAAGTGGATTTTCTGAGGCAAAAGCTTTTTCTTTCTTGCTTTTTTTATGCCTCCCTGCATATCTCTAAATTTTCCACAGAAATTATCTGTTGTTTCTTACCAGTAAACACTTCATTTAACACTTAAAAATCCATGAATATAACTTAATTACACTCTTAGTTCTGCAGCTTCCCTCCCATCTTCTGCGGGATGAAACAAAATTCCTAACTTTGCCTGTTTTATTCATTTTTACAAATTTCTCATCACTTAAAAAAATTTAAAGTAGAATTGTCAAAAAGATCTGTTGAAAAAAGAAAGCCTCCTATCCTTCTGTTTTAATATTTCCCTTTCTTTGAGCCCAGTCATGATGATTAACTTTGTGTTTACATCGCTTTGTAACTACAATTTATTGTATATTGTGCGCTAAATATCTTATTTTCCTTTATTGTATTTAAACCCTTTTGTAGGTTTATTGTTCAAACCTTTCAGTGTGTTTGTTCTTGATGTTACCGTACAGTATTGTATAAAACTCCCGGTTACTTCCCTCACGAGAGTTTGTACATTCTGCTCATGTAAATACAGTTTTCTTTTTTTTTTAATCTTGTGTGCAATGAATTCTGGGATAGGCGAGGCCACGAAGGATACGTGCGATGGACCCTTCATTTCAGGCCAAACAGAGTGCAGGTTTGGAGGCTGGATTCGGAGGATCCTCCAGACATTTTTGAAACGGGACAGGACTTGGCGCGCTGCCGTGACGTATGGAGCCGACGAATCTGCACTTTGCAGTCTGCAGACTTCAACATGAGACACACCCTTTGATTAAAGTATCAAAAGCTGTAATGGTTATTTACTGTGAGTACATGAATGCAGTACATGAATGCAGTACTGCGCTGAAAGAAGTAACTTAACAGCACATTTCAGTCTAATCCAACAACCAGCAACCACAGCAAAATCAGATCCAGGAGGGGTTTCACATGACGCGTCACATCCTCTCACAGCATCATTTATGATTTATATGCTTATTTTAGTTGTTCATAAATGTCTTAATGCTCTCGGACTTTCTCATGTAATTGGCCTCCTAGATAACGAGCCTTTGTGGACTCGAGGTCCTCTGGTACCGGCCTGTCAGTTGTTCCCAGAGTCAGAACCAGAACTTAAGGCAGCCACAAAACCTCAGGGCTGCAGAGACTGTTGATGTTTTTAAAATGTGGCTCAGGACCAACCTTCTTAGCTTTTAGCTGAATTTCTAACTTAATTTTTTATTATTATTTTACCTCTATTTACACTTTTTTTTACTCATTAATTATATACTTTGATAATATTATTTATATATAATATTATAAATTTCACGTACCCCCTACTTATGTGGCTGTCTGCTTTTATTGGTTTTATTTTACCTATTACATCATTTTTATGAACTCCTTTTTCATACTTCATAGCTGTTATTTTTATTTGGTCTTATTATCTTGAACTCCTCATGGCGATCCTTCATGCCGGGGTTTTGCCTGCTCGGTCTGCAGGGTAGTTACCTGTGGTGTGGACCCCGGCCCGCCCTGATCTGGGCAGTAGTTCCAGTGGTGGCAGCCTCTGTGGTCGTGGGTGAACTGGTTCCTGGTATGATCAGATCCAAAGTTATTGTTTTCTCACAGCTGCGTCAAACCAGATGCTTCAAGCTATTCAAACAGCAAACTTTAACATAGATTATATTTCAGGAAGCATCAGGATCAGCAGCTGCAGAGGACCAGGACAACCTGTGGGACCTTTAACAGCCGAGTTAGTTTCTAATCACCATCAGAACTGACTTTTGATGCTTTTCAAGTTGGTTCTTTGTTTTCTAATTCGAGTGTTTCTGTCAGGTACAGTGTACATTTTAGGACATCCAAGTTGTACTGCTCTGTAATTCCAGCAGAGGGAAGCATAACAACTAAAATCCATTCTACTTGGATTACTTTGAATTCTGGAAGTCACCAGCTGATCGGCTCCTGCAGATCTTCCTGAAATCACGAAACATCTCTGATTTATTCTAGAAACTGACCATTTACACTGAACTGATGCAAGTCTGCTGCACTGAAACTACAGCAAGGACTTCATCTAATACAACATCATGACAATGTTACTCAGAGATTATGTAATGTATCATTTTCATGTGTTAATATTATTACATTACTTTATGATCTATGGTTGAAATTAAAAAAGTGGAAGAATGGTTCAACAGTGAAACGTGGTGCTCACAGAGTCCTCACACTCGAACCGTGCGCCACTTACACTCACCGGCCACTTTATTAGGTACACCTTGCTAGTACCGGGTTGGACCCCTTTTGCCTTCAGAACTGCCTTAACCCGTCGTGGCATAGATTCAACAAGGTCCTGGAAACATTCCTCAGAGATTTTGCTCCATATTGACATGACAGCATCACGCAGTTGCTGCAGATTTGACGGCTGCACATCCATGATGAGAACCTCCCGTTCCACCACATCCCAAAGCTGCTCTGTTGGATTGAGATCTGGTGACTGTGGAGGCCATTTGAGTGCAATGAACTCATTATCATGTTAAAAAAAGAACAGTCTGAGATGATTCCTGCTTTATGTCATGGTCCGTTATCCTGCTGGAAGCAGCATCAGAGGATGCTACACTGTGGTCATAAAGGGATGGACATGGTCAGCAACAATACTCAGGTAGGCTGTGGTGGTTAAACCACCATGTTGGTACTAAGGGGCCCAAAGTGGGGCAAGAAAATCTCTCCCACACCATTACACCACCACCACCAACCCGAACCATTGATACAAGGCAGGATGGATCCATGCTTTCATGTTGTTGACACCAAATTCTGAGCCTACCATCCGAGTTTGGTAGCAGAAATGGAGACTCATGAGAGAAGGCAACATTTCTCCATCTTCTATTGTCCAATGTTGGTGAGTCTGTGTGAATTGTAGCATCAGTTTCCTGTTCTTAGCTGACAGGAGCGGCACCCGGTGTGGTCTTCTGCTGCTGTAGCCCATCTGCTTCCAGGTTGGATGTGTTGTGCATTCAGAGATGCTCTTCTGCATACTTCAGTGAGAACAAGTGCTTATTTGAGTTCCTGTTGCTTTTCTATCAGCTGGAACCAGTCTGGCCATTCTCCTTTGACCTCTGGCATCAACAAGGCATTTGTGCCCACAGAACTGCTGCTCACTGGATATTTTCTCTTTTTGGGACCATTCTCTGTAAACCCTAGAGATGGTTGTGAGGGAAAATCCCAGTAGATGCTGGTTTGAGCTGCAGCAGATCGTCTTGACCATGTCTACATGCCTTAATACATTGAGTTGCTGCCATGTCATTGGCTGATTAGAAATTTGCGCTAACAAGCAGTTGGACAGGTGTACCTAATAAACTGTCCGGTGTGTGTATTTCTAATCACATGAATCAATGAGAAATAAAACATTGTTTTGAAAGTCTCTGCCCCCCCCCCCCCCCCCCCATTTGCCTACTAGGGTATTGGGGAGGCCTTCAGCTGTGAATCCATTACCCTGCACCCAAGACAAATTTCCCCAATGCAGGACAATAAAGTTTATCTTATGTTATCTTATCTTATACTGCTTATTTGTGGTGTGTTAAAGAATGGGTCAGTAGCATTTTTATGTTTCATTTATTGGCTCATTCCAGACATGTCAAAAATCATTGCGCAAAAGGGGAAAAAAGAAAGAAAAATGACATCCAAGAAAAAACAAAACAAAACAAAAAACAATAAATACGGAAACCTTTAAAACTAACATGAAACTGTCCCTAAATACACAAATAAACACATAAGTCTATTACAAGTTTATCCGGTACTGTGATGTTGCTGACTTAGGGGAATCTATTAAATGGGTGTGACTTTAGTTCTATGGCATTGCTATAGTTTATGATTTGATGGTGCATAGGCAGTCCACTCTGTTTCAGTGAGACTGACTCACTATAAGAGCTGTTGAATGGTGTTTTCTTTGAGTCAATTGTTGCGCAAGCAGCACAACATCTCCATGCAGGTATATATCTTTCACACATTCCAGATTTATCTGCACGCACAAATTATTTAGTGGCGTGCGGGCAGGTAAAACCCCAGCTTCTTCAACTGCAGTCCCTGTTAATTACTGTTCCGTAAGTTTTATCCATTTCCTTGCATGTACTCACCTGGCTGACTGTAAATGTCATTACATGTCTGTCACCAGACATTAAATACACCTGCAACCTGTTTTTCATATACTGACAGTAAAACATTCCATCTTCACACACCACCAGTAATACCAGTCAGTTCACTGACAATACTGCAAAAATACTATAGTATGAGTTAAACTAACCTAAAGTTCATTAAAAATACACACTGTACAAGTGCAGTACAGTAAAATCTACAAGGCTGACCTCATTTTAACCACGTACAACTGTTTTGTAATATAATCTGTAAATTAAGAAGACTGGGACATTGTGGGAATGTGTTGTGTTTATTTGTATCAGCAATGGGCTAAATGGTCTTCTTCACGGATGGTCCTAATCCTCTTCAACATGCCAGCAGCTTCCTCAGCCAGGAAACACATTCTGAAAACTACATGGATCTGTTGGGTGACAGGGGATATACTTTATAAGAACAATAACACTAGACACCGTTGTTGTGGAGAAAACTAAATAAGAACTTCTGACAATGATCCAGATGAGAAAGTCCATTCAGGTTTATTAAGAACTTTCTCCTCCACAGTTCCCCTCTTTTGATTATAATAAATTATCAATATATTTTGTATTAATCACACAATAGTAGCCATGAAGCATAACATCAGGCAATCAAATTCACTGGGAATCAATCATCATCATCATAACACATGACTGAAAACAGGAACAGCTTTCTATGAGAAGTACAGACACTAATGATAAATGCCAAAATACAGTTTGATCACACAATAAAGTTATTATCAGATTCATCTGAAGAACTGTCATTTTGTCCAGGAGAAAGGGAGGGAATGGGATCAGGAGCAGTGGCACCAATGGGGGAAATGGGGCTTTGCATTACACAGAAACTGGACATCAATTATCTTAGACAATTCTTGACCAGGGGAATAATGAAAAAGACATTAACAAGAGTGTAATGATGACTGGAGTCATAATCCACAGGAAAGGGGGATTCCAGCCATTGCCAGTCAGTCATGAAAACCAGTCAGAGGAGGACAAATGGTCCTCAGGCATAAAATCCTCCAGTACAGTTAGATTTGATCATGCCTGCAAAAATGATCCTCCATCTGCATTGTTCTGAGGAATCCAGGTGCAACATTCAGAACCAACCTGGTTCCGATTTATAGGCCTGGGACGATAATCAATAAATCAACTGATTGCACAATAAATAAAAATGAAGTCAATAACTTTCCCGACCTCGATATATCACCATGTGCATGCGTGTATTTGTTTTCCTCATCTCTCCCCTCCAAACACGCTGGATGACGAGAGGGTTCACTCTGTGCATCCTCTCAGCACCCGGGCGCATTTGTGGCTTAGCAGAATGAAATGAAGGGAGTCAGACATCTTGTCAATCATTCAGGATCTCTGTATCTGTGGGAGGAGGCGGAGCCGCAAGCAGTGAAGTGTCTGCTGGTTCAGGGGATCTGCATCAGCTTTCAGAAATCAGAAAGCACAGTGGAGAGGGTTTTGTTACAAGAAGGTCATTTCTGCTTCAGGGGCCCGTGCAATAGTTCTGAATGATCTAGACTTTTCTACCTATATAGCTATATAAAAAAAAATACACATTACAATTTATGTCTAAAGTTGATCATTTCCAACAAATTATAATAAGTTATAGGGTAACAGATAGGCTATATACTATTGCTATATTGTTAGCATTTGTTCTGCGGTCATAACACACTGTGTAAAACAAAACTAACAATATAGAAATAGTATACGTATCTATTAAGTCCACACTGAGTTATTTCCAAACTTGAATATTCTTGCTATATTACCAACTGTGAAGTCCACATTTCGCACTCTCACAATTCGTTCCCTTCATCACAGCTCAATTCTCTACCGGTCCATCTTTTCATTCGCTTACAATTCACTTTCTGAGGTTTCAGCCAAATGAGCGTGCGAATGTAAGACTTTTCACCCGAACCCGCCAAAATTTAGATTGACCACCCAGAGCCTTTTTTTCTTCTCTTCTTATTGGCTGCGGTTGAACTGGAGACAGTTCCTCCCAGATCTGGGCGTGCTGCCTCGTTGGTTGTACGTTTTGACTGTCTGATTAATGAACTGATTAATCCAGGTGTGTCTGGCCAGTTACTGAGATCAGACACACCTGTATTAATCAGTCCATCCAGTAATAAAAGACAGGAAAGAAAGGAGCTACCTTAAGTTCAGGAGGTAGTGGAGTCATGCAAAGAGCCCATTGCCACATACAAATGGCTAACCGCACACTAGCCAGTACAAAGCATGAAACAAATAAATAACTTAATGGAATCTCACTTCTGTTGATGTAGTCTGGACGTAGGGCCTCCTCTCCCGGTTGTGCCTATGCTCAGCCAACAACTCCTGAATGAACAAGCAGGGGTAAAACTCTGTCCCATGGTCCACTCTGACCTGGTCCCACAACCCATAAGTAAGTACTGCATGTCTACAAAAACAAAACATGGGACAAAAGCAAAATTGACTTCATGAAATGCAATGACTATAATAAAAGCTCAGTTATCCAATGAATGGATATAATTAGAAAATGTAATATCTCTTATTTTTACAAAACTTTAAAGGGAACTTGCCACCAAATATTTTGAAACATAAATTTGTTGATTTTTATAATGTGAAAGCAAATAAGCCTGCAGTCGAAGCAATCATTCCAATGTAAAAACTATGGGATAGTCCCAAACACACAGTGCTATGTAAGCTGTTATCATGGCAATGTGTCAATACAGCATCCACATAACCATGTTCACTTCTACACTTACTAAAACTGCTTCAGAATTAGTATTGATGAAAAAAACCTTGGTAGGCTCACCTGTACACATCTCCATAAATTGTCAAATTATTTTTGATGGGCATAGTAGAGTGTGCTACTACTTTGCTGCTGAAGCCATCAATCACCACAACATGCACAACACCATACATGGCCAATTTCTCATTTTGGTCCATGTGGAGTTTGTCACCCATTGAGTTGGCTTGATATGGTTGAGGGTTCAGGTTTCTTGTACCCTAAAAAGGAAAAACTTGATAGTATCAGAAATAACATCTTACTTTTAGTGGCTACATAGTTTTGGATTACAGCTGCAAATTACAATGTAATAACTGCAGTGCTAAGGTGTAGTTATTTAACTGAATCAGTACAAAATGTAGTAATACATACTGACATATGGGTAAAAATATCCAACTGTTATGTTAGTTCAATTAACATCAGGCTCCTTTCAATTAACTTAATTGAAAGGAGCCTGAGCTGGTGCGCAAGGTTGAGTGCACGAGGTTGAGCGCAAGGTTAAGTGGTTCCGACTAGATATAGTTGGACTCACCTCCACGCACAGCTCGGGCTCTTGGAACACCATCCTTGAGAGGGGCTGGACCTTGTTCTACGCTGGAGTTGCTGCCGGCGAGAGGCGGCGAGCGGGTGTGGGCATACTCATTGCCCCCCGGCTCACCGCCTATACGCTGGGGTTCACCCCAGTGGACGAAAGGGTAGCCTCCCTCTGCCTCCGGGTGGGGGGACGGGTCCTGGCTGTTGTTTGTGCCTATGCACCGAACGGCAGTTCAGAGTATCCACCCTTTCTGGAGTCCTTGGACGGCGTGTTGGAAAGCGCGCCCTCTGGCGACTCCATTGTTCTGCTGGGGGACTTCAACACTCACGTGGGCAACGACAGTGAGACCTGGAGAGGCGTGATCAGGAGGAACGCCCCCCCTGATCTGAAACTGAGTGGTGTTTTGTTGTTGGACTTCTGTGCTCGTAATGGATTGTCCATAACAAACACCATGTTCAGGCACAAGAGTGTCCACATTTACACCTGGCATCAGGACACCTTAGGCCGCAGCTTGATGATCGACTTCGTAGCCATGTCATCGGACTTGCGGCCCCTTATCCTGGACACTCGGGTGAAGAGAGGGGCGGAGCTGTCCACTGATCACCACCTGGTGGTGAGTGGGCTCAGATGGTGGGGGAGGTTGCCGGTCAGACCTGGCAGGCCCAAACGTGTCGTGAGGGTCTGCTGGGAACATCTGGCTGAGTCCCCTGTCAGGGAGAGCTTTAACCCCTACCTCCGTGAGAGCTTCACCCATGTTCCGAGGGAGGTGGGGGACATTGAGTCGGAATGGGCTATGTTCTGCACCTCTATTGCTGAGGCTGCTAGTCGGAGCTGTGGTCATAAGGTCGTCGGTGCCTGTCTTGGCGGCAATCCCCGAACCCGCTGGTGGACACCAGCGGTGAGGGATGCCATCAAGCTGAAGAAGGAGTCCTACCGGACCTTCCTGGTCTGTGGGACTCCTGAGGCAGCTGACAGGTTTCGACGGGCCAAGCGGAGGCGCGGCTCTGGCGGTCGCTGAGGCAAAAACTCGGACATGGGAGGAGTTCGGTGAGGCTATGGAGAATGACTTTCAGACGGCTTCGAGGCATTTCTGGTCCACCATCCGGCGGCTCAGGAGGGGGAAGCAGTGCACCATCATCACTGTGTGCAGTGGAGGTGGTGGGCTGCTGACCTCGACTCGGGACCTCGTGGGTCGGTGGAGGGAAGACTTCAAAGACCCCCTCAATCCCACCAACACGTCTTCCGAGGAGGAAGCAGAGTTTGGGGACTCAGGGGTGGAGTCTTCTGTCACTGGGGCTGAGGTCGCCGAGGTAGTCAAAAAGCTCCTCGGTGGCCGGGCCCCTGGGGTAGATGAGATCCGCCCAGAGTTTCTTAAGGCTCTGGATGCTGTGGGGCTGTCTTGGCTGACGTGCCTCTGCAGCATCACATGGACATCAGGGGCAGTACCTCTGGACTGGCAGACTGAGGTGGTGGTCCCCCTTTTCAAAAAGGGGGATCGGAGGGTTTGTTCCAACTTCAAGGGGATCACACTTCTCAGCTTCCCTGGTAAAGTCTATTCAGGGGTCCTGGAGAGGAGGGTCCGTCTGATAGTAGAACCTCGGATTGAGGAGGAGCAGTGTGGTTTTCGTCCTGGTCGTGGAACAGTGGACCAGCTCTACACCCTCTTCAGGATCCTGGAGGGGGCATGGGAGTTTGCCCAACCAGTCTACATGTGCTTTGTGGACTTGGAGAAGGCGTTCGATCATGTCCCCCGGGGATTCCTGTGGGGGGTGCTCCGGGAGTATGGGGTGCCAGACCCCTTGTTGGAGCTGTCCGGTCCCTGTACAACCGGTGCCAGAGCTTGGTCCAATTTCCGGCTGTAGGTCGGATCCATTCCTGGTGAGAGTTGGACTCCGCCAAGGCTGCCCTTTGTCGCCGATCCTGTTCATAACCTTTATGGACAGGATTTCTAGGCACAGCCGAGGTGTTGAGGCGATCCGGTTCGGTGGCCTCAGGATCGGGTCTCTGCTGTTTGCAGATGACGTGGTTCTGTTGGCGTCATCGGGCCGTGATCTCCAGCTCTCGCTGGGGCGATTTGCAGCCGAGTGTGACGCGGCCGGGATGAGAATCAGCACCTCCAAATCAGAGACCATGGTCCTCGCCCGGAAAAGGGTGGAGTGTCCTCTCCGGGTCGGAAATGGGGTCCTGCCCCAGGTGGAGGAGTTAAGTATCTCGGGGTCTTGTTCACGAGTGAGGGAAAAATGGAGCGGGAGATGGACAGACGGATCGGTGCGGCATCTGCAGTGATGCAGAGTCTGCATCGGTCCGTCGTGGTGAAGAAGGAGCTGAGCCAAAAGGCGCAGCTCTCGATTTACCGGTCCATCTATGTTCCTACCCTCACCTATGGCCATGGGCTGTGGGTAATGACCGAAAGAACGAGACCGCGGTACAAGCGGCCGAAATGAGTTTCCTCCGCAGGGTGGCCGGGCTCTCCCTTAGAGATAGCGTGAGGAGCTCGCGTGGGGAGGCCTAGGACACTCTGGAGGGACTACGTCTCCCGGCTGGCCTGGGAGCGCCTCGGGATCCCCCCGGATGAGCTGGCAGCTGTGGCTGGGGTGAGGGAAGTCTGGGCTTCCCTGCTTAGGCAGCTGCCCCCGCATCCCGGATAAGCGGAAGAAGACGGTACGGTACGGTAACTGCAGTGCTAAGGTGTTGTTATTTAACTGAATCAGTACAAAATGTAGTAATACATACTGATATATGGGTAAAAATATGCAACTGTTATGTTAAAGGGACTTGAGGCAGGAATTTGAAAAAAACCAAACATGAATGTCCATTTTTTTCATACTAATGGGTGATGAAGCGCTAAATACCAAAAATAACGTTTCCACCCATGTTTCTCTCCGTTGCCTTGAACAGGCTGTGTGCTGCAAAATGCGCTGCAATTCGGTGTCCGAATTTCCCGCGCTGCCCTGCGGACGTGACGTCAAATGACGCTACATCCGCAGTTTTGATGCAGGAAAAGACGGTCACGTTAAATAAAAACACCGTAAGCGATAGTTATGGATTATTCTGCCGTCAGAATACGATCTAGATCAACTGAAAGACCACTAAAAATTGTAACTACGAAGAAAAAGCTTAGTAAACAACATTATAGTTTTCCAGCTCTGCCATGCGGACGTGACGTCACATGACGCTTCATCCGCTGTTTTGATATAGGACGAAGCCGGTCGCGGTAAATTCAAACACTGTAAGCGATTGTTATGGATTATTCTGCCGTCAGCAAACGATCCAGATCAACTGAAAGACCGTATAACTACGGAGAGAAAGGTGAGTAAACAGCATCATAGCTTCAGTTTGTGCACGCTCCCGTGATGGCTTGGCTCGTGGCTGCAGTTACCTGAAGCGCCAATCGCGGCAGTCGCGAGTTTCATTTCTTAATCTTGCCTCAAGTCCCTTTAATTGGCCAATCATTTACTGTAAAACTTACTGTCCACTGTTGAGGTGTAATTCATTAAAATACAGTGCAGATTGCCGAATACCATAGAAAAATGCGTAGAATATGTATTAAAATACCAAAGTGAAATATGTACAAATACATACGTGTGAGATTGCAATGTTTAGCTACAGTATGTCTGACATGCAACTGGCCAACCTGTTGTCGGTCCTGATGGTACGACTCAGCCAACATCCTCCCCACTCAACCCTTTGATGCATGGACACCCTGCATTGCCAAATATCCAGTCATCATTTCTCTGCCATAGCTTGGGCCAGTCTATTAAAAAGTCAAAAGAAAATAGATGAAGAAATCAAATCAAATCAAATCAAATCAAATAAACGTAAATAAAAAGAAATGAAGGTTGTAAGGTGGTATGACAAGGGTTTTTATTATCATCGGCTACAAAATTAAACATTTATTTATGGAATTATATTTGTGCCTTATTTTTGAGCAAACAAAGCTGTATTTTGAGCGCAGAAAGATGATTTTTGCAGGAACACGAGTTAAACTTTGAGCAGAAAATATTTTCACGCAGAGGATCATTTAAATTGACCAAACAAAAACAAATCCCATGCACACAAAATTGATTTCTGTATGCTCCTGTGCAGACCCACGGCGATAAAAAACAGAAAACTGGCTCTCAGTTTTATTAATCTGCTCCATCAATGTTTCCTCCTCTCCACGGCACACATGTACATCATCTGCGCTCAATTCTCTCAATGCGCTCGCTCAACTTAATGCAGTGTTACACTTGTGCCACAATTCCAACCAATCACAAGCCTTGGATAAAGTCACCTGATTGGCTGCTTCATAGGCTCCCGGACTAACAGGCAACACTGTAAAAAGTAAGATCCAGTGCCACTGGTGACATCAGGTAAAGAGGAGTACGCCGTCTAACTCCACGTTTTCGGTTAGTTTTATATTTTTATATTATTACATGAATTATACATTTATCTGTCTTTCGCATGAAGGACGAATTTGGTCTAACATTTAGGGGAAACGGCCATCTCTCTTTGATTTTTCTCTTTTTTTTAAACTTTTAGCTTATCTTTCCCAGGACATCTAACCAGAACCAGAACATCAAGACACGATCACGACCACATGTAAGTATAAGTTCATAACCCTTGGTGTATTTTTTTGCCATATGTTTTTGTGATGGTCAAATTACTATTTTCTTCTGTCTTCGAGCATGCCGTTAGCTACGGGTCTTTTCTCACTGCTCCTACTGTATAATTCAATAAAGTCATGAACGTAGCTGACCAAGATAGCATTGTTTCAGCCTTCCTAGCAACAGAAATGAAGACAAATGCTTTCTTAAAAATCATTTGCCGCAATTGGTGGTGGTGGTGGTGGGGGGGGGGGGGGGGTTAGCTCATGTAAAATGAGAAAAAATTAGTTACAATTATATTTGTTCATAGGTAGTAGTGATGCTTGTGAACTGTACTGATTTCTCGTTTCTTCTTTTCTTCATCTCTCATCTGTTTCTTTCTTTAGGTAATACCAGACACTGAACACTTCTACCACACATTCTCTGGACTTGGCGAACTTTGACCTGATCCCACTTTTTATATTATGGAGAAACAATAAATATGTCGCAGTGCACAAAATCAAGTCTTCCAGTGCGTGAAATAAATAAAAACTTTCTGTTTTTCTGAATTAACGAGATCATTTTTTACAAAAATAAATAAAAACGTTCTGTTTTTCTGAATTAACGAGATAATTTTTTACAAAAATAAACAAAAACGTTCTGTTTTTCAGAATTAACGAGATCATTTTTTACAAAAATAAACAAAAACGTTCTGTTTTCTGAATTAACGAGATAAAAGTGAAGAGGAGGAGGAGAGAAAGAACAACCATTTCTGTTTCATGAGGAGCAACACTTGACTGGCGCGTGCAAGCCAGAGGAATCGACAAAATAAAAGCAAATTGGGGGATTATCACGCTTTCGTGTTCCGAACTTCCGGTTTGAAACACTTGGACGGCCCACTTTCGGCCCAGTTCTATGTCCCTGCTTTACTTCGTAAATAACGAAGCGCACTAAATGAGCGCACATCTGATCATATAAATGATCTTATCATTGTATCCACGTGTGATTCATAAATGTTCCTGTCTGACCAAACAATAGAATCTACGTCAGAAATCCCTCCTCATCCAGCTGCTTCTACCCTGAAGCAGCAGCGCAGTCAGGCGGAGGCTGGTCCAAGCCTGACCCGGACTGTCGGATCTGAGCCTGACCCACACAGAGACAGAAGAAAAGATAACTTTCATTAGCTAAGCTAAGAAACAGTCTGCTGACTGAGCACTTATAGACGATAACTTTAGGGTACAGATTACTTAGTAGAAACGACGGATCGCCTGGTCCGTGTACGGTCCGTGTACATTCAGGCAGTTGGTTTTTTCATTTGAAACGAAAAATCAAAAATCGAAAAACCATTCGTTTTTCCTGTTTTTGTTTTTTGACCAAAAACGAAAAATCGGATAACGGGCCGTTATCCGATTTCCGATTTTGTGCACAAAAACGAAAATGGAAAAAACGGATAACAAGCGCTCAGATTCGATTTTGTATTTTTCGTTTTAGGCAGCAGCGTGCCCCGGAAGTTCTCTCTACTCCATGTTTGTTGTGTTTACTAAACGTTTAGAACTGTGTTTAGTTATTTCTCAGTCATTATAATATGCTGGAGATGGATTATCAAATGAAAATAGGCTACTTTTTCTTTCTTTCCATCGGTACTTTGTGTTACATGATGCAGCAACATGTTGTCCTCTCGCCCGCTGCCGTTACAGTGTAAACACGAACAGAAAGCAGCGTATTCCTCCACTGAGCCTCCACTATTATGTTGCTGATACACCAGCCTTTAAGTAAAAGTAGTTTGAGCGTTGACAGATGGAGATCAAAGTATCTGAGCCGGGAAAAAAGGTTTAGATTGTGTAAGAAAAGCTGGGCATCCGGACTATGTGAAGGGCTTTATCGAGTGCTTACATGGCAGGAAAAAAACAGACTTTGGAGAGTCAAAATAAGTTCTGTAATAAAGGAGCAAAAATTATTAAAATATGCAGGACACGAGCATGGACATAAGAAAAGTGTAAATTGTGTTTTAATTTGTACGGAGACTTTTGATGAGGAGAAGCAGCAGAACTGGACAAAATGGCAGCAACATGTCGAGGAGTGACCAACAATCTAAATAAATCCACGATCACTCGGCGACGGGTCTCTAGACCAGCCATGTGGGGGTGCTTGCGGGGGTCCTCTGCCTGATGCTCCTTGCCGCCACCCTCTCCCTCCTGGCCCCCCTCTTCGTCTCACAGAAATAGTCTAGCCTACAAAAAATACTCGGATTATAAGTAACACCGATTACCGGTCCAGGCACGCTGGAGTCTGACACCACTTTGGTTCGAAAAAAAAGCACAAGTTACGTCTTTCAATGCAGAAATAATGTTTAACATATTTATCTAATATCAACTGTGGTAAACTAAAACGCTTTGATCATTCTTTCTGTTATTTTGTGTGCGTGTGTGGCAATTTGTCATCCATTTCAGTCAAGGGGAATCCTGGGGGGGGGGGGGGTAACGTCATTCCATCATCGTTTCCGAGGGTGTTCCCCAGATCTTCTTCACGTCGACATCATAATCAGTCTCTGCAAGACACGTGACTTTTGTTGCTAAGACGCCGTTTCAGGCGTAGGCTATAAGTCAGCGGTCCCATTTATCAAACAAGCGTGGAAATGAGCGCACATCTGATCATAAAATGATCTTATTATTGTATCCACGTGTGATTTATAAATGTTCCTGTCTGACCAAACAGCGGAATATTTGTCAGAAATCCCTCCTACTCCAGCTGCTTCTACCCTGAAGCAGCAGCGCAGACAGACGGAGGCTGGTCCAAGCCTGACCCGGACTGTCGGATCTGAGTCTGACCCGGACTGTCGGATCTGAGTCTGACCCGCACGGACAGAAGAAAAAATAACTTTCATTAGCTAAGCTAAGAAACAATCTGCTGACTGAGCACTTATAGACTGTAACTTTAGGGTACAGATTACTTAATAGAAACGACGGATCGCCTCCTGTCTTCTGTCTCCAGGAGCTGCAGGTGTCATACCAGCCAGATGATCTTAACAGCAGAGTGTTATAACTTCTGATGAAGGCGACAACTGATCGCCAACAATTTCAAGATAAATCAGACTTTATTATCTCACTGTTGATGTCTGAATAAAGAAAGAAAGCTCGGCTGCTCGTAAGAAGACGGACAGTCGGGCTGCAGAAAGGCGCAGGTGCATCGGACCAGCGGGAAACGCTGCTTTAGACTCAGAGAAAGTTTGCAACACAACCCTGACCTGTGTGGAGCTGTACAGCGATGCTGTAGGCTAACTTGTCAAGACTTTATTGACAAGTTAAATAACAGAAATACTAGTTTATAAACATTATGCGCAGCCAGAAGGGCAGACGCGCTGGTAGCCTAACTGCAGCTCCCAGGAGACACGGAGTTGAGTGGAGGAGATCCCTTTCAATAAATTAATCTATACATTAACGTTGTACAAGTGTTCATTCGGTGGACTGTTTCTTAGTTTAACTAATGAAAGTTATCGTTTCTTATGTTCCTGTCAGGCTCAGATCCGACCGACCTCCATCTGTCAGCGCTGCTGCTGCTTCAGGAGAAACAGCTGGATGACGGTGCACTTCTGACGAATATTCCGTTGTTTGGTCAGACAGGAACATTTATGAATCACGCGTGGATACAATAATAAGATCATTTTATGGTCAGATGTGCACTCACGCTTGTGTGCACGCTTGTTTGATAAACGGGACCACTGACTTATAGCCTACGCCTGAAACGGCGTCTTAGCAACAAATGTCACGTGTCTTGCAGAGACTGATTATGATGTCGACGTGAAGAAGATCTGGGGAACACCCTCGGAAACGATGATGAAATGACGTTACCCCCCCCCCCCCTCGGGATTCCCCTTGACTGAAATGGATGACAAATTGCCACACACGCACACAAAATAACAGAAAGAATGATCAAAGCGTTTTAGTTTACCACAGTTGATATTAGATAAATATGTTAAACATTATTTCTACATTGAAAGACGTAACTTGTGCTTTTTTTTTCGAACCAAAGTGGTGTCAGACTCCAGCGTGCCTGGACCGGTAATCGGTGTTACTTATAATCCGAGTATTTTTTGTAGGCTAGACTATTTCTGTGAGACGAAGAGGGGGGCCAGGAGGGAGAGGGTGGCGGCAAGGAGCGTCAGGCAGAGGACCCCCGCAAGCACCCCCACATGGCTGGTCTAGAGACCCGTCGCCGAGTGATCGTGGATTTATTTAGATTGTTGGTCACTCCTCGACATGTTGCTGCCATTTTGTCCAGTTCTGCTGCTTCTCCTCATCAAAAGTCTCCGTACAAATTAAAACACAATTTACACTTTTCTTATGTCCATGCTCGTGTCCTGCATATTTTAATAATTTTTGCTCCTTTATTACAGAACTTATTTTGACTCTCCAAAGTCTGTTTTTTTCCTGCCATGTAAGCACTCGATAAAGCCCTTCACATAGTCCGGATGCCCAGCTTTTCTTACACAATCTAAACCTTTTTTCCCGGCTCAGATACTTTGATCTCCATCTGTCAACGCTCAAACTACTTTTACTTAAAGGCTGGTGTATCAGCAACATAATAGTGGAGGCTCAGTGGAGGAATACGCTGCTTTCTGTTCGTGTTTACACTGTAACGGCAGCGGGCGAGAGGACAACATGTTGCTGCATCATGTAACACAAAGTACCGATGGAAAGAAAGAAAAAGTAGCCTATTTTCATTTGATAATCCATCTCCAGCATATTATAATGACTGAGAAATAACTAAACACAGTTCTAAACGTTTAGTAAACACAACAAACATGGAGTAGAGAGAACTTCCGGGGCACGCTGCTGCCTAAAACGAAAAATACAAAATCGAATCTGAGCGCTTGTTATCCGTTTTTTTCCATTTTCGTTTTTGTGCACAAAATCGGAAATCGGATAACGGCCCGTTATCCGATTTTTTCGTTTTTGGTCAAAAAACAAAAACAGGAAAAACGAATGGTTTTTCGATTTTTGATTTTTCGTTTCAAATGAAAAAACCAACTGCCTGAATGTACACGGACCGTGTACCTCGCGGCCATTCGTTTTTCGTTTTGATATCAAAAAACGAAAAACGAGAATCCAACCTATTTCCGATTTTCGTTTGGAAGAATGTAAACAAAAAACGGTAAACGAGTTATTTCCCGTTTTTCGTTTTGAAATCGGAAATCGAAAAACGGAAAACGAACCTTTATCTGATTTTCCATTAAAAGGTTTATTTTTACAAAGTCGGGAAATAAAATACGACCAAAATTCATTTCTTAATCTTGCTTTGGCTTGAACCGGAAGAGCGTTCTTCTTCTTCTTCTGCTGCTGAAACTACCCTGCGGCGTATGGACCAGTCACCTGGCTTTGTTCGCTCACACCCACCTCCACCTGCTGCTGTGGGCTCGGCTGCTAAAGCTAACAGCTTGCCTCGGGAAATAATGGTTGATTTGTGCTTTTGATGCTCTGATCGACATTCCAGCATTGGATTTAATTTTCTAGGCCGCTAGTTGATCCTGAACGACGAGCTAAATGTGATGCTGCTATAAAACGTGACAACTGGAGGCCATCGGAGTTCTCGGCTGGGCAGCAGCCTGATAGCAACACTTTCTCAGTGGTAAGTCCCCTGATTATTCTGTTTTGTTCGCTTTTCAAGTATATTTTGGGGGAGCTGGTGTAAGTTTATGTAAAATGAAGATAATGCATCACTAAAATGCAACAATCCGCGGTTGATTAACGTTGTTACGACCAGATACTTCACGTTTGTCGGTTGTCTCCCCCAGGTAAACAGGTGACAATGACGAAGGCTTTCTGTGTCTCCCCCAGGTGACAACACGCCGTCCCCAGCTGATACTCCGTCCATCATCGTGTTTGTCTGCGATCCAGAGAAAAGAAGAACAAGGGATGATCTGGAAACGTTTGCAAGAAGACAACAAGCTAACGAGAGTTTTAAGTTCTCAGTACGAATAAAAACTTACAGACTTTTATTGTCATTTGTGGTGTCAATAAACTAAACATAAAGCAGCTGTTTCCTCAGTTATTGTGACGTTAGCTCTAAATATAATGTTGGGATGTACCTAATCTTTACATGGTGTTAACGTTATCTGAGTCTGTTTTCGTCTTTCACATGCAGAAAAAAACCTTTACTTTTGTTCAGTCTTTGGTTTCATCCTGCATGGGTGGCAAAAAGCTAACCTGGCTGGGATTCTGCACCTATTTGTCATTTTATGTGTACACTGGAATATTTTGGACTGATATGTGGAAATATATAAGCGGAGGAAAATTTTATAAATGTTTCTATGAAAACAATAATATGCTGATGGAGAGAAACCTGTGATTTTGCTGTTGGGTAAATTCCACCTCCACAAAGAGATGGTCAGACTCCAGCCTTACATATTTTCTGCATTAATCTATATTCAACCATTATAAATTACAATAATAACAAAAATTGTATCAAAACTAAGCCAGTCTTTGACAAGCCGCGTCCGTTTGTTAATTATTGAACTGAATGGTTTCTCTTATTATTACGGCAAAAAGTGACTAAAGTGCCGCCGTGGGCTGAACTCTGGGTTATCTGTCAGACGCGCGTGTTCCAGGGAGCAACTCCAAAGACCTCTGTCAAAGCGTTGCCGTTTATTCCTTTTGTTTCAGATTATTTAAATGTCCAGCTTAATCAAAGACTAAAGCGTTAGACTAAAAGACTGCACAAAAATAATACGCGGTCAACAGAAATTAGGACAACCGCCGGGCTCACCCTACTACCTCATCCATTCATCTTAACAAGCGCTGTGAATCAGGAGGTGCACCTTTCAAACCTTGTGACACACCCACCACCCAGGTGCTGATGCTGCGTTTCACCTGTCACCTACTGAATGAATATCCAACCGCCTAATAGCTCCTACACTTAGTTTGCTTCTGTAATACCAGAAGTCATCTCCCCATGTTACACTACTTTGCATAGTTTTTGTTTGTAGGACAGTTATTTGGGTAAATAAAGTTTATTTTAAAACGAGAGAGAGAGCGACTGCAACAGCTGCGGAGTGACTTAACTTGCTGCTGGCTCTAGTTTAGGATGGACGGTGCTGGAGGATTTTACTCTTTCAAAGCCAGTTCAGCTTTTATGTGGGCAGATCAGACAGGAATATTTTAATAAATTAAATAAATTGCCTTTGTTGGTGCTCAAGACCATTACGATTTTCCCAAATCCTTGTTTACAAACTTTCAAAACTGCCAATAGACGGAGATGTTGCTGCCTTACCATGACATTTACAACAACCACATCAGTCGAAAATTGCACTTCACCAGAGGAGAAACAAAAGCTAGAAGTCATAAGACATTTCTACATGTAAATATCTGGTGCAGGATGGCATCAGACCGTCGGATGTGGAAAGTGTCCCAAAGTATAATTTCCTTTTCATGTTACAGACAAAAACAGTAGACCCAGATAACGTTAACACCATGTAAAGATTAGAAACATCCCAACATTATATTTAGAGCTAACGTCACAATAACTGAGGAAACAGCTGCTTTATGTTTAGTTTATTGACACCACAAATGACAATAAAAGTCTGTAAGGTTTTATTTGTACTGAGAACTTAAAACTCTCGTTAGCTTGTTGTCTTCTTGCAAATGTTTCCAGATCTTCCCTTGTTCTTCTTTTCTCTGGATCGCAGACAAACACGATGATGGACAGAGTATCAGCTGGGGACGGCGTATTGTCACCTGGGGGAGACACAAAATGCCTTCGTCAGACGTGTTTTGTAGGCCGACAAACGTGAAGTATCTGGTCGTAACAACGTTTATCAACCGCGGATTGCTGCATTTTAGTGATGCATTATCTTCATTTTACATAAACTTACACCAGCTCACCCAAAATATACTTGAAAAGCGAACAAAACAGAATAATCAGGGAACTTACCACTGAGAAAGTGTTGCTATCAGGCTGCTGCACAGCCGAGAACTCTCCGATGGCCTCCAGTTGTCACGTTTAATAGCAGCATCACATTTAGCTCGTCGTTCAGGATCAACTAGCGGCCTAGAAAATTAAATCCAATCCTGGAATGTCGATCAGAACATCAAAAGCACAAATCAACCATTATTTCCCGAGGCAAGCTGTTAGCTTTAGCAGCCGAGCCCACAGCAGTAGGTGGAGGTGGGTGTGAGCGAACAAAGTCAGGTGATTGGTCCATACGCCGCAGGGTAGTTTCAGCAGCAGCAGCAGAAGAAGAACGCTCTTCCGGGTTCAAGCCAAAGCAAGATTAAGAAATGAATTTTGGTCGTATTTTATTTCCCGACTTTGTAAAAATAAACCTTTTAATGGAAAATCAGATAAAGGTTCGTTTTCCGTTTTTCGATTTCCGATTTCAAAACGAAAAACGGGAAATAACTCGTTTACCGTTTTTTGTTTACCATCTTCCAAACGAAAATCGGAAATAGGTTGGATTCTCGTTTTTCGTTTTTTGATATCAAAACGAAAAACCAATGGCCGCGAGGTACACGGACCTCGCCTCCTGTCTTCTGTCTCCAGGAGCTGCAGGTGTCATACCAGCCAGATGATCTTAACAGCAGAGTGTTATAACTTCTGATGAAGGCGACAAATGATCGCCAACGTCAAGATAAATCAGACTTCATTATCTCACTGTTGATGTCTGAATAAAGAAAAGAAAGCTCGGCTGCTTGTAAGAAGACGGACAGTCGGGCTGCAGAAAGGCGCAGGTGCATCGGACCAGTGGGAAACGCTGCTTTAGACTGAGAGAAAGTTTGCAACACAACCCTGACCTGTGTGGAGCTGTACAGCGATGCTGTAACTTGTCAAGACTTTATTGACAAGTTAAATAACAGAAATACTAGTTTATAAACATTATGCGCAGCCAGAAGGGCAGACGCGCTGGTAACTGCAGCTCCCAGGAGACATGGAGTTGAGTGGAGGAGATCCGTTTCTACAAATTAATCTATACATTAACGTTGTACAAGTGTTCATTCGGTAGACTGTTTCCTAGTTTAACTAATGAAAGTGATCGTTTCTTATGTTCCTGTCCGGGTCAGGCTCAGATCCGACCAGCCTCCATCTGTCAGCGCTGCTGCTGCTTCAGGAGAAACAGCTGGATGACGGTGCATTTCTGACCAATATTCTGTTGTTTGGTCAGACACGAACATTTTATAAATCACACATGGATTCAGTCATAAGATCAGTTTATGATCAGATGTGCGCTCATTTCACGCCGGTTTGACCACTGACAGTTTTACGCCTGAAATGGCGTCAAGCGCTGGTTACTGCTGGTTAAGCAACAAATGTTACGTCACTCGGCGGAGACCGATTCAGAAAAACAGAACATTTTTATTTATTTTTGTAAAAAATGATCTCGTTAATTCAGAAAAACAGAAAGTTTTTATTTATTTTTGTAAAAAATTATCTCGTTAATTCAGAAAAACAGAAAGTTCTTATTTATTTTTGTAAAAAATTATCTCGTTAATTCAGAAAAAACAGAACGTTTTTGTTTATTTTTGTAAAAGATTATCTTGTTAATTCCGAAAAACAGACAAATTTAATTTTTTCAGGTGAATGCAATACGCTTCCGTAATAATCCAACCACTTCTGGCAAGTCGATTCATCCAGTACAACAAAAAAAAACTCCCACGCTGAACATAACCACGCTGAACGTAACTGCATTTTCCCAACTTGCTGTCCTCTAGAGCCTAAAAAAAAAAGAAAAAAAAGGAAGAAAATTCTCCTGAACTCTGGATCAAACGTCTGTTAGCTGATGGCTGCTTGTCTCTTAGGAAATCTTCCTGCAGGTGTTAGTTTCTTCCTCAGAGAGTGTGTATAGGATTCTCTGAGTTTCTGTTCAACAGAGGGCGTCTTGTTAGATGTTGTGCATGCGTGTTTGTCACCTCGTGATTGGTGCCACGTTCATACGTAACGCGGTGGATCGTCAGCCGTTTGCAGGGAGGGTAGCGCTTGGCTTAAATATTCATGTAGATTACTCAAATATGCATGAATGAAGAAAAATAACGACTTAAATCATTTCTTGATGAGGAAATAACACACTGACATGCTGAAAAGCTCTTAAAAGTCCATTTTTCATGATAGGGCTCCTTTAACGTCAGTGGCAGTTGGAGCGGACCACTTGTAGGCTTTTACTTTTGCTGTGAGGACCATGTTTGACGAAGTGCAAAAGAACTGCAATTCTCATATTTTTAAGAAAACAATCAAAATTCTAATGAGTTGGCTTCATATAAAAAAATACGCAAACTTTCTGCCTCAAAAAATTAAGTATTCAGTAATAAGAGTGATTAAGTAGAATAAACTAAAATGGTTTAAGTTTGTAGAACTTTTCTGAACTTAATAAATTTGATGAAGCTGTAAGTGAATGATGCTGGGGAAGCAACCTGATGTGATTAATTTCACATAAAGTAGATGAGATGTTTCACACTATCCATTTTAATTTTTACCAACATGACAACTTCAAGTTCATCTTAAATAAAGTAACTGATGAACTCAATATTGTTCTTACTATGAAGCAAGAACTTGATCCAAATGCATTTTAGCTACAACCAATGTCAGACCACAGACGTCTCTGTCCCTGTGCAGCAGCTGCTGGATAGTAGCTGTTAAATACAGGAATAAACAAACAAACTGAGAGCAGTCATATAAATCCCTCATTTGTGAATTATCTCTAATTTTATTGTTAAAAGAAGTGAACTGCATTGTGGGAAACCTGCTCCCTCACCATCCCTAATTTCCCCGTCCTCATTTTAATTATGCTGGTTCAACTTAAGTAAATTATCTAACATGTTGCCCTCCAAAGTTCTTACAACTTATTTAGAATAAGTACTACCAACAACTAAGTTAAAATTAACTTCTGCCTACTAGATAGAGGCTGATAGATGGGCTGCACAGTGGCGTGGTGGTTAGCACCTAAGCCTCACAGTAAGAAGGTCGCTTCGATTCCCGGCTGGGGAGGGGTTCGAACAATTCCAACGGCGGCCTTCCTGTGTGGAGTTTGCATGTTCTTCCCGAGAATGCGTGGGTTCTCTCCGGGTACTCTGGCTTCCTCCCACCATCCAAAAACATGCATGTTAGGTTAATTGGTCACTCTAAGACCCTGTCCCAACACCCGCACTTCCACCCTTGCGCCCCTAGAATGCGCGCTCCTGTTGAGGGGTTGAAGTGCGTAGCGTGTTCCAATTCTCCAGGGCTGCTTGAGGGCAGAAGACCGTCACGCCCCCTTTGCACCCTAAATCCACACTTCAGTGAAGTCCAAATCTATGCAGACTTTACCGAAGCATATTGCCCATAATTCATTGCTGCATGTGACGTTTTGAACCATAAAGGCGGAACATGTCCATGTTTGGTGATGAGCTCCTGCCTGTGGTGAAAAAAAAAAAGCCATTTCAGATGTAAATATTGAAATATTTATACCTTTTATGCTGTAGGTGAAATATTTACTGAAGTTTGCCATGTTACTTCGAAATATACTTCAAATATTAAAATTCAAAGCATTTAAATAACGAAAGTTATCAGTTTACTGATAAAAGTGGCTAAATTATTTTTTTGTTTAAAAACTTTATTTACAGGTAAGTCCAGTTGAGACGCAGCGTCTTTAACAAGGGAAACCTGTTTACCTGACATAGTTTAGTTTAATTTATTATGGATCCCCATTAGTCTTCACCAGTGAAGAATATTCTTCCTGGGATCCAGATCAACATAAATTTTGAACATGCAATCAACAAAAACACACATTAACTAAATTAAAATACAATACTAAGCAAACATTTTAATAGAAAAAAAGCAAAAACTAAATAAGTTTACAATACCAAAAGCATCTAGATTTACAATGAAATTAAGGATAAAAATAATTATGCAGCCATACTTCTGTAAGCCTTACAACTCATGTGATTAATACGGGTCTCAGTTTCCAATGTAACTCAAAGAACTTATACCTGTTTTTATGGACATGTGGACATTTATGGACATTCTATGCTAACGATAACAATCACAGAGCAACAATTTAATCATTATTATACATTTGTTTAAAATGTAACAGTTATTTAACCCTGTACTGGTGAAATTCTACAGCCATCTTACAAAAAAAAGTTCAGTAATTCATTTATTTATTAATTAAACGTGTGGATTTCATAACATCTATTTTACAAGAACAGATTAAATGAACTTTATTCAGTATATGTTCAAAAAATTACGCCTCTTCACCAGGAACAGAGATGAAGCGGAGTTTGGAAGCAATGACATGAAATGACGTGGTTCAAAATGGAGGAACCATCACTGTCCCAATTCTGCCTTTTTCCCGCGCTTGCAACCTGCACACTCCAACCCTTAATGTGCACTTCTGACAAGTGCGCACTTCATACAAGGGTGTAGGGTTTAGGGTGGGTGTTGGGACAGGGCCTAAATTGTCCCTTGGTATGAATGTGAGTGTGAATGGTTGTCTGTCTCTCTGTGTTGGCCCTGCGACTGACTGGCAACCTGTCCAGGGTGTACCCCGCCTCTCGCCTGATAATAGCTGGGATAGGCTCCAGCAACCCCTGCAACCCTGAACTGGTTAAGCAGTACAGAAAATGACTGGCTGACATCGTTCAGCAGCAGTCAGTCATTAGGAGGACGATTAAAACCTGGTCTACTGAGGCTGAAGATGCTCTGAGAGGGTGCTTTGAGGCCACAGACTGGAATGTCCTCTGTGAACCTCATGGAGATGACATCAACACCATGACTGAGTGTGTGACAGATTACATAAACTTCTGTGTGGACAGCATTGTCCCAACAGTGAGGTGCTTCCCCAATAACAAACCCTGGATCACCAGTGCAGGGGCGTAGCACCAAATTTTGGGCCCTGTACACTCTCAAAGTCAGTGGGCCCCTATACATGCCAAGGCATGAGGTTCCTGACCAAATAAAGAAAAAAAAGGGGTATTTATTTAAAATAAATAAGCATAAATAGGGTTTAAGCTACAATCAGGTTATATTGATGCATTTGGCTTACATGTTCATTAAAAGTCAAACATAAAGTAAACATCAGATACGCTTTCCAACAACAGATGCTTGGACTCTCCTAATAATTTGCTGTAACTCAGTATGAATTATGGTCAGTAAGTTGGAGCGGAAAAAATGTTTTTAGCCATTTTTCAGCCAGATGTGGTTGTTAGGAATAGCTAGTTGTTTTTCTACAGGGTAGAAAAACATAATTATTAGACAGCAACTTAACAATAAACAAATGTCCATTTCAATTATTTATTTTTTTACCAGGGAAACCAATATAACAGCTCAACATTCACAAATATACATTTCTGACATTCAAAAACAAAACAAAAACAAATCAGTGAGCAATACAGCCACCTTTCTTTGCAAGGACACTGAAAAGCTGCCATCCATGGATCCTGTCAGTGTTTTGATCTGTTCACCATCAACATTGCGTGCAGCAGCAACCACAGCCTCCCAGACACTGTTCAGAGAGGTGGACTGTTTTCCCTCCTTGTAAATCTCACATTTGATGAGGGACCACAGGTTCTCTATGGGGTTCAGATCAGGTGAACAAGGAGGCCAGTCCTGTGTTTTAGCAAGCTAGTTAACAAGAATCTCAGCTAGTTTAGAGGCAACACGGCGAGCTGGACAAACCAGCTGTTGCAACTTGTAGCGAGTTTAGCTAATTTTGTATTGATTGATCAAAAGTAATGTTTGAGATTCTGAGTCTTGAGTCATTGCTCAGCTGTGACTATAATCCTTCTACAATAGTCTCAGACATGGCGTTGTCCAGCCGCTCGTTTGGCCGTTCTGATATTGCAGCGCAGTTAATCCTTAAAGATGTCCCTCTCCAGCAGCTGCCTCTGTCATCGGGCATCAACCAATCATAGTGCGTCTTTGCATGTGTGTGTGCCCCTGTGCCCTCAGATTTGATTTCTTTTACACAACATCTGTTTTCTGATAGTGAAACGGTTCTATGAGTACTGGTTATATTTCAAGGATTTACTGTAAAAAGGGAGGGGGATGGAATGAAGGATGGCAGTTTTACAGGGGGGATGATTTTGATCATTGCTATTTCAGGGCGGATGCCATCCCCTAATCCCCCCTCATCTAGAGTACTGAGAGTGCCCACCTGTGAGCAGTTGTTTTGATAATGTGACACTATCCAGACAGTTTGGTCCACCTCAGTTGCATGCAATCTGAATGCAAACCAAACCAAGAGCTACAGCTCATAGGAAAGCAGTGGATGGGGGACTTGTATCTGCTGAGTTGAGCCATGTTACTGTACATACTGAGCTAGTGACTCATTCTCTAGTGTTGCTAGTGTTGAGTGGGGCTGGGCTACTGTGACTTCTACTTAAAAAAACAAACTGCATGGCAAGAAAAAAAAAACATCATCAAACATGTGACAGCAGCAGAAAAGATCTTTTGTGCAGAGTTCACACATCACTGATTATGAAAGCAGGCACCTCCTAAACCAGCAAAACCTGTTTGTGTTAAAATAGTTCTCCTTCATACTTTCACTTTACAAGAATGTTTTTTTTTTCTTTCTTTAAAGTTTGGTGTATTGTTGTGTTCATGTACATGAAGACGTTACAATGACTCTATGGATGAAAGATAATGTGAAACACTGAGTAGGTGTTGATGAGCGAAGGGAAGACTCAGGGTGGGGGTATAGTCCTCTGCATAGTAAAGTCCGGTCCATGGAATCCCCCAAAAATGTGTGATCAGAGCTGAGAAGTTAATAAGGTTTGAAGATTTCAAAGAGGTTATTGCGAATGTAGGAACAGTAAGCTCAGGACGACACACATTCTAAAGTCTAAGATGGTCGTGAAACCTTGGATCCCTCTACAGATCATTTCACCTGCAAAAATAGCCACATTTTGGTATATTTTTCTATGTCCTACACTGACTTGTAAGACATAGTCTGACACTGCCAGGGACAGAGTTGCACTAAAGATATGATAAAGTTTGTTTCACAAATCAAAATTAAAAGATTTTTAAATGTGTATATTACATAATCATTTATAATACACTCAAATGGATAGGTGTACAACCATCTGGAGTGTAACTTGATCTATTTGATAACCAAATAAAACTTCCATACCCTGCAACTGATGAGTAACATTTGTCAATCATTTTTGCATTTCATGTAATGTCACATTATTTATTTATCCTTGTATGTTGCATATGGATGCGATATAAAAACATGAAATGCTGTATGTATGTAACAAAATAGACAATATTACACAGTTTTCAGCAGCAAGTTGGAATACTTTTCTCAGGACTTCTCTGGAGGGGGCCAGTCATGACAGTTTGTAGAGTGAAGCTGCAGCTGAAGCCACTGATAAATATGACTTTAATAAATCAGGTAACAGCTTTCTCTGTGCACCAGCTAATGTTGGTTATAACAGAGAGTGCTACTTGAAATATGAAGGAGAGAAATATGAACAAGCTTGCAAGAGGAAAAAGTATAAAACAGATTGAAGGTTTGTACAAAATTCTATGTTGTTCATTGATTTACTCTGGAGACCACATTCTGTGTTAAAGGAGCTGTATCATGCTTTTGAAACGTTCCAAAAGTCAAATACAGGCATTTATAAGCTAAATATGTTTCCATCGCCACTATAGAAACTTGTTTGTTGTAAATATTAGTTCTTTTATGCGTCTAATTTCCAACACAGAAGTAAGATGGCTGACTGAACTGAACCACGAAGCTCTCAACCAATTGCAACAGATTTTACGCCCATTTTATGACGTCGCCCCGGAAGAGACACTGATTCTGAAGGGTCACAGAATTGTTTGTAGCACCGGCACCCAGAGAGCTCACATGAGCTGAGAGACTTTTTCACTCACCGGTGCTGTTGTCTGTCCATGAGGTGTTTTTATAGGGGGAACTGTTGTATTTTCACAATGTGTTTTGTCCCTTCTATGGTAGTTATAAGATTGAAATGTAAAAAACTAAATAAAAATTACACCACTGTTACCTCAATAAACATATTACTGATTTTTTTTTAGAGCAGCTAAGTTATTTGTTATGCAGCTGAACCTTTGTATTAAAAAAAAAAAAGAAAAAGAAAAAAAGAAAATTTTGTATTATAGCAATGTGTTTTGTCCCTTAACACTTACCGTACTCCAGCCGGAAGTAAGTATGCATGCTGGGATTTGTTGTTCCGGAAGTTAAATATGTGAAGCTAAAGTGTGCAGTCGTGTGGCAATAAAAAACGATGATGATGACTTCATCATCAACCAAAAGTGTCTTTATTCACATATAAGAGAACATCACAGGAACTGCGTCAGGTTTCAGAAGTAATCCCCGAGAAAAAAACACTTTACTGCCCGACATTCATGAAGTTGTCAGGAGTGAAGTTCACACACAAAGTTGATGGGTTTTTTTCTGCTCCTGAAGTTATAATCCAACCACTTCTGGCAAGTCGATTCGTCCAGTACAACAGATAAACTTCCTACACAAATATGCACGAATGAAGAAAAAAACAACTTAAGTGAAGTTTTTTTAGGAGGAAATAACACAGTAACATGCTGAAAAGCTCTTAAAAGTCCATTTTTCATGATGAGGCTCCTTTAAATTAGACAGAATCTTGCTGCACACCTCGGTTTGGCCACACCTGCGCTGTAAAGAGTATCTAGACTGTAGTTGATATGAAGGACTTACTTACATTGATCTCACTTCATCATTTTGGTTTGGTGATGAAATTAATGTTTTTGAGTTTTAAAGCAACTTTAAAGTCAAACTCTCTAGTCCAAAAAGTTATTATTTTCAGTTAATTTGGTTTTATTCCATTTATTCATTTATTTTTTAAGCTCTAGAGGTTGGCAAAAAATTAAATTTTTTAAGTTGTTTCAGCTTTAGAGTGCATGAACAACAAAGGGGGCAGAGCTATTTTCAAAACTCAACTTATCCTGACCACAAAGGCTCATGGGAAACACAAATTCAACAGGAATTTAACTTTCTATGATTGTTATCCTATAAATTTTACTTATAAGCTTTACTGCCTTTGTTATGTTCTCATTCAGAGGAAGTTGAGAATTTTTTTTTCAGTTTGGACATTAAATTTGCACCATCCCACCAAACATCGGACGTCGGAGAGACGTGCAGATCATGTCAGTATTAAGGCCCTTTCAGATAGAATGCGTTTTTCGTGGCGCGCACCGCGGGGTAGGGCGCAGAGTCGGCGAAAGAGCACAGCGCCAGCGAGCACGTCAGGTAAGCGTTGCTAAGCGACAGACCAGGAAGTGTTTCCTCCCCGGCACGCTTTGTTGTGAGAGATGTACCTCTCATCATCACAGCAAAGAGCTTTTCTCCTGAAGAGGAGGAGGAGGAGATCAGTAGCAAATAAAAGGGTCGGGGTCCACCTGATCCTGATAACAAGGCAGAACTTGGGGGAGTTCAGGCTCGTCCGGGAGCTACACAGACCTCTTCCAGGTCTTCCATCTGAAGACCAAATCTAGACGTTAAAGTAAAGTGCAAAATGGATCTAAGTTTTAGACGTCATCATTGGACCTCTTTTACAAATAAGTATCTCCTTTGGACGTCTGTCAAGGACCACATCTAGACGTTATCAAAACATGCACAATAGATCCAAGATTTAGACGTCATTATCAGACTTGTTTTAGACGTGGAGCTGACGTTTACATTTACATCTCATCTGGACGTCATTCAAGGACCACATCTAGACGTCATCAGAACGTGCAAAATAAATGCAGAATTTTCACTTGTTCATTTTCATTTTTGTTTTTTTTGTTTTCTATGCCTCAACCTGTAACACAACAGTCAGTGCCAATAGCCTACTGGTTGAAACACTGGACTAGTAATTCATAGATCATAGGTTCAAGCTCAGCTCTGTACCAAACCTCTACAATAAATTTTTCTATCTTAGTAGAATCTCCCATCCCTCCCAATATATGCGGATATACTGCCCTATTTTTGCATATAAGAAGTTTTTACCACTTAACGTTCCATTTTTCTTGCCCCCTCCATTTCAATTTTTTTTTCTTTCTTTCTTTCTGTAAATTCAACTACACATCACTGCCCGTTCTCCGTCCTCCCCCGCGCCCCCATCCCTATGATCCCCCTCCCATCCCCCTCTCCTCAATATTAAAAATTCCCCACTATCTCACTAGTTCACTTGGCCCGTGCACCATAGTTCCAACCCCAAACCCCCCCAATGTGGAGAATGTGTATCCCCCCATTTGAGGTGCCAGACACCCGTCGAGACCCCCCCTCCCTACGTCTGAAAAAAACGTAATAAAAACGTTCATTCTGCACCTCCAGGAGATTTCTGATTGGAATAAAAAAATTACATCAAATTTATTTCATTTACCCTTTTCATTGCGCAGTGGGATTGTAAAAACACTGTTTCAGATGTACATAATATAAAAAAAATTAAAAAAAAAACTAAAAACATTGAACTAACCTATTTATTTTTGTTTGGTGATGAAATCTTCTTTTTTTGAGTTAAATCAACTTAAAAATCACACTTTCTGAAATGTGTGAAATGAGTTTTTACTTAACTTTTTACGTCTTTACTCATCCTATAAATTTGAGTTATGTACTATACATCCTTTGCTGTATTCACATTCAGAGGAAGTTGAGAAATTCTGTTCAGTTTGTGTTTGCATCATACAGATCCATTCTAAGGTGAGTTTTTGGCAACGGGAAACAGAAACAGCAGCAGATCACCGCCGCTGCTTTGCGGTGCTGTAGCGACTTTGTTCAAGCTGTCAGACATTCATCCATAAACTGCAGCTGGGAGTTACAGATATTTCTTTCTATGGATCAGCGAAGACTGACATCATCAGAGATGCTTTTAGTGATCAGGAGAGCTGATCGGACGCCGACTGCATCTGTGCAGTAACGTCGTGAGTTTCACTGCAAGTTAGGAGCGCTAGCTTAAGTTGTTGCTAGCCGGGTTTTATGTATATTTTTTTCAGAAAATGAAGTTCTGAGCGTGAATCTGATCAAACGCTTGCTGTAACAACTGCATGTGTTTAGCAGAAGATCTAACCGCTCGTGTTAGCTGCTGCTTACATAAAGTTGATCACCAAAACACGACTTACTTGTCTCAGCTAAAACATTTCCATATTCTCGGGTCGGCCCAGCCGTGAAACATCGATAATCATCCCTGCTGATGAACGCTTTCTTTCTCCCGTGTATGAAGGCGGTTATTATATATCTGATAGATGGAGGAAAAATCTGGTCCACTGATGTCAGCTGATTGAAAACTTCTGCAGGAACTCCGTTCGGATTGCTCCCAGTAAGAGACTTTTTCCGTTGAATTGTTTCAGTTCTCTGTGATTAAAATGATAAATATCCAGAACCTTACTTTTGCTCTATCACAGTATTTCTGCTCTGAGTTCAGTATGACGGCGGCAGTACGGTGGGATGCGTACAGTAGGTGACGTCACCATCTGCAACCTAAAGATCATTAAACTCTGACGTGTAACCGTGTACACGACGGTTAGTTGTCCTGATTACACATGAAGAGAAAATTGTAAACGTTGACGCCCCTTGTGGAAATAAACACAACTGGGCACTTAACCCAGGTAGGTTTAAAAATGATAGTACTTTAGCCCCCCCCTCCATGGACTGGTGTCCTACGTGCACTCTCCTTCCTGCTGAGTTCTGCAAACAGCATATCTTTCCCACAGATCCCCCCCCTGCCCTGCACTTCCCTTCTCACCCAATCATCACAGGACATGTTTACACCAGCAAGGGTAAATGACATCTCTGTTCTCACTCCTGACAGAGGAAGCAAGACATTGTCCGAAAGAACCTTTCCCCCGTATTGTTGGAACCACACTTCCTGTAGGCATGAATTCAAGTCAAGTCAAATTTATTTATAAAGCACATTTAAAAACAACAAAGTGCTGAACATAAATAAAATAAGAGCACAGAATAGATAAAGCAGCACATAAATAAAATGCGCATAAAACCACAGAAGATGATAAATACATAAAACACATAAAAGCCAAAAAAGGAGATGCTCAGGCTGGAGGGAAGGCCAATGAGAATAGATGTGCTTTTAGTAAAGATTTAACATGAACGATACTCTGTCCAATATTAAAAGGCAGACTGTTCCAGAGAACTGGTGCAGCAAAAGAAAAAGCTCCGTCACCTCTGACCTTTAGTCTGGTTCTAGGAACCGTCAGGAGCAACTGGTTAGTCGACCTCAGGGATCTGACAGGAGTGTGGAGCTTCAAAATATCAGAAAGATACGGTGGTGCCGTGCTGTTTAGACTTTTAAATACAAGCAATAAAATCTTAAACTGGATCCTAAATTTAACAGGCAGAGAAGCCAGCACCGGAGTGATGCGCTCACGCCGTTTACTTCCTGTCAGAAGACGAGCTGCTGAGTTCTGAACAATCTGTAAACGACGGAGTAACGATTGTTCGATCCCAAAATAAAGGGAGTTACAATAATGAAGGCGACACGTGATAAAAGCATGAATAGCCCTTTCCTGGTCTTATAGGGTAAATACGACTTCTCTTTACCCAAAAGCCGTAAATGAAAGAAACTAGATTTGACCACAGAACTAATTTGTTTGTAAAATCTAAAACCAGAATCGAAAGTCACACCAAGATTCCTCACATACTGTTTACAGCACTGGGATAACGGGCCAATCACACTGACATTGCCGTCTAACAATAAAAACAATCTATGTCTCGTCCTTATTCAAAAGAAGGAAGTTTTACCGCTTTATATAAATAAATTGTTTGCAATCATTGTTAGTTTATAGTGTGCAGTCTGAAATAAAAGTGCATACTGAACTACTGTGCACTGTTTTTGGAAACAGTTTTCTTATGACTCCCAAGAATCAAGATATAATCTCCAAAGATTATCAATAAATTATGGCTATTGATGCTGGCTATGCTGGCCCTGTTCTGTGTCTCGTCTTTGTGTTTCAGAGAGTTTTAGAGATGAAAGCCGAGGAAATCTGTCCTGAATTGATTTTCATTGAAACAGGGTTCAATCTTCGTTGGGCAAAATCAAATGCCACAGATGCACATTGCTGTCTGGGACAGTGGGTCATTTCAGCAGTTAACACGTCCTCTCACACGGGTCTTGGGGGTTGCCTGGGTTATTACTATGGAAACACGGGGGGAGAAACGTGTGGGTGTGTGGTGGGGTGGAGGGAGGTGTGCATGTGTGGGAGGGGGCTGGAGACAGTAGAGTCTGCGGGGTTGTGGTGGGGGTGTGGTCGCAGTGGTAAGTGACCTAGCCATGGGTGTGTGGGCTGAGCGCATTGGGGTGGTTGCTGGCCCGTAGAGCTGGGCGATACCAGGAATTTTGGTATCGATATGATACCAAGTAAATACAGGGCCAGTATCGCCGATATCGATATCGGTACCGATACTTTTTCATATTTAAGCTTCATAGATCCAAAGGATCCAAAAGACCGAGGATAGAATTTTGTTAAACTCAGCTCTTGGAGAATCGGGAGATAATAATGGGCTATAGTACCTGTATGTAATCATTCTGTATTTATTTCACACGTAACACAAAAGGGTACTTATATGCAATCAAGAGTGAGCTGGATCATATTTAGTATATTTGTTTCAATTCCAGAAAATCATTAATCTAGTTTTTTACTAGTCCAACTCTTATGATATTATATCTTTCAATCCTTATGTATAATTTTGCACTGTGTGCACTTGCCTGTTGTTTTAAAGTAATTCTATAAATTTCTCTGTTTTGGAATAATCAAAGCTTTATCTAATGTTAGATAACATTTTTCGGTGGAATAAATGTTCTAGATTATTTCAATGTCTTAATTATATTTTTTAGTTTTTCCTGTAGCATTTGACTTCAGTAACATGCACTTTGAAAAAGTAATATGAACTGATGCTGAAGATGACCACTCTCAATTTCATTTGATAATGTCTCTCTGTTCCTGCAGCTCCGTGTTTTCTACTGCGTGGGTTTCCATGTGCGTGTAGAGGTTTGTTGTGTTTTTACTGTATTTAACAGCCCCGTTGTGATCTATACAGCTCGCTGTCGTTCCATTTTCTGCAATAAAATAAAGCCAAACAGCTTCTCTTCGTCATTTCGATACTCCGGTGTCTCTCTCTGTACTGTGATGTGTCAACTCGAGGAGAGCGCTGAGTGCGTGGGCCAGGCTGAGCCGACCTACAAGGCTGTTTGGCTGGTGCTGCTGAGCCATGTGATGGTGCAACAACTAAAGACAATAGGGGGGAGGGTGCTGCCCCCTGCTCTGTGACAGCGCAGCGCTACTCCACACTTTTATTAATCCGTTTGGGCAGCAGTGAGTGCGTGCGGGAGAGGAAAAAAAAAAGCTTGAGTATCGATCTTTTTACACGAGTATCGTTCAATATCAATACCAGCGTTGGTATCGATAATACTGATATTGGTATCGATCCGCCCACCTCTACTGGCCCGCTCTGGGTAGCCATCTTGGGGGTGCTGGGTGCTGGCTGGGCCTTCTGTCTGGGTCAGCGCTGCTCCTTGGCTCATGTCGTGAACTCGCAAGGGCGCACTTTGCGGCAGCTAGATGTAGCACTGTTTAAGCTACAAAAATCTACTAAATGATGTTGTTTGGAGTAAATTCTGGACGCTACCCACTCAGAGCACTTGGAGTACATTGGACGAGCAGTATGGAGAATTATATACAAGTTTTTGTGGACTTTTATGGACCTTTTTGGTTGACAGTTGGGGGGGAAACGAAAACCTGTCCGAGCTTTTGAGATATCAAAAAAGTGCTCCAGAGTCCTGCTTAGCATGAGGGTGAGTAGAAGATGAAGGACCATCATTTTGTGGGTGTATTATTCCTTTAATTTAAAAAGAACGAAAAGAGAGTTTCCAGATATCAACCTGCTCATCTCATTGTGTGAAAAAGTCTGCATGATATAAATACATTTCATAAGGCTACTCAAAACTGTAATATACTAGTAATATACTTCAGACAAGTTTAAAAAGTCAGGACACTTAAAACAACTCTTTAGAATGCATTTAACAACAATTTATGTAATAAAAAAAAACATTTATAAACAATGACAAGACATCTGTACTCTTTAAAAAATGAGTAACAAGGTCCATCTCAGAAGGATTTACAAATGTGTGAGTTCATGTTTTGTTTTGTATTTTCTGAAGCTGACCCTAAAACCAACCGTCTGACTATCGAGAACCAGCCTGCCTGTGTGGCAGGAACGCAGCGATGGCCTGGGCAGGCCTGTTCTCCGTTAACTTGTCTGGTTAGAATAAATGTTCATTGTACACTGAGGTACCAGTTATCATTTAGTAGCTGGCTTGTGAAGCATATTGTACGGGAGGAAGGTGAATTTATTGACTGTTCATTTAATTTGAGCCACACGGCCACATGGTGTGCTATTAACATCACAATAAATTTATCAAATGATTTTTATTTTTGTTCAGGATATTACATCAAGTATACTTTTTACATATCTGCAAATGTGACATGTTGCTGAGGTAACTGTTGGGTTTCTTTTTAGTTATTTTCTTTCTTTTAATTGGGAACAAATTCTGAGAAAAAAGCCAACCTCAACCTACAATGTTCAACAGGTTGTTTAATTTTTTCCCTTCCCTTCTCCCATTTGAGTAAAAGTGTGCCCTAACTGGAACAAAGCCCCGCCTTTCTTCTATGAACCACCCATCCACAAACTTAGTGGGAAAATAAAATCGGAAATAACAAAATACCAATAGTAATAATAATAATAACAACAGTAGATTAATAGCAATTAATAAATTAAGATAATTAAATAATTGGTAAAAAATGACAAAATTTAAAGAAGAGAAAAAAAGCACAACACATTAAAATGACATAAAATGACCTTAAATGGTGTATTTATCTCTCCTGGAAAAGTTGTATCGACCAGCACTGGACAAACGGATACAGAAAATGTCATCAACTCTTCCGCTGGAAAAAATGACAGATGTGTTGGGAGTCAAAGTGGACAGATTTGAAGCAATCTGGTAGCCTTTTATTTAATTTATAATATTCCAAACGCTGGGACAAATGAATAGATTTAGAGGTTCTCAAATTTCAAGGCACTTGTTTGTTTCTTATCTTTTGTTAATTGTGGTAGTTAATGGTGTATAGATTTTTTAAAAAAGAGGTGAAAATCTTGTTTTGCACCTATTTTTCTGAAAAAAATAAAAAGAACATGTGGAGGGAAAAAAAGACATAAAAGGTGGGATGCCCAGGGTGCCGGCTACATGGAAATTAAAGAAACACTTGGAGTAAGAGTATTTACATATGATATAATAAACTGCCCTGCGATCCTGAACTGGAGAAGCTGTAGAGAAAATAAATGAGACTGCTATCTGTTATAGAAAATTGCAGTTGAGCCCATAAAAGAATATTTTATTTTTTCTAAGGACAGAAAGAACATTCAGTTGTTTTGATTTATTCTCTTCTAAGAGTGTTAAAGAAATTTCTGATGCGCCGTACCAGCGCACCAATGAACCTATACTGGTTCTCATGAGCATCTCTTCTCTCTTCCACCTCTTGATACATGTCATCGGTGTAAAACTTCCCTCCGTTTAACGCCACCATGTCATTGATCTTCTGGAACAGCTCTGTAACTTGGCGTCTGTCATTGCTGGTGTTGTCAAAGACGTGGAATCTGTTTCCACATGTCTGAATGAGTCGTCGTAGCTCTGAGTCACCGTCTGTCAGATATTCTTGGATGGTGCAGGGGAGATCGTCTCCACGGGTGAACAGCACCATCATGAACTGGTTTGCTTCTGGACCAAACAGCTCCTGCAGGGCTGCTACAGCGTTTCTCTCTTCCCTGGTGAATCGACCGATCTGCATCACCAGCAGGAAGACGTGAGGACCGGGACACGACACTTTCACACACCTCACTATTTCTCTTTTGATGAAGTCTTCAGTTCTCTGCGTGTCCAGGATTCCAGGTGTGTCCACTACAACAACCAATCTGCCGCCCTGCTGTGTTTCTTCCTTTTGACAAGTTGCAGTCACCGACTCTGCAGAGGGACGAGATTCAAACCGATCACTTCCCAGTATGGTGTTTCCAACGGCACTCTTACCCACACCAGTTTTTCCAATTATCACAATTCTCCAAGTCAGACCTGTAAGATAATAATAATAAAAACCTCTTTTAAGCTCTGGGAAATGGCAGAAATACTTGGAAGAATTAGCACTTTTAATAACTGTAATTAGAAATATGTCCTACATAAAAAATCGACAACTCACCAGGTTTGAATGAAGCCATTTTTTCTTTGACAGTGACTGAAGAAACGCACCAGTAAAAATGAAGGTGAAAGCTTTTGTTAAGACCATATCTACAGCTCCCGTAACTCCGCCTTATAGTTGCCTCAACACATACGGGATAAAAACAGAAAGCCAAGAATCAGCCTCACACATTTCCTGGCTGTTGCTGCTCTGGACGGGAGGATCTGAGTCAGTCATGGTAAGTCCTGACAATAATTTCCAATTCAGACACTATCTGAATACATAAAAGTACTTTTTATGACCCACGGCTTTCATATATGTGTTTGTGGTTGACTGCTAAAAATTATCAAGTTATTTTATTGTACTGCCTCGTTTAGCACGGCTATGGTCTGAAAATATCTAGTTTGATTGTAGTAGTGAGAGTAAAGTCTACACTACGTCCATATCTTTCAGTTTTCTTTTACATGATGTGAACATTTTAAACCTCCATATACAGAATGTTTATTTTTGTTCAAATATTGTTCACGAGTCCTTTGATGCAAGTCCAAGTCATTTATATACACTGCAAAAACAGTCTATCTAACCAAGTCTTAGATTCTTATACTCAGCAAAAACTATCTATTTCAATTTGAGAGTAATGTACTTGACAAGACTAGAATATGTAAGGTTATTAATCATGTTTTGAGATAAAATCTCTTTTTTTCTTACTTAGTAAGTGAATCTTAAAATTGGATATTTTATTTGCATATCAAGGTTAAATATCTCACTGAGACACTGTTCCAGATCACTTTGTGTCTTTTGCTCCCAATTTTAGCTCCTGTACCAGTTTATCCACACAAGTTTCTTGTAATAAGAAAAATATCTAGATGTTAGACAAGCTTAAAACAAGCTGAAAAACTCATTTCAAGTTTCTTATTAAGTGATAAACACTTCAAACTAGTCTGGTAATGCTGATTTTTAGGGTTGTTGCTTTCTCATTTTAAGAGGAAAGATCTTGCACATCTGTCTGTCTGTCTGAATCAACGTCTGGGTGGTGGAGCCAATATGCTCCGGCTGTGGACACAAATGGGCGTTCCTGTTGTGATGGGCGTTCCCGGTTCGGAGACTGAGCGCCCCCTTCTTATTTGCGTGAGCCTCCCCATGCTTGTCAACAACATCCAGGTTACTATCTGGGTTAAATATAGCAACATCCGCTAGCCAGTTGTCCGCTGACTATTGTCTTCCTGAAAGTTTCAAAACAATTGTCTAGTAGTCAGAGTATATGACAGGCAGCATAGAGCTACCATTAGTAAGCTAAACAAGTAGCTAAATGAACGTCAATAAATCTTAATAAGCTTACGTTTGATTCACGTGTAAAACCAGAGGATTTTTTTCAAATAAACTTTATTGACAGGTGCGCATAGTACAATGTTTGAGAAAAAAAATGGAGATGAAAACAGGTAACAATCCGGTGGGATGATAATAAAAATAATTAAATACATAAGCGAGAACATTATTACACGAGCTAGGATGGAGTTTACAGCATAGAGCTAACGTACCATTAGTAAGCTAAGAAAAAAAGTAGCTAAATGAACGCCAGTAAATCCTTAGAGAAAACATGATTACCCAGTAAGGTTAGGTTACGTCAGTAAGTTGATTATTTGACAACATGTCACAGTACGGTATAACTTTTGTGTTGTCTTTATTGTATCCAAATCCGATATTAATAATAGCAACAAGCTTGTCTCAGGAGCAGACAGAGCAAGAGTTACAGACACGTTGTTAAATAATAATCACCTTACTGACATAACCTCTCACTGGGTAATCATGTTTTCCCTGGAAGGAAGAGGGCAGCATGGAACACGTTTTGAATAAAATGGCAGCGTTTCCAGCGTCCCCTGTGGAAAACTTTACAATTGTACAATGAAACCTGGTAGCATTGGTAACGCCCAGGCTGCAGCCAGCCCCCCTCTCGGGGGAGCAGGTTGTCTACTTCTCAGAAGATCATGAGTTCAAGTCCCAGGTTATCCAAACCAATCTGGCCCTTGGTAAAAGAGGCCTTCACCAAACTTCATTCAGGTACATGCAGGTTTGGAGGTTGGTGGGTGATGTGCTGCTCCTTCACGAATGCTGCCTTACAAGAAAGGCAAATTTGAAAAAAAAAAGATTACTTTAAAATGAGAAAGAACACTCAAAAGAAGCATTACCAGACTAGTTTTGAGGGATTTTTAATGAAATAAGGGACCTGAAATAAGATTTTTATTACTTGTTTAAAGATATTTCTTCCTGTCTAGAGTTTCCATATTTTTTCTTTTATTTTAAGAAATCTTACCAAGTGTACTTATCTTTCTGCATGGATGGATAATCTCACTTGATTTTAGTCTGATTCTTCTAAATTCCTGTTTGTTTTTTTTAAACTTGTATTAAGACCACTAAATTTAGCAGAGTAATGAGTACTCTGATAGGCAACATCTGCCATCTTGTCTGCTTTAAAATACTACAATATAATATCCAAAGAAATTAAAGTCCATACTCACCCTGTATCTACCAGAATTATATAACAGCACTGATCTCTAGCCTATACTGTCCCTGCCCTCTGGATCAGTTATTTGCTTTTCTGAATTTTGAAAACCTGAATGTGGAAATTTATTCAGATTAGTTTGACCTCAACATACAGTGAGGTGCAAAAGTTTAGATACCCTCTCATTAAAAACAAGGCTTTATTCACAATAGTAATTAAAATAACAAGAAACTGAAAAAAGTATATTTTTTTAATGCTAAATTATAATTTGATAAAATAAAACACTGATTTGGATCATTTAAAAAAAAAAAAAAAAAGAAGAAACAATCAAAAGAAACTGTCCCAGACAAATTAAAGCATCTTGCTCATGAAAAGTGGGCTGACATATCTGTCAACAGGTGCAGACGTATGATTGGATATTACAGAAAATTGCAGTGAATGCCTCAAAGTGTTGCTCAATAACATTTTAGTTCAGGAGCTCCATCATTCTTGTTTTATGTTTTGTTTGTTTTTATTATTTCTGTTGAATGACAATTCAAAATCAATGTCAGGATTTTCATCAAATTTTTATTTATTTTTACTTTTGTTAATTTCAACTGGCAGCTAATTTTTTCCATTTTTAATGGGAGGTGTTTTAGACTCCTGATTTCTTACAAAAAACTGAGAACCAGCTCTCCGTCTAACGGGTTAAAAGACCAGAAAGTCCCTGAGGGCTAATTTACCACAACAGGCTTGAGTGAGAATCTTCTTAGCTGGTGGTGGAGGTGCTCGCCTGAATAACTTTTTTTTTTTTTTTTTTACTGTCCTGTCCAGCATCGAAGCAAGCAGAATGGAAATCTGATTGCTTTATTCTGCTGAACAGTTTTGCTTTACCAAACAGAGCCTGAATAACTTAACTGCCATCCTTTGTGAAGGACAGCCCTGCATTTACAGTCATCTTCAAAACTATTCATACCCTCCAATAAAAGAAAATGATAAATTCACAATAGAAATTCAAATAACAAGAAAGTAAAGAAACTATCATAATAGATGAAAAATAATGAAATTATAATTTAGTGAAACAAAATGCTGCTTTTGAATTGTAGTTAAAAATAATAATTAAAACAAACAAACAAACAAACAAACAAACAAACAAACAAAAAACTGTCCCAACATTACAGCACCTTTCCCATTAACAGTGGGCCAAAATGCCTGCCAACAGGTGCAGACGTCTGATTGGACGTTACAGAAAACACCTGATTGTAGTGATTGTCTCACAGTGTTACTCAACAGAATTTTAGCTTCGGAGCCCCATCATGCTTGTTAACTTGTTTTATTTTTTCTCTATTTGTTTTCACCATTTCTGTTAAACCACAATTCAAAATCAACATCAAGACTTTCATCTAATTTTTATGCATTGTTACTTTTGTCAATTTCAACTTATTTCACTCACAGCTGATTCTTTCTTTAATTGGAGGGTATAAATAATTTTTAGGACGACTGTACCTCCACAGTCAGTCCAGGGGAATGACCCTTGCCCCAGCCAAAATTCTGGTCACCTCACTCATTGACTGCTACCTCCAATGTCTAACACGCTTATTACAGCACAGGTTTCATGTGATACTCTGAATTTACAGTACCAGGACTTGTTATTGTCATTACACACTAAAAACTCCGGGGTTAAAGAGGGACTAACTAATTTCTGGGTTATTTCAACCAACGAGGTAACCCAGAAATTAGTTGGTCTCTTTTTAACCCAGCAGTTTGTTGTGTGTAGGGACTAAAACCAACCGTTAGGACTAAAGTTGTTTCTGCTGTAATAGTCCCAGGGACCCCACCCTGCTGTGTAACAGAGCTGCAAGCTTGGAGGACTGTAAAATGGAAATGAGAACAACTTTATTTTAACTGCAGGTTTTGTATTAATTAAAGCTTTAAGCAGAGGAAATTGGGTATGGACAACTCAAATCAATTCAATTAATCAATATCAAATCATACTCACAATAATAAATCAATCAAATCATTCAGATTTAAACTCACTCTCTTCCTATCCTGTTCTCTTACCTCATTTCCTGAGCTGTTACATGTTGGAACTGGAGAAAAGTTTCATGACGCAGTTCCTCTCCACAATGAAAAACTCCCATAAGTCCTCAAATGTGTCACAGATCTTTTGGAAGTGGATAAGGGGGATAAATCCAGTCTTTTACTTAACAAAGAGAAGCAATCCATTCCTGAGACAAGCAAGCCCAGAAAAAACTCAAAAGTCCAATAACCCGCAGCTGAACTCAGCCTAATTACGGCTGAGTTCACCTAATTACGCCAACTAGCACAGTTGTTAGCTACAAGACAGCAGTAGAATATTAATTAAAAGTTACCGTTTAACATGGAGTAAGGTAGCTGTGGACCCATAGACTGTTAATAGAGATGAACATAATATCCGGTTACGTCTGAATAGAGAAAAGTGAAGCCAGTTGGGCGTGTCCCACCATTGCCATCTTGCTGTGTTACGTGTGTTGTCACTCCCCGAAAATACTAAAACAGGCAAAGCATGGCCGCAGGGCAAATGATTGACAGCCAACGTACTTTGGGCTAAATGTAAACCGAGTTCACTCGAAACTAACAAACGGCGGGATAAAGGTCAGACATGTTTGGACTTGCTTTTAGCTGCTAAAAACCACCATTTTGCTACTTTGCTGCAGACTGAGACCTTACTGAACTAAAACAAGGAGCTAACTGTTAGCCACCGGCCATCAGGCCGACCTCAGGTCTGCTGCATGTCAATCAAAAGGACATGCCCCTAATTATCTGTAATTTCAAGATTCAATTACATCTAAACGGATGAGTTATAAAAAAAATTCACCCCCCTCACAGTTGACATGAAGGTAAACTTGACCTATTAAACCTAAAATGATTTTTGAACCAGGTTGTAAACATGTTTATTTCTGCTGTGAAGTTGGTCTTTTTAACATGGGAGTCTGTGGGGATTTGCTCTGTTTTGCAGCCCCGAGCGGATCAAGAAAGAATTCCAATAAAAACTTCACTTCCTGGTTCCACACTTTTCCAGCAGTTTTCTCCTTGTGTGTACCGCTAGAGGCTAAATAAATATAACAGATAAACACTAGTAAGTCATGTTGGTTGCCAAACAGACGCATATGTAACATGGTATTCTCTTAGCATTTTGTGAAGATACAAACAGACATGAGTTTCCAAGTCCAGTAGCTGCTATGCCGATCCGATCCGGACCATGGGGAAACAGGTCTTAAAGGCCTCCTTCCACTGAAAACCCGTTTAACTTGCTCCTTCTGAAATACGGAGGGTTTCCCCTTGTTTACTTACACATGCCGACTTGCTAGCGTTGCGTTGCCCCCAGTCGGCTGTGCTTTCTCTTTAGAGAAACAATACGAAGAAAAGAGCGAATCGGGAACAGCCTCGCACTCCTACGTAACATTGCAAATAGCGTATCCCACGTGGGGTTTCTATCTGTCCATTGGAAGGCAGGTAACCCTCCACTACACACTAGAAGTGGAGACGGCACGACTGTAGCTTCGGTGTTGTGAAGCTAATTAGCTAACTGTTTGTTAGCATGGCGGAACAAACTTGTTTGTCGGCTCTATTTCCTGTCTGTAGCGAAATAAGAGCGGAGGGCGGAGCTTCCTTCATACACTGATGGGAGCCAGCCAATCAGACGGAAATTCATGAGAAGGACCCGGAAAAGCCTGCCGTTGGACCACAAGCCTCTCTTCTAGTATACAAATACAGCTGGATACAAAGATACCAGAAGGTTTTTTTTAAACAGAAACGATGCAGAATGCATTCAATAATAATGGAGAACACAGAAATATTAATGAAATGACCATGGAAGTACAACTTTAAGGTCAATTGTCTGCATATGTTCTTATTTGTATTCAAAGTGTGGTTTTTTTAACCGTCGTTAATGTGGCGAGATCAAGCGCTTTGCTTTTTTTTTTGCCCCCCAGATATTACCCGATCTTATCTGATGAACAGGAGTACCGGCATGAAGCTGGCTGCGCCTCAGTCTGCCCGGTTCTGTTTTTAAAACTGTATCTGTTGTATGTCTGATCTTGGATGGGTTGTACAGGAATGATGAACCCCCCTCCAGGAATTAATAAAGTATCTTTGATTTGATTGATTTGATTTGAACACATTGTTTTTTTTTTTCTTAAAGGTCTTCTGTCCATCCTGATTCATCTGTGTCACCTGAACCAAGAAAAAAATGGCTAAAAGTATGTGTCTCTGAAAATATGTCATCATATCTTTAACTGTGTAGTAACGTAAAAGGGTGTATTTGTTGTTATAGGTAATCAATTTAAAGAAAATCAAAAAAATATTCTAAAAACACAAACATGTTAGCATTTGTTTTCCCAAAATAGCAAAAAAGACAAAACAAAAACTTCAGGTTAAGAATTACGCAATATTACTTTAAAGATTTTGGATCTATGGAAATGTGCAGAGTAGGTGTGTGTGGGGGGGAAATTAGCTGTTCTTTGTTTTCCTTTTAAATGGCCATTTCAAATATAACAGCTGTTTTTTCTTCCATATTCATACAGACACCGAAGTGAACCTCGTTCTGGTGGGAATGACGGGGACTGGAAAGAGCGCATGTGCAAACACAATCCTGGGACAAAACGTCTTCACATCCAGAGCCAGTTCAAAGCCGGTCACCACTGAGTGTCAGGTGGCAGAGACAGAGTCCAGATACAAACCTCTCCGTGTGATCGATACTCCGGACATCTTTAATGATGACATTAAATCATCAGTTAAGGCCAAACATGTGAAAACATGCAAAGATCTCTGTCAGTCAGGACCTCATGTGTTCTTACTGGTGCTGCAGATCAGCAGATTTACGGACGGTGAGAGGGACATACTGAGGAAGTTAGAGAAGGCTTTTGGGAGCAACGTTGAAGAGAAAACCGTCATCCTGTTCACTCATGGTGACGATCTGCACCGTGCAGGGATGACTTTGGGGGATTTTTTGAACTCCTGCCAACCAGATTTGAAGAAAATAGTAGAGAAATGTGGCGACAGGTGTGTGTTGTTCGAGAACAGAAGCTCAGGTGGAGATCAGGTGAAACAGCTGATGATGATGGTGAATGAAATGGTAACCGAAGAAAACAACAGGGCAGGTTTAAAATCAAGTCTTGATACTGTGCAGAGCTGCCGATGTCTAAGTTTAAAGGTGAAATGGCACAGACCGTAACATCTTACTAGACCATCTGGTTTAAAGAAAGAGGCTCAAGACCTACCATTTTAACCAAACTTTTAGCTAAGTTTTAGTCATTTTAATTAGTCTACATATTTTGTAATTGAGTATTAATTTTGTATTTATTTATTTAATTTTATCGAAGTATGAATTTATTTGCATATATTTCCAAACATGTCGGTTTTATTTTTTTAAATGAATATTGGTCTTTATTCAGTTATTTTTTATTTTGTGGTATACTCATGGGGTCAGAACACCTAGAATCATCTGGTGAACCAGACACAGAGAAGAGACACCCGACAACGACATTCCCTAGCTTTGTTTATCACATAAAGCCGAGCTGCTCTCTTCCCTCCATCTGTCATGGTGCAGACAGACCGGTGACTGGAGGAAGAAAGAGGAGGGGCTCCTCCCAACGCACCTCGAGTGCACCTTGGCTGGACAACTATGGGATCAAAATCATGCCAGAGACAATTTGTGTGTGAAAAAGATTTTTCATGTAAAATAATGTTTTGAAGTTGTATAAAACAAGTCGTGCTTGTAAAAAAAAGTTATGAACCCACAGAATCATTTTGTGGTTGTGTGAGAAACCTTTGTGTGCAGAAATATTATTTGCAAACATGTAGATCAGTTTCATATTTGTGTTTTATTTTTCTGTGTGTGTGAAAATTGAATTTGTACCTGTAAAAGTTTTGCCACACAAAAATATCTGTACGAGTGCGACACCTAGGGCTCGTGTGCGACACTGCACCTACGAGCTCACAAAACAGAAACTTACAACCACAAAACTTTTTTACGGATTGAAGACAAGTCAAAGTCGTGCCACTAACAGCCAATCAGGACACTGCATTCTGGCAAGCCAAACAGCCAATGATGTGGTGGATTGGTGATGACGTTTATTTTTGGGGACGAAGACGATACCGTTAGCAAAGGCTCTTGGCTGCTAGCAGTCAGAGCGCAGCGGGAGCTACATACTCGTAGCAAGAGGGAGGCTGTTCAATCCGAAGCCGGCTACTGATCTGATTACTAACAGGCCACTGATCTGATCACTAACAGGCCTGCTGGAGAAGGCGGCTACTGGCAGAAGAACTTGGCCGGTTATTTTGGTGTTGATCGCCGCAGCTTATTGGATCATCTGTCTTGCCGAATGTGCGTTAGCTTTGGAGAGGCTAACGACTAGCACATCTTGGATAGTCCCACTGGATTGTGTTCTTCCTCCGCATGTACATGAATGTTGGGGGATGAGTTGTGTTGTGATGAAAGACTGAGGCTAAGCCGTGTAAGTGCTTAAACGGGCGGGATGCCCCTTACCAGGTGTTCAACAAGGGGATTTTATTTGCCCATTTATTACTATTTTAACTGGTAAAGGAGGACGTGTAAATGCCAAGTTGATAGGTAAACTGCCTTGTATGGATAACTTCACTGTTTATTGAGAAAAGCAGTTTGTCAGGTATGTTCAGTTTTAGCCACAGATATTTTCTTTATCCGTTTCTTTGTCATTGAAATGCAACTAAGGTTGTTTTTATTTTTTTTTTCCAAACATTGATAAAGCTGGAGTTCACATGATTTTTACAATACTGATTTTCCGGGGATTCGGGTAATAAAGTATTTTTCATTCATTTCATTTTCATTCATTGTCTGTGTCTCATTCATTCACAACTGATCAGTAAACATAAACAACTCAGCGTCTAACATGTCAGCTGGAATCTCAGATAGGTTATCTAATTTTTAGTTTACTTTGTTCATTTAACGTTTTTTTTTTATTCAATGATAAATGTTACTATAATACAATGTTGTTTTAATTTCTTTTTTTTTCAACTTTGAAAAGCAAGAGGTCGATTCATGATAGATTTAACATAAACCAAAAATCAACATTATTTCAAGAAAGGGAAGCCATCGCCAGCAGGTAGTACTGAATAAAGACAATAAGAACTTTATTAAAGAAATAAACATGGTACTAAAGTAATATAAGTGGAAAAATAGGCTCAATAAATGCTCAAATAAAAGTAATAAAATAAAAGAACTAAAATGCAAAAAGGCGCTTGTGATGGCTGGCGCCTTCACTGGCTGTGGATCCATCCCGGTCCGTGGCGGCCGCACTGAGCCTCCTCTTGGGGTCCACAACCGTCCTCCGACTCCCGAGCCATGTTTCTCCACCGCCACCATCCCCTGAGCCCCCAGCCAGGGGGATCAGACGTCCTCCGCCAACCTGTCCTGCTCCCGTCTCTCTCTCGGGACTCTGTAAATTTCCCGTATTTTAATAACAGCCTATTTGAAGAAAAAAAATCCTCTGCTTCTCCAAACTGACTTCACCAGCTTCAGGAGAACCGTCACCTGCAGGAGCCTGGAACAGTGTGGTGAAACGCATCCACTAAAAAACACGTTGTCCTCATTATTTATGAAGTTTATGATATCTGTAAAGCCTTTAAGCCCGATTGACACCACGTGCGCGTGCGTGCGTCGTGGTCCGTCAACTTATGCCGGTAGGGTTTTTCTGTGTGATGCGTTAACAGCAGACCACTGCGCGCTTCTGGGTTTCAACATTGTTCCAACATTGTTCATGTAAAACAATCCTCTGCATTCTGAAGGTGTGATGCTTGTAGGAGCCATAAATAGCGTTTTGGTGTTGATCAGGGGTTGATAATTATTTTAATTTTGGTTGTCATGGTGACGTCTGGCATGGGTGACGTGGTGGTAATCAGTGACACGCATTGAGCTGTCACTGTCACACGGGAGAGAGAGGAGGGCTGGGTAGCAAGCATTTTTTTTTTATCCCTACACAAAGCTTGTGGGCGTTAAGTGTGCTGTTATGAAACAGTTTGTCCCGCATCAGGTGAGCTATAAAGCGCCTTAACAAAAGAGAAACGCAGCCGAGCCTTGTGCGTCATTCTTATGGAAGCACCAGGGCTTCATGCAAATAGCTAGATGAAGCCATCCCCTGCCTCCAGTGTCTGTGGAAATCACAATGCTTAAAGCAGTGACTGTGTCGATGTCGGGGAATCCCTGCGTCATCAGTGAATCCCAGAGACACACGAGTGAATATCAGAAATTAGAAGTTTGGTAATGTAAATAAAACGTTTAACTTACATACCAGTAATGTGAAATAAAGAGCAAACGTGTTAATTGAAAATATATGCAAAATAAATAAACGTGCGTCATATACAATTTAGTCCTTTTATTTAGGCTGTAAAATATGGAATGTTCACAAATGATGTGTCAACAATGATGATCAGAATCTGATCGGCCTGGTAGTTAGAAAGTGGTTCTTTAAGATTTTCTATAGCCTATTGTGTCTGATTTTATGTGGCCAAGCGTCCCACTTTGGGCATCAAACGTGTTTTTAACATCGACATCGCGTTTGATCTGGACGGGCTGGCACAGATAGGCTATGTGGACTCCCTGGAAGTCGAGTCTATTGAAACTGAAAATGTTCTAGGTAGCTCTAGCTATTCACATGAGTGACAGGAACACAAAGAATTTTACATTACTTTCCTTATTAACCAGATAACCGCACATGCCTTTTATAAAAGACTAACGCCGTCGCTTTTTCTTTCTTTTTTTTACGACTGCAGCAATCAAGTAAACAGTAGGCTATGTGGTGGCAGCTTACTGCACAACCTGCCAGTAAAACACGATTGTGCTTTTCTTTCTTTCTTTTTTATTTTTAAGGGGGCTTTGACACGGTAACCACAGCATTATACGACTCAGCTTTAAATGGTTGCCAGCTTCCAGTGGGACCAGCCAAGATGTGCTAGTCGTTAGCCTTTTCAAAGCTAACGCACGTCCAGTACAATATACGATTCAATAAGCTGCGGCGATCAACAGTTCTTCTGCCAGTAGCCGCCTTCTCCAGCAGGCCTGTTAGTGATCAGATCAGTGGCCGACTTTGGATTGAACAGCCTCCCTCTTGCTACGAGTATGTAGCTCCCGCTGCGCTCTGACTGCTAGCAGCCAAGAGCCTTTGCTAACGGTATCGTCTTCGTCCCCAAAAATAAACGTCATCACCAATCCACCACATCATTGGCTGTTTGGCTTGCCAGAATGCAGTGTCCTGATTGGCTGTTAGTGGCACGACTTTGACTTGTCTTCAATCCGTAAAAAAGTTTTGTGGTTGTAAGTTTCTGTTTTGTGAGCTCGTAGGTGCAGTGTCGCACACGAGCCCTAGGTGTCGCACTCGCACAGATATTTTTGTGTGGCGAAACTTTTACAGGTACAAATTCAATTTTCACACACACAGAAAAATAAAACACAAATACGAAACTGATCTACATGTTTGCAAATAATATTTCTGCACACAAAGGTTTCTCACACAACCACAAAATGATTCTGTGGGTTCATAACTTTTTTTTACAAGCACGACTTGTTTTATACAACTTCAAAACATTATTTTACATGAAAAATCTTTTTCACACACAAATTGTCTCTGGCATGATTTTGATCCCATAGACATCCCTCAATGCCATCGGGGGCATCAAGTCATTTTTTGTAGTTCTTCCTGCATCCGCTAAGGGCTGCAAGACTGAGCAAATCTCCAAAGACTCTCATGTTAAAGGCGCTGTATCAACTTTTCAAACAGTCCAAAAGTCAAATACAGGCATTTATGAGCTAAATATGTTCCCATCGCTACTGTCGAAACTAATTTGGTGTTAAATATTAGTTATTTTATGCGTCTAATTTCCAACACGGGAGTAAGATGGCTGACTGAACTGAACCACGAAGCTCTCGACCAATTGTTTTACGCCCATTTCATGACATCGCCCCCGCAATTGTACTTTTTCTTAATTTAAATAAAGTCGCTTATAATTTTCAAAAAAGTGTAATGGAAACCCAGCTAGTGTCCTGTGTGGAGTGGAATGGATTGCGGTGTCTATTTGCAGTGTTTTGTGCAATAAGTATAGTTGAAGTGCGCTGTTTGCCTTGTTTAGCAGATTTTTCTGCCTTGTTTGGTGTATGGTTAAACAGGTGTAAAGCCGTTCCGAGTATGAGGCCTGGATGAGGTAAAATCAGAGTGCAATCTGTGCCAGCATCCAATGAATATAGTTCAACTTTCTATCTGCGTCTTCCTCTCATGATATGGTCCACAGATCAAAACATCAGTTTTGATCCTTTCAGGCTGTTTTGCTGTATTAGCAGTGACAACCTGTGGAGGTTTCAGAGGCCTAACTTTCCCTTTGGTGGACGCCATGCGGTTATGTTTACAAAATCTGCCATGCACGCGCTATGGGAGAACGCCCCATGTTAGGAAACTTGGGTTCAACTGCAGCAACCCCATTGGCAGAGAAAACTGTCATGGCAAAGCCAGAAGTCTAAACTAAAAAGGCTGGACTCCTGCATATGCACAATCAATGAGTAATTTTTTTTTTTTAATAAAATTACCGCTTACCACAAAATATATTGTGTAAGAAGGTATTTTTCTTAGAGGGATTAAAATAAAATTAGATATAGTGCCTTTAAACTGTGTAAAGGGGTTAATGGGGCATGGGTGGGGGTGGTTGGGGCTTACACAAACTAACCAGTATGTGTGTGAGAGGAAGATTAAATACGTGTGATTTTATCTATTTGACATAGATTGTGTTATTATGTGAAGCACTTTTTGTTTTTTTTATGCATGAAAATTGCTATAAAAATAAAGTTTGCTTTCCTTGTCCTGTCCAGCATGGTAGCGGCAGAATGATGTTCTGGCTGCTTTGTTGTATTAAACAGATTTACTTTGCCAAGAGGAGCTTTGTACAGTAAATATGAGCCTCCTCTTGATGTTCTGAATTTATTCATTTTATTTCATTGAATGTTTGTTCATAACTGCATTTTACATAATATTGCTGGGCCTGATAAGTGGGAAAAGAAGGTTAAGAAAAGGAATGATAAGGAGTGGAACAGAAAAAAAAGAATGAAGAGAAGTAAGGGGGAAAAAAGAACAAGGATACAAGTAAACTGATGCATATACACAGAAACCCATCGGAAAACGTTCCAAGGTCTCTGCTGGAAAACAAAACGAGCAAAGAAGAGCCTGCAGGTTGCAACCTAGTTGAAAACAACTTAACTAAAGACATCTATAAGATCAACGTACGCAAAAAAATATGGTTTGATTTGTTCGATTAGTTATTCTAAAAAAATGCTCCGGCATCACAATTTATATTTTAGTCCTATTTAAAAGACAGACACGATTTTGTGTCTATAGTAACCATAAATCAGAGCAAACAGAAATAACCCATGGAGTTCCCCATGGGTCTGTCTTTGGGCCTCTGCTGTTCAGCATCTACCTGCTCCCACTGGCTGAAATTATGAAAAACAATGTTACCATAACTATGCTGATGACACACAATTTTACATGATAATCTCACCAGGAGACTATAACCTGATCTAGACCTAGGTGATTAATCAAAACCAACATTCAGAGCAATTTATTGATGTAATCTTGCTCCTGTCAATTATTATAATAATTTCTTTTAGCAATATTTCAAAATATTCATTAGATGACCATTTATAATTAAACGGTGTGGTCTTCCTTTCACTGATTTTAAAATCAACATCTGCTGCTCTTTTATAATGAAATATTTGCAACAAATACTTTTAGTCAGCTATGAGGGCTAAAAACAAAACACTGCTGGAATAATTGCCAATTAAACTGTAATCGAAGTAACATGTTCAACTAACTTTGATTTTGATTTCCCAGCCCTAGTTGAAAGTGGAATAATCGTGCATTAACCTAAACCGAGGTCAAAAGTTCAATTAATCGTGATTTTGATTTCTGCCATGATCGCCTTAGCCCAATCCAAATACTGATCAGATGCATTGATCAAAATAGAGATTGGACGTGTCAGAACTTTCTTAAGTAAAATATAGACAAAACAGAAATAATAGTTTATGGAGCCAAGGAAGAAAGACTAAAGGTCAGCATAAAGCTTCAGACAAAAACTAACAAAGCCAGTGATCTGGGAGTCGTCCTGGACTGGGGTCTTAATTTTAGCTTAGGTCCGCTATCTACAGTCACTATGGAGCAGGCAGGCTGTTTATGTTGTTTTTCAAGATTCATTTACTTTTATCTATTTATTTCTGCTGAAGCACTTGTCACTTTGTTGCTGATGGTGAAACTGCGGCACTTTATGGCTGGACACTTCCTCTTTTTATCTGTCCATTACATTGACAGATCACTGCTTAACTATCTGCGTGCCTCGCTGCAACCAATGTCTGTAAACAGAATTGTTCCTAAGGGAAAAATTAAGTTGTCTGAATTTGAAGTCAGCCTTTTATCATTTCAACAACAGATTAAAGGACCGAGGTCTCAGCAGGACTTAGAAAACTGGTCCATGCGTTTATCTTTAGTAGACTGGACTACTGAGACGTTGTTCTTGCAGGTCTCTCAAAAAAAAGTCCATCAGACAGCTTCAGTTAATCTAGATCAGATACCTGCTGCACAGGTCCTCAACAAGACCAAGACAGTGGATCTTCAGCAAATCTGTAAAAAGACCTGTCCCTTCCCTCAGGAGACATGTCTGTAACGCACCATTACTGGTTCAGCTCTGAATTCAAACAGTTTACTGTGTGTATTCAGCCTATGATATTAGGTTTATGATATTGTGTGTGTGTGTGTGTGTGTGTGTGTGTGTGCGCGTGTATGTGTTGGGGGGGGGGGTTTAGTTTATTAGTTTATTTGACAGGGACAGTGTACAGAAAACATTGGTCTTAAAAAGAAGAGAGGTTTTATACCAGATTTCTACCGTTGTCCCCGGGCAGGTACATTTAAAAAACATATTACAGAACAAACTACAATTGGTCTAAAATACAAAAAATACTGTAAATATAAGATATACAGGCAGTAATAAAAATGTTTACAGATTAGCTGGACTGATGCTGACACAGTTGGAAAGCAAGAATATACTCCTTCAGATTAGTGGAGAACAGGTTTATGTCTGCAGCCAGTTCCAGACTCTCTGGGAGCTCAGTCCACTATCTGATGGTCTTAAAAAAAAAAAACTGTTCGTGCAAAGGCAGATGATCTTTGTGGAACGGCACAATTTCTGAGTCGTTGAACGAGATGTTCGGGTTGTTTGATCAGAATAAAGATTGATGATCTGTTTCAGTGGGGGTGGAGCAGCATTGACGATTTTGAAGACTGTTCCTAAACTTGTGTAGCAGATTAAATGATCAAAACTTAGGATTTTGTATTTGCTGAGGATATTAAAATGATGATAATGGAAAGGTTTTTTATTGAGTATCTTCAGGGCCTGATTATAAAGCGACCTCAGAGATTTGAGTGTTGTCTCATTGGCCTGAGACCAACAAGAATAACGGTAGGTGAGGTAAGATCATAAGATGCTTCAGTTAAGCTATTTCTGACATGTCTAAATCCTGATAAATTATATCTAATTGAATTACAGAGTCTTATAATATGCTTTTTAAAGCTCAGGGTTTGATCTAAGTAAATCCCTAAATATTTTATCTCTGTTACAGTGTTTATTTTTTCCCATATACATAAATGTTAGGCGTTTTTTTCCCCACATCCCCACTGTTTTTTTATGTTAATGTTAGGCTTGAATAATTAGGCCAGTTACTAATCTCATCGATTGCTAATGACAACTTAAGTGCCACTTGCTCCACCTCCCTTCCATGTGCCCAGATAACAGCATCATCTGCGTACATGATGATGTCTACACCTTTGCACACAGCAGGAAGATCATTTAGATGTTAAAGGATAAGTTTCTTTTTTCCAACCTGAACCTTATTTCTAGGAGTACATATGTGCATTTACTCACCATTAAAGTTTCTGCATCACTTTGAGTCCTTTGGAAGATATTACGTTGAGTTGCTTTTCAGTGAACGTCCAGTATCATGGCGGAGATGGGGCAGTCACTATATAAGACATTATCTGCAGCAAAACTCCTTGATTTTTGCCAATATTTTAAAGTGAATGAACAAATGAACTCATATTATTGTCCCGTGAGTCCAGATTTAGCTTTCTGTTAGTTATCAGGGGTGTTTTATACACTTTTCGGAACCGCACGTTCACGATGCGCGCTTCTGTAGTACAGCTGGTACGAGTAACTTGTATGTGTTCATTTACTCACCCAGACAGTTTTGGTGCAACTTGAATTCCTTCGGGAGATATTTAGATCCACTCCAGATCAGCGTATGTCCGATATAATGGCAGTGATGGGGCAACCTGGTGCAGCCTCTAATAAGGCATTATCTGCCACAAACTCCTTCATTTCACAGTCGGACCCCCCTGTGAGCTCGAAGCAGCTTTTTTGTGGTGATTTGTCCTTATTTACACATAACAAGACATTTACTTGTTATGGTGTTGCATAACAGTGACATCACCAAAGCCACAGCAATAAAAAAGTCATTTAATTTTATTCTATAAACATAACTCCTGATTGTCAGCTACAGTATAGCGGTTCATATAATGTGCGATCTTTCTAGAAATTTTCTTTTCCTTTTTTTGGGGGAGAGGAGGGGGCGGGGGTGAAATGAATATTTTTCATTTAAAAAAATCAAAGTATTTACCTTGGGTACCTCATAGCTAGTTACGGCCTTGAGTATGACTTAGCTGATATTATAAACTGACATCATTATTATTGGATAAAAAATGTTATGTTATTGTCCCGTTATTAATTTATTGGCTTTATTGCATTATGGGTTGTTACAGGGTTGCAGGAGAAAGATTTGGACATAAACCGTTTCACATTCAGAGAAACAAACTCAGCATATTTGTACAAACACCTCATAGCAGCTGTGAAGCACGGTGGTGGAAGGATGATGATTTGGACTTGTTCTGCAGCCACATGTCCACTGCTACTTTGTCCCATAACGTCTAAATGCAACTTTCAAAATAGTTTTTAATTTTGTTTATCTCATTGATTGATTCATGTGGGTAGAAATAAGTGGTTCATGCTGTGAGTGTGAGGACCCTGTGACAAGACCTGTGTGAAGCTGGACCCCCGATTTTGCCAAAACTAATAAAAACATTGCCAATCGTTTGTGCTAATGTTTTTATTAGTTTTTGGCAAAACTGTGGGGGGGGGGGGGGGGGGGGGGCGGCGGCTTCACACAGGTTGTGAACACCACATTTTACTATTGAGCCAGTCTTTCAATTTTTTAATTTCAAACATGAATAATAAAATAATGTGATAAATGTTAACATATGAAAATGATACATTACATAATCTCTGAGTAACATTGTCATGACATTGTAATAGATGAAATACTTGCTGTAGTCTCAGTGCTGCAGATTTGCATCAGTTTAGTGTAAGTAGTCAGTTTCTAGAATAAATCAGAGATGTTTCCTGATTTCAGGAAGATCTATAGGAGCCGATCAGCTGGTGACTTCCAGAGTTCAAAGTAATCCAAGTAAAACTGACTTTAGTTGTTATGCTGCCCTCTGCTGGAATTTCCAAGTCGTACAACTTGGATGTTATTGTATAAATTGTTTATATGCTGCGTGTGTGCTTCAATGTAATTGTGTGTGTGTTTGTTTATTTATTTACACAAAGCAAATAACAACAGGCAAATTATAACAATAGTTTATAACACGCTTTGAAGGAGAGAGTAGAGGACCGTCAGGTCTTAGAAAACCACCTCCCCTAAATCATTTAAACATGACAGGCATTATGATGAGCAGTCAAAAATAAATGAATAAATAAATAAAATGCTTGCTAAGTTATCTAAATAATAACATTTTTTAGTTGTCTTTTAAAAGAGATAAAAGTAGATAGAGTTCTTTGGGCAGGAGTTACTAAATTGTTCCAGAGAGAAGGCCCTCTTTATCTGAGTGTACACTCACTGGCCACTTTATTAGGTACACCTTGCTAGTACCGGGTTGGACCCCTTTTGCCTTCAGAACTGCCTTAATCGTTGGTGGCATAGATTCAACAAAGGTACTGGAAACATTCCTCAGAGATTTTACTTCATATTGTCATGACAGCATCACACAGTTGCTGCAGATTTGTCGGCTGTACATCCATGATGAGAACCTCCCACTCCACCACATCCCAAAGCTGCTCTGTTGGATTGAGATCTGGTGACTGTGGAGGCCATTTGAGTGCAATGAACTCATTGTCATGTTCAAAAAAACAGTCTGCGATGATTCCTGCTTTATGACATGGTGCGTTATCCTGCTGGAAGCAGCATCAGAGGATGCTACACTGTGGTCATAAAGCGATGGGCATGCTCCGCAACAATACTCAGGTAGGCTGTGGTGGTTAAACTGCCATGTTGGTACAAAGGGGCCCAAAGTGGGCCAAGAAAATCTCTCCCACACCATGACACCACCACCACCAACCTGAACCGTTGATACAAGGCAGGATGTATCCATGCTTTCATGTTGTTGACACCAAATTCTGAGCCTACCATCCGAATTTTGTAACAGAAATGGAGACTCATCAGACAAGGCAACATTTCTCCATCTTCTATTGTCCAATAGGGGATTATCACGCTTACCGGAAGTTCCCAGTATTTGGGCACTTCCTCTTCCGGGCCATGTTAACAACAGCTGTTCCTGCTCTGTTATACTGTTTAAATCGGATAAACTCCAAACATACTTAAGTTTTCATTCTAGACTGAAATGATATTAAGGAAGAAGTGGATCAAAGCGATCGATTCGCCGCGGTGAAGGGCCGAACTTTATAATAAAACACACGTTTGTTTGTCGCCGGTGGGGCACAACACCGGCACTTCACAGCATGCTAGCATTAGCCAGCTAGCGTTTACTGACGTGCTTAACATTGTGCGTCTTAAAACACACGAACATCTGAAAATCGGGTCTGTACCCCCCCGTTTCCAGTGGAACAACTGGGGACTGCCAAGAAAGGAGACGCTTTCAGATACTTGTGTGTTTTCAGCCGCACAAAGTTAGGCACGTCATCAAGCTGGTTAATGCTAACCTGCTAACAGTAGTCCGCCAGCTACTACTCTGTTAAACTTTGTAAATCGGATAAACGCCAATGCCAAGTTTTCATTCCAGACTGAAGTGATGCTAAGGAAGAAGTGGATCAAAACGACCGATTCGCCGCAGTGAAGGACCGAACTTTATAATAAAACGACACACGTTTGTTTGTGGCCGGCAGACTGCGCAGTCGTGTTAGCAGGTTAGCATTAGCCAGCTCGATAACGTGCCTAACTTTGTGCGGCTGAAAACACACAAGTATCTGAAAGCGTCTCCTTTCTTGGCAGTCCCCAGTTGTTCCACTGGAAACGGGGGGGTACAGACCCGATTTTCAGATGTTTGTGTGTTTTAAGACGCACAATGTTAAGCACGTCAGTAAACGCTAGCTGGCTAATGCTAGCATGCTGTGAAGTGCCGGTGTTGTGCCCCACCGGCGACAAACAAACGTGTGTTTTATTATAAAGTTCGGCCCTTCACCACGGCGAATCGATCGCTTTGATCCAGCTTTTGATCCAGTATCACTTCAGTCTGGAATGAAAACTTAAGTATGTTTGGAGTTTATCCGATTTAAACAGTATAACAGAGCAGGAACGGCTGTCGTTAAAATGGCCCGGAAGAGGAAGTGCCCAAATGCCGGGAAGTTCTGATAAGCATGATAATCCCCAATGTTGGTAAGACTGTGTGAATTGTAGCCTCGGTTTCCTGTTCGTAGCTGACAGGAGTGGCACCTGGTGTGGTCTTCTGCTGCTGTAGCCCATCTGCTTCCAGGTTGGATGTGTTGTGCATTCAGAGATGCTCTTCTGCATACTTCGGCTTAGGGCTGGACAATAATTCAATATCAATATATATTAGGGCTGCAACTATCGATTATTTTTGTAATCGAGTGATCTAGCGATTCTTCTGACGATTAATCGAGTAATCGGATAAATTAGACATTTTGCAAGTTTTTTAAGTTTCACAACTTAAATTGATTGTAAGAGCTAGAATTTCTAGCTTTCAGAGTTCTACAGTGCTGAGTTGTCCCTGAATGCAGCACTGATCCCCCCGCTTCTAAGCCAAAAACTTAATTGTTGCTTCCACATCTGCTCATTTAATTCTGCTTTACTGAAATGGAAACAATTGGCCGTTCATTAGAGGACCTAAATACATATTTAAGTCCACAACACTTGCAGTATAAATGTATTAACAAGAAAGGATGATCAGCACCTGCTGAGCCGACTCACAGCAGTTTAAAAAAAATCATTTATTTATTGTTATGAAAATTAAAAAAAAAACCTGCTGAGACTCTCTGATAGATTTTTAACCTGGTATCACTGGTAATGTAACGTTTGATGTAGTTCAGCGACTGTAAACTTGAAGGGGCTTTTATATTGAAAGTCACCGGATGCTTTCTGCTACTTCTACGTCTGATTTCCTTCCTTCTGGAAGCTGCTCTGTCAAAAACAGACTCGACTCCCATATTTATAGAAGAGCTGCGACAGCGTGCTTCTGGCTCGAGCTGCGGGTCCCCGATGGCGACTAAACCATTGATTAAAACGGTCTTGTTAAGTTTCGGAGGCCGCTCAGCACACGGAGCGCAGAGCAGACGGACCCGCTCTGAACTGCCTTTACTGAGCAGGCGCAGCCAAATCCACCGATTATACAAATAAATAAATAAATAAAGGACTTATATTATTTCTACGTCATGGATCACGCGCGTACCAAACTGCGGAGATGGTACTGTGTTTCCTCTCTCTTTCGGTCCAGTTTGTAGGGTCCCATACAGTTTTTCCTCCCTCCACTTTAGTTACGTTATCACCATACAGCTGTTATTTTCAACAGAAATACCAGTCCGGGCGGAACGTCCGTTGCGTTAACGTTGTGCAACAGAAAAACCATCCGGGCGGATGCGCAAAATGCCAAGAGTGAATTTAACAAATCCTCGAGGCAGTTGTTTTGCCTCGAGCAATTTTATTTATTTTTTTTTATTTTTTTTTTTTTTCTCTCTACTTGTCCTGTCCAGCATCGAAGCAAGCAGAATGGAAATCTGATTGCTTTATTCTGTTGAACAGTTTTGCTTTATCAAGCGGAGCTTTATGAATATAAGGCTCCACTTGATATCATGTTTATTCATTTTATTTCTTTATTTAAACATTTGTCTATTACACCATTCCATTTCATACTGCTGGGCCTGACAAGGGAGAAATGAAAGTTAACAGAGGTAATGATAGAAAGTGAAACAGAGAGAGAGGAGTAAGGAAGAGGAAGAGAGAGAGGAGAGAAAACATGAATCCACTTACACAGTTCACTGGTACATCTGTACCGCGATCCTTAAACAACCAAGGTCTCTGTTGGAAAACAAAACAAGCAATCCCCTACAGGAGGACCTGCAGGTGGCTTAAATATCCTCAGATCATACAAACACACGCAGAACTACGCAGAGAAGAGGTACAACCTAGTCAGCGCAATGGGAAGTAGAGAAGAGGTACAACCTAGTCATCGCAATGGGAAGTAGAGAAGAGGTACAACCTAGTCATCGCAATGGGAAGTAGTGTCACAGTGTCAACATGCATAATAAAGGGTGCTCCGTGGTGATACAGTCATGCAGATGCAGCCTCGTCTCCGCAAGGAGGAGGAAGCCCGCAGGGCTCACGACCCAGGCCCCCAGCAGCCACCCAGAGGCCCAGATCCCAGCTACCCCCCCCCCCCAAAGAGCGGACATGCATCCCCCGAAGGGCGGCAAAAGGCGGCCCCAGCCGGAGCCCCCCGCAGTCTGGAGGCCCAGGCCCCAGCGGACCAAGACCAGCAGCTGCCGACCCCACCGGGCGCCGGGCGTCCCCCGGAGCGGAGACAGCGCCGGGCCCAGGGCCCAAGCGCCCAGGAGCAGCCACCCCCCCCGGACCCGGGCGGCCCAACCGAAACCCAGGAGGACCGGACCCCCCAGACGAAGCCCCCCAGGGCAGGCCAGCCCCCACCCCAAAGTCCCTGTCCCATACACCTGACACCAGGGCGCCACCACCTCTACCACCCCCTACCCCGCCACCACGCTCGCACACACACTCCCCACACACCTACCCCAACACTAGGGCTGAAAGATATACCGTCACCGCCCCCACATCGAGACACAGGCACCCAAGACATCAATACCGCAAGAGCAACCACATACAGGATACAGATCCCCCCTGCGCCCGCCCCGCACAAAAAGCCCCGGAAGCCACAAACAAAACCGCACCCCCCCACCAAAGCGCCCGGCCCCCAACCAACCCGCAGCCACACCGCACCACACCGACACCAAGATGCCCGGCACGGATACCGAGATACGAACCTCCGCCCACACCGCCCAGCCCTACCCAACACCTCCGTGTACCCCCCCCACACACACATACACCCACCCACTCCGCTCTCCGACCTTACATACCCACACTCACTCCTCTCTCCACCCCCAACACTCTCCTCCCTCTACCGTCCACACCTACCCCCACCTCCTCATACCCTCTAACACACATATGCACTCCCCCCACATAACTGCACCAACCCCTCCCCACCCCCCCACACATACGCCCCCACCTCCCTATACCCCCAATACCCCATACAGTCCCCCCTTACATGTCCAGCCCCGCCCATCCCTCTGACCTATCACACTCCCGCCCTTCCTTCCTTCAGCCCCTCATGACCATCCCTACTAGACACTCACGAGCATGCCACTCCTTCCTCCATCCCCCCTTTCCTCCAACCACTTACCCACATCTCCTCCCTCTTCCAGCCCAAGTTCCTCCCTCCCACATTTCCTCTTTCACACTCTCATTCATTATTCTCACATACCCACCTCTCTCTTGCCCATGCCCTCGTGCCTCCTGAGTGGTAGCCCGGGCCGGGGAAGGAGCCGCGAGCTCCAAGCCCCCAACACGTTCCCCCCCCACCACCACCCCCATCCCCCACCCCCGGACGCAGCAGGCCAGGCGTCCCCCAGGCCAGCAGGCCCCCCGCAATGCAGCCAGCCTTAACCACTGGCACGTGAAGTAGCCACTGTCCCCCTCCCCCCCCCAGTAGCGCCCGGGAGACCGGGGTATGAAAGGACCCTGTCCCCCCCCCACCCCCCGCTCATGACTGTGTGTGTAAGATGTGTGTTGTTTGCAGTTAAAACTAAGGGGCAGTGCCAAGTCATGCCGGGAATGGGGTCGCGTAGGGGGCATGACCCCCCAACCGGCCCCTCCCTCCTTCCACACACTATATGGCCCGCCCCTCAGAAGTGGTTGTGAGCTGTTGTTATTTTATGTGTTTAGGTGTCTAAGTGTGGTTAAAACTGGGGAGCAGGCTGACTCTAGACGTGGCAAGCAAAGGCACTTTGGTGCCCTCCCTCACCACGCCCGCTTGACACGCACCCTCCCCAAAACCCTACGTGTGTGTGTGTGAGGTAGAGCAGGGGGGGGGGGGGGGGGGGGTCTTGGGAAAGGAGACCAGGGGGGTATGAATTCCCCCCTGGAAGGAGAGCCGTTACCGGCATTAGGTACCCCTGCCTCCCGGGATCCCCCCAGGGCAGAAGGGGCAGGCATGGCCGCCCCCACGGCCCGGCGTCCGGCGTTCACCACAGAGGGGCCAGCCTCGGCCCCTGGGGGCGCTCGACCACGCCAGGCCAGGGAGGGGGAAAAGGGACGGGAGCGGAAAGGGTCGGCGGAGGGGCCAGAGTCACCGGCCCAACATCCCCAGGCCTCGCAAACCCCCCAAGAGGCACGCAGAGCTGCTATTTTTTTTTTTTTTTTTCTTCCCCTTTCCTCCCCCCCCCCCAACCCGACACACACAAACCCCACCAATGCACCACCACCCCCGCACCCAAACACCCATCATCCATGCACCCCCACCCATCCACCCATCACCACGGGTGTGTGGTGACGCAGATGACGCTGTAGTGACGCAGTATCTGTGGGACGGTAGGCGATTCAAACCAGGCGAGTTAAGAAATTTAGCGCTTCAACTTGAACTTATTAATAATTGCCAATATAATAAATAATCATTAAAACAAATAATTAAAAAAAATCAGTATAGTGAAGGGTACAACCTGGAGGGAAGCGGGGAAGATTCGATCAGCCCGGCGGATTACATTGATCTTCTGTATCATGAGCAGCAGGCCATGAAAAAAGGTTTAAAAAAACCGAAGTCAGCGTCTACTCCGGAGAGGAAAAAAAAAAAAGGCAAGAGAGCTCGGGTAGGAGATTCCTCTAGTGCGATGTCTTCATTAGAAAACTCGGTGGACATCCTTCTCTCCATAGAGAGGAAAGTAGACAGCTTTGACGCCCGTTTGAACCTGGTGGAGGTTCTCCATAAAGAATTCCAGGCGCTCCGGGAATCATTGGAGTTCAGCCAGAAACAGGTGGAAACACTAGCGGCCGCAAACGCCGACCTGCAAGACACGGTTAAGTCCCTCACTGAGGGAATAAACCGGCTGTCAGGAGAAAATAAAAAGATGAGGGAGTCAGTAATCGATCTGCAGGCTCGGAGCATGAGAGATAATCTGGTATTTGCAGGGATCCCAGAGCAGGCAGACGAGAACCCCGAGGAAACAATTAAAACCTTCATTCATAAACAACTAAAACTCCCCTCCGATACAGTCAATGGTATCGGCTTTCATCGCGTCCACCGCATGGGAAGTAAAATGCCGGATTCACGCAGACCAAGACCGATTGTTGCTAAGTTTGTTCACTTTAAACAAAAAGAGCAAGTAAAGAAGCAGGGCCGCGAGCTGAAAGGGACCAACTTTGGAGTAAACGACCAGTATCCTAAAGAAATCCTGGACCGGCGTAAAGTCCTGTTTCCTATCAGGAAAAAAGCCATTACGGAGGGATCCCGAGCTGTCATCGCGGTGGATAAATTATTTATTAACGGACATCTTTATCGGGACTCAAACATCACCCCGTGGCTCTTCTGATGTCAGGTACAGTTTAGTTTCATATCCTCCTAACTCTGATTAGATGAATTATTATCTGTTATGATCATAATTACTAATCTCACTACCGTTTCCACTTCACGGCTCACAACACGGATGCACTTTTTAAACCTATGGTTTTCTGTCACTTTTTCTTGTTTCACTTTTCACTCCTTTCCTCCCTTCTCTTTTTTTCCCTCAATCCTACACAGTGAACTGTCATTTCACTCGCGACTTTACAAACGTGAACACTACGGGTGTAGAAACTCCAGCACACGCAGCGCGAGGCACACATGCAGGTGCACGCACACACACACTGCAGGAAGAAACAGCGCAATGTACACACAGACAGACTCGTCTAGCCTGCAGCTTACTATTCATACTTACGGCAGAAATACGCGAACAGATGCACGGCTTTATTAATATGCATGTAACACTTATTTCAGCGTTGGTTGAATGAAAATAGTCACTTGGAATGTGCGCGGAGCTCGCACAGGGGATAAGAGATTAAAAATTTCCAACCGGCTAAAAGATCTTCAGGCAGACATTGTCTTACTTCAGGAAACACATTTATCAAACTCCTCAGTCGATCTCCTTCAGACAAGACAGTTTCCACACGTGTATTCAGCTGGTTATAATTCTAGACAGAGAGGTGTAGCAATTCTGATTAATAGCAGGTTAAAATTTGACATTGATGATGTAATCAGAGATCCAGAAGGCAGATTTATAATAGTCACATTAACTGTTCAGAATCTTAAGGTATGCATTGCAAATATATATGGACCAAACGTAGATGATCCATTATTCTTTGACTCATTTTTCTCTGCTTTGCATAACTACTCTGATAGGGCGGTATTATTGGGCGGAGACTTCAACATGGTATGTGATCCAGGTATGGACAGGCTCAGTACAGCAGGACATAACAAAATATGGCATTCATCAGATATCGTTAAGCAGTACATGAAGGATTTCGGCCTTTGTGATGCATGGCGATCTCATCACCCCACCACGAGACAATATACCTTCTTCTCCTCAGTTCACCATTCCTACTCTAGATTAGATTACTTCTTAACCAGCAGCTCACTGATGAGTGAAATCTCAGAAATAGAAATCCACCCAATAACCATCAGTGATCACGCACCAGTATCATTAACTCTGAGAAATAAAACTATTAAACCAACAACTAGGAGTTGGAGATTTAATACATCATTACTGAAAGATCCTGAGTTTATCAGCTATTTTAAAAGAGAATGGTCCATTTATCTAGAGAACAACGATGTACCAGAAACTCCAGCATGTGTCCTTTGGGAAGCAGGTAAAGCAGTAATGCGAGGAAAAATAATTTCCTTCTCTTCCCATAAAAAAAAGGAAGCTGCAAGAATCTCAGAATTAGAAGTTAGAATTAAATCACTAGAAGACGCCTACCAGGTCTCCCCGGAGGAACACATGCTGAATGATATAAGGAAATTCAAGCTCGAGTTAAACAAAATAATAGATCAAAAAACACAATTCTTAGTTCAAAGACTTCGTTTAGAAAACTTCGACCATGGTAACAAGTCTGGCAAGCTTCTAGCTAATCAGTTAAAAATAAATAAGGAAAAAGCAACAATCTCCTCCGTTAAAGACTCAGAAGGAAGTATCAGCCATGATCCTGATCAGATAAATAACATTTTTAGAAACTTCTACAGAACACTATATAAATCACAAATAAACCCCACAGATGATGATATTAATCAATTTCTCAATAGTATCATTCTTCGAAAACTACAACAGGAAAACATTACGGTTTTAGATTCACCCCTCTCAATAAGTGAATTACATGACGCTCTGCAACATATGCCCAATAATAAAGCCCCAGGCCCAGATGGATATCCGGTCGAATTTTACAAAGAGTTCTGGACAATTCTGGCTCCCACTTTTTATAAAATGATACTAGAAATAAAAGAGAAACAGAAAATACCACCAAATATGAATTCAGCAAATATCACCGTATTATTAAAACCAGGTAAAGACCCGACACTTCCAGCTAGTTATCGGCCAATCTCATTAATAAATGTAGATCTTAAGATAATCAGCAAAGCACTCGCTAAAAGGATAGAAAAAATAACTCCTCTGATAATACATCCTGATCAAACTGGTTTTATTAAAGGTCGACATTCTTCTACTAACACACGCAGGCTGATTAATCTAATAGACTATGCTACCATTCATAATCTGGAATCCACTATCATCTCGTTAGATGCAGAAAAAGCCTTCGATCGTGTTAACTGGAAATTCCTGTTTGCAACATTAAATAAATTTGGTTTTGGTCCTTATTTCATAGACTGGATAAAAATATTTTATAACAACCCTAATGCATGTGTGAGGACCAATGACCAAACTTCTCCAAGTTTCTGTTTACAGCGAGGCACCAGGCAGGGCTGCCCGCTCTCCCCTTCACTTTTTGCCATTTTCATTGAACCACTAGCAGCCGCTATAAGACAGGACAGAGATATTAAAGGGATCCCCGGCAAAAATCTAGAACATAAAATAAGTCTTTATGCAGACGACGTACTGCTTTTCCTCCAGAACTCATCAACATCTCTCTCCCAGACAATCACATTGATCAATAAATTTTCAATGATATCTGAGTACTCTATTAACTGGACCAAGACTACAGCTTTATCTGTTAATTGTACTTTACAAAACATCCCTAACACCACAATACAGTCTGGTAATATCAGATATTTAGGAATAAATATTTCTCCACAACTTTCAGAGTTAATAAAGTTAAATTATGTCCAGCTATTAAAGTCAATAGAGGAAGATCTCACGCGATGGAAGCACTTACCCATATCACTCATGGGGAGAGTTGCTACCATCAAAATGATGGTTCTACCGAAAATTAACTACTTGTTCTCAATGATACCCACCAAACCTTCCTCCAGTTGGTTTAAGTCACTGGACTCTCACATTTCCAAATTTCTTTGGAAAAACAAGCCATCACGTATCAGTTTAAAAACCTTACAACAGGTAAAAGACCGGGGATGGTTAGACTCACCCAATTTCAATTATTATTTCCTAGCAAATAAGCTACAATTTATTTCCAAATGGCTGAAACCTACCCATCTAGATGAACCGTGGCTAGACACAGAACAAGCATTATGTGAGGATCTGGATGTCTCTGATTTGCCGTTCATCAGTTCAGCAGTCAGATCTCATAAATGCTTTAAAAGTATCAACATCTGCTCTACTCTGAAAGCATGGTGGGAATTCCTGAAGTTAACCGAGTCTCGAGCAATTTTATGAATCGAGTTACTCGAATTACTCGAGTAATCGTTGCAGCCCTAATATATATCGATCAATAGAGGTTTTTTCAATATAAAAAAAAGGGGGTCAATAAAAGTTCAATATAGAAACACAGTTTTCTGCTGTAGCCTATCAGGTAGCATGATACTACAGTCACTCCTTCCGCCAAACCAATCACAAACACAGACCAGGCAAAGTCTGAACTGGAATTCAGTGTTATGCCCCTTTCAGACTTCCACTAGAAAGCGGTAATATTGCGGACTTTGTCCTTAATAACGCTGCATTCAGACATGCGTACCGGTCTTTCTACCTCAGAGATGTAGCGGACATGTATCGCTGGTCTACATGTCACAACAGCGGAAATGTTGCGGCACGTCGTTTTGGCTGAAAGCACAAGAAAATGTTCTGGACAGAGTAGAAGGGAGAGCGGGGCTGTGCTGACTTTTCTGCAACGTTTCCTGATGTATGAAAGCGCCGGAACACGATAAGTCCACAAGGAAGCGGCATGTTTGAAAAGACGAGTCTGTTTAAAGAGCGGATGGACTTTACCGCTCATGTTCCGCAATGCAAGTCTGAAAACAGCTTTAGTTTGATCTTTATTATAAGTACGTCATTCAGAAAAAGCTTAAATGTTCAGGGATGCACCTAAAATAGCTTTTAATTTGATAATGGCTTCTTTTTTTTTCTTCTTTTTTTTTTGATAAATATCGATATCGATCGATACAGATTTTTTTTTTATCGATAATCTTTTTTTCTATATCGTCCAGCCCTACTTCGGCTGTAACAAGCGCTTATTTGAATTACTGTTGCCTTTTATCAGCTGGAACCAGTCTGGCCATTCTCCTCTGACCTCTGGCATCAACAAGGCATTTGTGCCCACAGAACTGCTGCTCACTGGATATTTTCTCTTTTTGGGACCGTTCTCTGTAAACCCTAGAGATGGTTGTGCAGGAAAATCCCAGTAGATCAGCAGTTTCTGAAATGCTCAGACCAACAACCATGCCACGTTTAAAGTCACTTAAATCACCTTTCTTCCTCATTCTGATGCTGGTTTGAACTGCAGCAGATCGTCTTGACCACGTCTACATGCATAAATGCATTGGGCTGCTGCCGTGTGATTGGCTGATTAAAAATTTGCGTTAACGAGCAGTTGGACAGGTGTACCTAATAAAGTGGCCGGTGTGTGTATCTGCAAAAAAGGCAGGTGCGAGTCTCTGCTGTGCCTGGTGGAACAGGTGTGAACATCTGAACAAAAAACCTAAAAAAAGGTCATAAACTCTATAACATTTGACAAATGCACATATTTATACATGAAAAGACAAATGCAGTAAATATTCATATTAAATATTGTCAAAATATTGTTTTTTCTGAAAAGAGGAGCAGATGAAGACAATCTATTTGAAAAACCTGAAATTCTTAGAAATTTATTTTGTAACGACAAAATCCTATTCAGACATGTTTGACATGTAGCGTCCCAAACCATATTACAGTACCTTAGATGTGGATAAATTAGACTATAATATAGTGTCATCATACACGTCGTACTTATTAAGGAGCAAATTCTACTCAAGAAAACTACTGATTTTATCATTTTTCTGCAGACATATTGAGTGTGATATTTCCAATTTAATTTTTGGTCAACAATGACACCTAAAAATTTTGTTTGAATCACTTGACTAATTTTAATTCCATTTAATGATAATATAGCATCCTCTGGATTGCATCTTTGATTTTTTGTGCTGAAAATCATAGTTTGTTTTTTGTATATTAAGAGAGTTGATTTGCTTTGAACCACACAAAAATATTTAATAATTCTTCATTTGCTTCGCTTAACAGACTGTCAAGGTTTTTTAATGAGACAATAAAAGAAATGTCTGCAAACATAAGCATTAGTACATTTTTACATTTGTGTGTGTGTGTGTGTGTGCAGCATGTCTTGTTGGGTGAATGTATGGCTCCCAGCCTGACTTTTAGACCCAATCCAGCCTTGTCTCTGGCCTCTAAGGCAATGAATTCGGTGATGTTCCTCTATAAATACAGAGGTATTCATATGTTTTCTTCTAACTAGCCTATGTCTCATGAAAGCCTCATTTATTCTTCTGTTTTGATCAGTTGATTCTTATACAAGTTATCACTTGTTCAGTAAAAGGTGCAGTTGTTTCACAGCGGCGAAACATGTCTTTAAGTAAAAAAAAAAAAAAAAAGTAAAGTTGAATTAAAATTCACAGCGATATTAGCGGTATTAGCCATACTCCACCCTCGTGTAACTTTCATTTGCTATTGGCTTGAATTGTCCGTATATGACAATCCTGGTGGCATGGGGGGGCACAGGCGGGTGGCGTTTACCTTTATTTAGTTTACCTAGATTACCTTTATTTATTGCATAACAATAACATCAATATTCCTTCATAGCAGCAGTGGCACTGTAAACAATATGCCAAAATGGCCTCTATAGACTAATCCGACGAGCGTTTTGTGTGTTGCGCCATTGCAACGGTGGAGAGTCCCAATTACCTCGCATCTGCCAACATTGAAAGCAGCGTGAATATCTGGATTTACAACGTTGGACAGTCGTCTTAGGTCATGATAACCTATAGGTATGTTATCCAGAGATCTCTAAAGTATTCTGACATTTCTTTCTTTCTCTTTTTTGTTAGATCAGAGCATTAATTGAAACTATTATTCATCTCCGGATACTGGCTTTAATGATAAGCCACACTGGAATAACATGGAAATCTTGTCATCACTTAAAAGAAAGTGATCACTAAACTCACAGAATATAGTTTTAAAAAACTAAACTCTTTCAAAGGTGGTTACTTTTCTATTTTATCCCATATTTGGCTTTTGGTATTGTTTCAGGACTGTACAGACCACGTAGCCTTCACATGTCCTGCAGATGAAACTAAAGGCTGCAGGACACCGTCTTCCTGATCCGTTTGTGTTTCTGACTGAACTCTTTATTTTCTGGTCCCAACGTTGCCCTGATCAGAGCAAATAATGTTATATTTCAAAATATCTCCCAGAATAGTCATTAACTCTCAGCAACACCACAGCTGTCTCTGTTAGCATTAGCTAGCATGAGAACGTTATGCGGTGCGTCATTTTCAGGAGCATAGATACGTGAAATAAAGTGTCAGATTAATGAGTGTTCACCATAATTTACCGTGTTTTTGTTGTTGGGGATTAAATCCAGTGTTTTCTCCACTGTGGCAGCAAGTTATTCCTCCTCTGCTCTGTGTGTCCGATATTCCTCCCCGATACGAACACACTGACATCAGGACTGAGCAGCACCGTCCACTTTTGTCACAGACAGCAGAAATCTTCATGAAATAAATGTCCGTGATCTTCTTCCTCACTTATTACCACATTAAAGTTTTCCTCTGATGTTCCAACAACCAGGAATGTGACGTCCTTCCAGATTTCCTCCATGTTGGTAAGAAAAAAGTCAGATTCTCATCTGTTCTCATTACACATGTACAGAAAGGCCACCGTTGCAATGGCGGATGGTCTGGTTGTGGCGTTTGGCTGGATTAGTTTATAGGACAGGCAAGAACTATTAAGAGCTGGGGGTTGAAAGTTCAGTTATTTATTAGCCTTTCAGTGGCTCTATTGTTGCATACATAATATAAAAAATAAAATATAAATTGAGCCTATTTAACAGGCTAAACAAACTCAAAATGCCAGGCTGAACATTGGCAGTATTTAGTGGCATTATTGCACATTGAACTACAGTGTAACATATTATTGCTCACGCTCGCATTTCTCCTAAGCCTTGAGGGTCATGTAAACACACACACTTCAAGTAAATAGCCTGTGGCTTAAACAGTGTTCTTATTTTATTTATTTAACCTTTATTTCACAAGGAAAGTCCCATTGAGATTAAAAACCTCTTTTCCAAGGCAGTCCTGGCCAATGGTGTCCGAAAGAGTCAAGAAAATAACTGGAAAAAATGAAAATAGCACACAGACAACTGACAGCGACAGTGTATTAAAATGTGTCCCTTATTCTGACTCTGAACGTTTGCAGTTATAGTGGCATTAATTATTGCACATTAAACTTTATTTTCTTGCACATACTTTGGCATTTGTTAGACCTTAATAAGGATGTAAACTTAAAGGATAACTTTATTATTTTTCATCCTGGACCTTATTTCTAGGAGTTTATATGTGTATTTACTCACCGGTAAAATTTTCGGTATTTCTTTGACTCCTTTGGAAGATATTTCATTGAGTCGTCCTTCGGGGTACATCCATATCATGGGAGAGATGGGGTAGTGTCTCTATAAAGATATTAGCGGCAAAACTCCTTCATTTCATCAATACTTTGGGCCGGATCTATCAAAGGTTTGCGTGTATAAAAATGTGAGCTATCTCACTCCACACGCAAAAAATGAACAAACTGAGCTATTATCAGCGTGCTAAAAGGGTTTGGTCTTTAAAACGTGCTAAATAGCGCCTCTTATCCATTTAGTACTTTTTCTGCAATGAATGTGCAATGTGGGGCATTTACATGCAAAAGTGCGTGTTATAGGAGGAGAAAATGTACTGTTTTTGCAAATAAACTCATTTACTTTTTGAATATTTTCACCAAATCAAGCTCACATGACATAGAGGGTATTAATTGTGTAAAATGGAGATGTTTGTACCCGACAGTGATGAAAAGCAGTTAACTCCGTTTTTCCACAGTGGTGTTTGTCTGTTTTTGCAAATGAACTCTTCATATAAGTAAAGACAATGCAGCAGGTTTCCCTGCGGGTCGTAATAAGAAGCCAGTTTAAGGACATGGATAAGGAGGTACTGTTGAAGATGGTCTGATATTACGCACGCAGTGCGCTTTCTTTGGCACAATGCCAGGTGCTGGACCTATGTAATTGCCCCCCACCCCCACGCAAAACTCAGCAAAATATAGAATAATAGTTTGCGCGACATTACTAGTTTTTTCACTGAGTTTTCTCTGGGGTGGGAGTCACTTCACGCTGGACAGCAACCTCAGAGCAGCAGTGTGGAGCGGTTGGTGTGGAGCGGAGGAACCGGGTCAGGAGGGAGGAGCGCTCAGGAACTGATCTAAATTTAAAAATATGGCTTTGGCAAAAAATAAAAGAAAACAAACAGACATAAATAATGTCAACGTTAACTACCATGATACTGCAGCTGCAGATGTTCTGATTCATCTTTAGAATAACTCGTGTTAAACAGTGATGTTGATTGTTATTTAATTAAATAATGAAAACTTGACGCGTGTTAAGTTGTTTGAATCGTCTCCTCCCAATATTTTGCGCCTTCTGGCGCCTATATTGCATATTCATCTACAGCAGACACTCAAAATGGAAAGCGGGGCTATTTTGCCCGGTAACAGGCGCAAACCTCCTTTTGCCCTGCTTTGTAAATCAGCTCCGGTGGATTATTGCGTGCGTAATGAAGACAGCGCTCGTTTTAACACGCGTAAACCTTTCGTAAATCAGGGCCATTGTCTTGCTGGATTTTTGCGTCTATTTTAGTATGGAATTATATTTGTGTCTTATTTTTTGAGCAAACAAAGCTGTATTTTGAGCGCAGAAAGATGATTTTTGCAGGAACACGAGTTAAACTTTGAGCAGAAAATATTTTCACGCAAAGGATAATTTAAATTGACCAAACAAAAACAAATCCCATGCACACAAAATTGATTTCTGTATGCTCCTGTGCAGACCCACGGCGATAAAAAACAGAAAACTGGCTCTCAGTTTTATTAATCTGCTCCATCAATGTTTCCTCCTGTCCACGGCACACATGCTCGCATCGCAGTACATCATCTGCGCTCAGTTCTCTCAATGCACTCGCTCAACTTAATGCAGTGTTACACTTGTGCCACAATTCCAACCAATCACAAGCCTTGGATAAAGTCACCTTATTGGCTGCTTCATAGGCTCCCGGTCTAACTGGCAACACTGTAAAAAGTAAGATCCAGTGCCAATAGATGGTGAATCTTGAAGAGACTGGGTCTATTAATCTGTCAATGCTTTATTCGGGTTCCGATCGCTTGGGAATTTATATAAAAATACTCATTTTATCACAGAGGACAATTCCAAGATATTAACCACAAAGGAAACACTAAACAGAAGGTTGACAACGAATCTTTTATTATACACCGAGTCAGAGACAAGACAGCTCCAGACAGCGTTTCCCTCAGCTGCAGTACCATCCACAGCCAGCAGATGGAGCTCATACTGACTGTCTCAAATGTCTTCATGACAATCTCTTGGCAGCTGTGTCAAAATGTCTAGTGTCTCATGAGGCCTCATGAGGATATGATAACGTTTCTTTTTCCAATTTAAAAGATTTTTTTAATTTGTTTATTATGTGATAATTTATAATACATTCAAATAGGTTTATATAAGCATCTATAATATGTTAGTTGATCTGTAATTTTCTTTTTTTAAAATGATATATCCTGCAAGTGATGAGGAGGTAACATCCGTTAATTATTTTTTCACATCACATAATTTATGTCAGGTGTTTATCATAGTTTGCATAAATTTTAAAAAAAGGCAAGCTGTATACATGTAACAAAACAGAAAATCGAGTTTTCAAAGAGCTTCTCTGGAGTGGGTCAGTCTTGACAGTTTGGAGAGGGACGTTGCAGCTGAAGCACTTAATATCACTGTGACATATCAGGTAAACCAACAGCTGTCTGCAGCAGCTAATGCTGGTTATAACAGAGTGCTACATGAAATATACCAACAGGAGGGATATGAACAAAGCTAACAAAAGGAAAGAAAGGACAAAATAGAATTTGTTTGTAAAAAATTATGCTTTTAACTCGTTGACTATTTGCAGTGTGTGTAAACCTTACAGTAGTGATCATCATAGTATCTTAACTGTAGTATCCACATGATTTACTTCAGCACAATACTGATAAAAAAAAAAAAAAAAAAAAAAAAAAAAAAAGCTTTTAATGATAGATGCCTGGAAGACTTGATTTTGTGCACTGCGACATATTTATTGTTTCTCCATAATATAAAAAGTGGGATCAGGTCAAAGTTCGCCAAGTCCAGAGAATGTGTGGTAGAAGTGTTCAGTGTCTGGTATTACCTGAAGAAAGAAACAGATGAGAGATGAAGAAAAGAAGAAACAAGAGAAATCAGTACAGTTCACAAGCATCACTACTATATGAACAAATATAATTGTAACTAATTTTTTCTCATTTTACATGAGCTAACCCCCCCCCCCCCCCCCCCCACACACACACACACACACACACACACACACACACACACCACCACCAATTGCGGCAAATGATTTTTAAGAAAGCATTTGCCTCCATTTCTGTTGCTAGCAAGGCTGAAACAATGCTATCTTGGTCAGCTACGTTCATGACTGCATTGTTTAAAAAAAGAGAAAAATCAAAGAGAGATGGCCGATTTCCCTAAATGTTAGACAAAATTCGTCCTTCATGCGAAAGACAGATAAATGTATAATTCATGTAATAATATAAAAGTATAAAACTAACCGAAAACGTGGAGTTAGACGGCGTACTCCTCTCTTTACCTGATATCACCAGTGGCACTGGATCTTACTTTTTACAGTGTTGCCGGTTAGACCGGGAGCCTATGAAGCAGCCAATCAGGTGACTTTATCCAAGGCTTGTGATTGGTTGGAATTGTGGCACAAGTGTAACACTGCATTAAGTTGAGCGAGCGCATTGAGAGAACTGAGCGCCGATGATGTACTGCGATGCGAGCATGTGTGCCGTGGACAGGAGGAAACATTGATGGAGCAGATTAATAAAACTGAGAGCCAGTTTTCAGTTTTTTTTCGCCGTGGGTCTGCACAGGAGCATACAGAAATCAATTTTGTGTGCATGGGATTTGTTTTTGTTTGGTCAATTTAAATTATCCTTTGCGTGAAAATATTTTCTGCTCAAAGTTTAACTCATGTTCCTGCAAAAATCATCTTTCTGCGCTCAAAATACAGCTTTGTTTGCTCAAAAATAAGGCACAAATATAATTCCATATTTTAGTACGTCTGAAAAGCAGGTGGAAACTTGCAGCTTTGTGCACAAAAGGCTTCAACTTCTAAGAGGGACAAACCTGGACACGCACAAATCTGATTCAAAATTATTTTTCATGAGCAGTGAGGGCAGCATATTTAGTTCTCATTGTTGATTTAATAAAAATCACCACAGCAAACCACTATTTAACACGGGTGTAAAATATTCTGGATAAATTAAAGTTTGCAGCCACTGCAGCTTAATGAGAACTAAAGCTGCATTAATTGACCTATGGCTAAGCCACGCCCCCTCCACTCACTCGGACAAACAAACATTCGGTGACAGGCGCTATGTGACATCTCGGGAGATGACAGCTGTCAACACGGACAGCAGACGCGTGATCAGACAGAGAGATCATGACAAGATAAATTTTAAAAACTTAAAAAAAAACAAACAAAAAGAAATTGTTCACAAGTCTTAAACTGGGAGTAGAAATCAGCCTGTGAAGTCTCTGGAATGTGACTAGTGTGCGCTCCCTCAGTTTCTTGCCCAAACTGCTGCACAGCTGCTGTTGTTGTGCCAAAAAGTGATCGTCTGACAAAAACTGATCAAACAGCCACGGAAGCGGAGCAGTCTGGCTGAAGCCAGAGGCGTGTCGTTATCAACGTTACTACACCACACCTGTACTACACGACAGCGTCTTATGTACCGTTACCACGTACCAAAACTAGCATGTTTAGCTAGCGTTAGCCAACTTAAACTAACGTTAGGGAAGGTAACTTCATGTTTCTTTCAAGCAAAGTAACAGCATGTGCCTCAAATACGATGTTCCCTTACCTTAGAACAGATGTAGACATCCTTGTTCATTTTATCCACGTTCAGTTGATGTTGTGGTCTGCTGCATAACTTTGGCTTGATGTGACTTGGTAAAAGGCAAAAAAATGCGCCCTGTCACCCAGCCTCTCAGGATACCTAGTATCGGAGTTGCATGTACCCCATGCACACGTTTGACCATTTTAAACTAAAAAGAACACATAAAAACGAACAAAAACGGACTAACTTCAATGCATTTCAATGGACGTTCAAGCAGAGAATGTCTGAGTGTATGGGATAGCTGTGCGCACTGTGATTGGCTCATCGCGTTTGGGGGCGTGGTTTAGCCATAGGTCAATTGTGTCTTTTTATTTCCCTTTTTTTCCAACATCACGTTTTAACTTGGATTTTAGCACCTGGACAGGATCAGCTGGCAGCGCGCGGTCTGAAGACGTTGTTATTGTGTCAAAGTGCGTAATAGAGACCATGTCGGAGCTGCAGACGCTTTCATTTGTTCAGCAACTCCTGATCCATGTCCTCATAAACTGGACACTTCTGAGGCTTTGCACAGATACCTGTTGTATCATTTTTTATATTTATCATACTTATTCATTCCTTCCTCCTAATATCTCCATCTTCATCTGGCGTCATATTTCCTTTTGCGCTGTCGTCTCTCGCAATTTGCCATGCTGCAAATCTCGAAACACGCTAAACCTCATTAATATCAGGGCGTGTCCAACACGTTTGCACCCGCTGTCATTTGCGCCTTCATTCTTGATAAATCACTCGCAAACCGTGGTTCAGCGAACGAACTAGTATTATTGTCCTATGAGTCCAGATTAGCTCTCCGTTAGTTATTGTACTGTTCTTCACACTTCTTGTGATTTTACTCTTTCAAAGCCAGTTCAGCTTTTATGTGGGCAGATCAGACAGGTATATTTTGATAACTTAAATAAATTGTCCTAGTTGGTGTTCAAGACCTTTACGATTTTCCCAAATCCTTGTTTACAAACTTTCAAAACAGCCAATAGACGGAGATGCTACTGCCTGCTACCATGACATTTACAACTACCACATCAGTCGAAAATTGCACTTCACCGGAGCAGAAATTAAAGCTAGAAGTCATCAGACGCTTATACATGTAAATATCTGGTGCACGATGGCATCGGACCGCCAGCTGTGGTAAGTGTCCCAGACAAAGTTTTTCCGCTTCATGTTAAAGATGAAAACAGCAGACCCAGATAACGTTCACACCATGTAAACATAAGGGACGTCCCAACATCTGCCCTGGTCCTTCTTTTCTCTGGATCGCAGACAAGCACGAAGATGGACGGAACATCGGTTAGGGACGGCGGGTTGTCACCATGTTTACCTCGGGGAGACATGATAAGCATTCGTCAGACGTGTTTTGTACAACCGACAAACGTGAAGTGTCTGGTCGAAACAACATTAAAACAACTGCGGTTTGCTGCATTTTAGTTCATTTTACATAAACTTAGACCAGCTCACCAAAAATACGCTTGGAAAGCGAACAAAACAGAATTAGCAGGAAACTTACAGACATTTACTTGTTATGGTGTCGCATAACAGTGACGTCATCAAAGCCGCTGCAGTAAAAATGTCTGTAAATAAGGACGAATCACCACAAAAAAGCCACTTCAAGCCGCTCTGTGCTCACAGGGGGGTCTGACTAACATTTGGTAAAACATTGGTGAAATGTAGGAGTTTGTGGCAGATAATGCCTTATTTAGAGGCTGCACCAGGTTGCCCCATTACTGCCATTATATCGTACATACGCTGATCTGGAGTGGATCTAAATATCTCCTAAAGGAATTCAAGTTGCACCAAAACGGTCTGTGTGAGGAAATGAACGTGTTTCATGCTAGAAAACAGTTCCAGGTTGAAAAAAACCCCAAACTTCTCCTTTAATTACCTATGCACAAGCAAACAGTAGAAATGTTTTCTGTCCAGCCAAAAAAAAAAAAAAAAAAAAAAAAAAAGCTATTGTCTTCTGTAAATAGTTTTCTACATTTTAATTTTACTTCAAAAGAACTTCAACATTAGATTTTTTACATTATTTCCCAAGTTATTGAAAAGGTAACTATGTAACTCTGAAGAAATAGCCTTATTTGATAACCTGTGATGTAGCTCTGATTCTGACCAGTAGACTGCCGACCTTTAATCCAGCATTGCAGGTCTTTTTTCAAACTGGTATGGATGTCATAGATTGTGCACATTATAACTAACGGTGACTCATTTTGTAATATACTGTACCTCTCGAGTGCCCTGTGCTTTGGCTGAATCTGTCAGTAAAATGATAAAAATAAAACTTTGGCTTTCACTAAATCAAACATTCCTGGAACAGTGTTCATCTGGAGAACATATGACAGTATGAACACTCCTAATGGCTCCTGCTGTGACTGACCTATGAAGATGATCTCAGTCCACATTTAAAGGCTTAATTTAACAATGAAAGGGGCTGAAGATAATCATGCAAAAGAATATTTTGTGTTAATTAACATTCACTTGGGAAAACATCAGATGGTCCATAAATATAGCATGTAATGCACCTCTGTATGTTGTTCTGCATCATCTCAACCATGTTCTAGACCCCATGAAGTGAGCCGACTCCAGGTAGCGGAGAGAATGGATTGGCGGACACAGAGCCGTTGGGCGGACGTACATTAATGTCTATCGTTTCACATGAAGCTCTATCGTTTATGCTGAGATGTACTTTATGCTGCTGCCTGGAATACATGAACAAACATGAAGAAGCCGGTCGTGGATGCGTTTCAGACCAGGGAATTCACAATTACTACATTCCTTCACTATATATTCCTTCACTTCAGTGGTGCTCCCCTGAAGTGTTTCCTTCAGGGGAGCACCACAAATTGCTACCTGAAGGAAACACTGCACCTGCTGCTGAATGTGGACAAAACAAAGGAGGTGGTGGTGGATTTTGGCAGGAATGGACCACCAGCCTCCCCAGTCTGCATTACCCCCACTCCTGCCCCTGCTTTGAGGTTGTAAAAACAAAAAAATAGTTTGTTTTTGTAAGTGATAAAGATGAACATAGAACTGTACGTGATACAGACCACCAAAGAAGGTTAAAGGATAACTTTCTTTTTCTTCAACATGGATCTTATTTCTAGGAGTTTATACGTGCATTTACTCACCAGTAAAGTCTGTCCATGACTAGATGCTGTATACAAGGATCTGAATTGTCTTTACTTCCTGCAGAGACCCCCCCTTTAACGTATGCAGCACATAGTTCTGCATGCTTTATCAGTTGGTTGTGGTGAGCATCATCTTCTTTGCTGTGCAGGGGTGCAGACATCAAAGCAAAGGAAGCTAACAGACTAAACAAACTCATCAAAAAGGCAGAGTCTGTCTTTGGGATGAAGCCCTCACTCTGCAGGAGGAGGTTAGGGACAGGATCCAGGCAAGAAAACAGCTGCCAATCATGGACAATAACTCCCTGCGTGACAGTTTGAGGAGCAGCTTCAGCAGCGGACTCCCCATCCTCTCTGTCTGACGGCAGTTAATCCTGCTGTCATAACACTTCAATCACCGCCCACCCTGGACTGAACTGACCATGAAGTCCGCACTTAGTATATGTACGTATATGTGGGTTGCAGCCTGTCCTCCACAGTCATATGTACTACAGGGTCGTTTGCGAACACCTGAAATTGCGTTCTCAGAGCGTATTTCACACATTCCCTGTCACTCCTGGCAGCAGCAGGAGGAGAAATGATGGTGAGTCCAACTAAAGAGAAGGAAGTCGACTGAAGAAAGATATTTAACAACTGGTAGAAATACTTGAGACTGAGTCCTGCTGCACCCCCCTCTCTCTGCCCCCCTCTCCTCTCATTCTGTGACATAAAGGCCGAAGAAACACCTGATTATAATGCGACAGTTTGCAGTTATTATGTCGCCTATTTGAATTCTATTTATTTATGTTCACTGATATGACATGAAAAAAAGTTACACACCACACATGTCCTGTTTATCCCTTTTTTCCAGTTCATTGTCAATCGCGTCCTTAGCAACCACCGTAGCAACAACCACAAAACCTGAAAGAATGTACGTCAACACGCAAAAAAAAATCTATGGATCATTCACATAAACCGAATGGATATAATGAAAATAAAGTTTATATGTGTCGCTAGAAAAGTGATCAAAACAAAGCTGAAGCTACAATCTATCTTAGAAAATATAAATTTCTACCAAAGATTGAAGGAACATCCGCCATTTTTCTTTTGGTCACACCAGGGAGGAACTCAGCAGTCATAAAACCACCACTAGGAGTCGCTTTTGGTCACTTTTTCAGTTAAAACATAAGCATAGGTGGTATTTTGGCACATGCACAAACAACCACATGGTACATATGACTTTGATATCAGTGTTTATTATTTTTTATTATTGCTGGTCCTCTCAGTTCTTCCTGCTGCTACATCAATCCAAGTTTCCTCTGGGGATGAATAAAGTTTTCTAATTATGATTTATCAATAAACTATCAGAGAAGCATTAAACACAAGTCAGACCACCTGAGTGGGATTCATGCACACAATTGTAAGTAAGTAATATGTAATTTTCATATTAACACGTGTTGCATCTGTAATTTCTATTCACATGGTTTTAGTTTCACGGCAGGATTTTTATATTTTAACTCAGAATAATCAACATTAGATATTCTGGGAAGACGCGTTAACTACATGCAGGTAAATATAACGTTTTATCCTGTGTTACCAATATCTGGATATTTTCTTTAGTCTGAACAACATAAATCAGATTTTCCGAACCAGAAAGAAATCCTTCATATTCTCCTGTTTACTCTGACGCAGTGGCATCTCGGTGATGCTTCCACCTTTGCAGAAATCTCACCATTGTTTACTTTATTTACCAAGATGGTTTACACAGTTTGGAGTGGAAATAATAATAGTTTTGGGTTTATTATTATAAAGCTGAAACCTCCATAAACCCGCAGAGCTTAAGAAGTTAAATAAACCAAATCTGGTTCTGATGCTTTTTTTCTTGGTTTCTCTGAAGTTTCATCATAAAATAGAAGTTAGGAAAAAGTTAGAGCCATGAAAGGAGGACACCCCCCCCTGCAGATGGTACCGTCCACCCCTCAGTCACACAATGGCTCGAGTTGAATGAAGGAGGACAGTTAAAGCAGCAGGATTTACAGCATTAACCCCCTTCATGCCGTCACATTTCAGAAACATCAACATGTGCTTCTGCTCTTTAATCTGAATTCTTCCTCTCTGTTAGTTTAAAGTCCGACGTCGGCTCAGAGTTTCTGCTGATTCAATCAGGATTATTGATCACAGAGGAATGAATCCCAAACCTGAGCTAGAAACTCATTTATTTGTCATCTTTATCAGGATGTTGATGTTGGATCTTTGATCAGACAACAGTAGCCCAAAAAGACAACAACAATAAACTTAAAGGATGACCGGAAGGGGAAATATTGATCCCTGGAAGAGTCGATCTCACGGAAAGAAAACATCAAAGAAGAAGAAAAAGAAGAATGCAAACAAGAAGTCACCAGAATGATGTAAAAATGCAGCTTTATCATCGTTTTCTTTTCCCACCATTTCACATGTAAAAGATGTCAGATCCTCTCACACCCCTGCTATCAGGAGATGGTACGACCCCCCACCCCTCTGAATGAATGAGAGAGGGGGGAGGGATTCCTGAATAAACTCTGCAGTAACACATTCCTCCGGCCACGCTGACTCCACCAGTTAGTACTGGTTCAGCTGCACCCTGCAGACCGGAGTCCAGTTAAACTCTACCAGTTTAACTCTGGTTGGAGTTGGTTTAACTCCAGTTTGGCTCCAGACTCCAGCTGAGATGGTGTGTGCAGAGATGAAGCTGCTGCTGCTGATGATGATGATGATGACGGAGCGGGCTGCAGCTCAGCAGAGAGGTGAGATGATTCATCTTCACTCTGAGTGGAAGTCGGTCATTCATTTGCTGATGGATGATGCCGTTTATTTATCGTCTGTCCGTCACAATTTCGTCTCAGCTGGTTGATTCTCTGATCTCAGCTCCTGATCAATAAGTTCTGAATGTTTTAGGATCTGATAAGTTTACATTGGAATAACTCCAGATTGAGGATCAGGGTCATGCATGTGGAGATTTGATCTGAGATTACGTTTTTTCTCCTGATAACTGATCCTGATCTGCAGCTGGAAGTGAAACATCAGCATGTCCGTCAGCCGAGGGCGTTCACGTTCATGCATCAGTGTTCATGAAGTTTTCATCTCAGTTTGGTGGATGTTTGTTGCTGAGTCAGGGATCATCCAGATGTTTCACCCTGAGCTTTTTTTATCTTTTAAATTCCTCCTTGTAAAACTTTTCCAGGAAACTTTCTTTTATACTTCAACAGATTTTCATAAATGACACAGATCCAGAAATCCTCACTTTTACTCTGATCACCGGATCAAAAGTGGAGCTCTGTGAGCTTCATCTTTACCCCCAAATGACTGCAGCTTCCCTCCCCACATACCCCTAAAACCTCCCCCATGTGACCGCATCACCTCCCCCACAGAGCTGTGTGTGATGGAGGAGGGATCAGAGGTAAATCTCAATATCAACAGGCTGATCAAACACATTCCAGCACTTTAATTTCAGTGAGTCACAGTGATGTCATCCGGGTTCCTCCATGAGATTCACAGGGAGACACAGATGCTGAATATCTGAACCAGATTTTAGTGCTGCTTGTTCAAACAGAAACAACTGGTTTAATTACCCACCATTACTGGAACTGGCTCGGCGGGGGACATCTGAAACTGGGCAGATTTTCATCTGTTCACTGACAAACACCATGAAGTTTTCATTTTCTTTTAGATTCAGGTTTGTTTGATGTTTGTTCAGAGACAAGTTTCATTTTATCCTTTTATTTTAAATCAATTTTGACCATTCATTCATTCATTCATTCATTCATTCACTCACTCACTCACTCACCTCACTCATTCATTCACTCATTCATTCATTCATTCATTCATTCATTCATTCATTCATTCATTCATTCATTCACTCATTCATTCATTCATTCATTCATTCATTCATTCATTCATTCATTCATTCATTCCACAGAATGCTGCTGGTCAGTCAGACTGATTATTGGTCCCACAGGGATCCAGATATGTCTGACACCGTATATTTTTTCTCATTTCTAGACAAAAAACATCTCATCAAACTCAAAATAAGACAAAATTACCTAAAGAGAAACATTTCAGTGACATATAAGATCTTTTTTTAAGGCAATGCAACTTATTTCAAGAAATGTTATCAAGAAAATTTTGCTTGTTTCATTGGCAGATTTTTTTGAGTACAAGCAAATAGCCTCTTAAATAATTAAAAAAAAATATCTTTTTGCTTGTAATAAGCAAAAAGAATGTTGCTTGTGCCAATGGGACAAGCAACATTTAATGAGATGGATTGCCTTAAAACAAGATCTTATATCGTACAGAAATGTTTCTCTTCAAGCAATTTTGTCTCATTTTGAGTGTGATGAGATATTTTGTGATGTATAAATGATGATGTATAAAATATACTTGCTAAGATTGGAGTTTTTCCAGTGAAACTGTTTCTCTGGGGAAGAATCTTCTCTAGCTGGTGATTCTTCAGAGCATAGATGGAGAAATCCAGTCGCTGCTTTTCTTTTCTTCCACCAGAGAGAGAAACTGAGACCACAGAAATGTCTCGTCTCGATGTCTCTCTTGTCTCCGGGACGCTGTAGCTAAACACAAACAAGGAATTCTCTACAATAGTCTTGAATAAACAACATCTGTCATCAGTCAACGTTGCTCACTGAGAAATGAAGATAACTCCAGCAGCTGCTGTATGTGAAGTACAGCAGCCCACGAAGGGTTAATGTGTGTGGAGGGGGGGGAGCCACCCATGGTGCTAGCACCTGCACACAGCTGATCACACACAGCTCCCATTAACATCTGTGTTTACATGTTGCATGTTTTCTGTGATGTCTCTGGTTCCACCGTTGAAATCTTCCTGGTTTTCTGGTTCAGATCCTGTTTTCATCAACATGTTCAAGGCGAAGACGGAAAACAGACACAACAAGCCGATTCCGGCTGTTTAAAGAACTCTTCGTCCACTGATGAGCTTCTTTACATCAGAGTTTCTCAGTTCAGGTCTTCAGGACCGACAGCTCTGCTTTTTCTCCTCGAGACGCCATAGAGTCAAAATCAGGAACATTTCTGTACCTGCAGGTACATTTTTACAAATGTTCTCTCAAAAGTACAATATTGGTCTTTATGAGGCCAGAAGTACCTATATACTATGAAAAAGGGTCCAAAGTAGTATAAAGTGCAAATGTGTACCATTTCAACCCTAACTGTACGTTCAGACCAAAGGCGACAAACGCCTATCGCTGATCACGTGACTGATGTCAAAGTTAAATCGCACTGGTCATTTAAAGGAGCCGCACTGTTCCTTTTTGAAAGACATTTCTATACTTTCGGTCCTGGTCCATTTTTGTACCTTTTCAAGCTGTATGAGTTAATAAAGTACAATTAAACCAATTAAAAATTATGAATAAAAGTCAATGAAATAGAGATTATGACAACAATCAAAGATGCTAATAATAAATTAATAATTACCATACAAATTTTAGACCAAAGACATATATAATTATACAAGTAATTATTACTATGATTACTATGATTACTATGAACATCATAACTATAATTATACTACTGTTAAGGACTGATTTTTATTGTACAAGCTACACACATTTTTCAATGCTGCAGGTACCCTTAGGGTTGAAATGGTACAAATTTGTACTTTATATCACTTTGGACCCTTTTTCATAGTATATAGGTACTTCTGACCTCATAAAGACCAATATTGTACTTTTGAGAGAACATTTGTAAAAAAATTACCTACAGGTACAGAAATGTTCCTGTCTCGTCTCTATTTTTGAGTGTGTATACAGATCAGAGATCAGAAGTGTTTTTGTTACACTGAAAGAAATGGTTCATGTCAAGGATTTGCACATAATTATAATATGTTACTTCATCTTAAAAAAAATTAAGTTAATCCTAGTTTGTTGTTCATGTTACTTAAATGAATTGTGTTCATGCAACACAAACAAATTATGTTTGAATAATATGAGACAAAATCATGTTAACTGAACATGAATTTTTTAAGTAAAGTCAACAACTGCTCTGATTCAGTTTTTTCAGTGTATCCGCTGACTGTCATATAATGGAGTTTACAGGTGCTCAACACAAAAAGGTCCTTAAAAGTCCACAAAAACTTGTCAATATTCCTCCATACTGCTCGTCCAATGTAATCCAAGTGTCCTGAGTGGGTAGTGTCCATAATTTACTGGAAACCACATCATTTAGTAGATTTTTAAAGCCGTAACAATAGTACATATTACTTCCATGATGCGCGGACATGCAAGTTCATGACGCTTCGGAAGCCGCATTGTTCAGTGCCTACTCTGCTGATAATGCAAGTGTAGCAGAAGAAATTTGCTGTTTACGTTGTGCTAAGAGTGACCGAGCTGCGGACAAACACAAGAGGGGTTGGCTACTGATTTAGAACAAAGAAAGAAAGAACTTGCGATCTTGTCTGCCGCGGCTTCCGTAGTGTCTAAATTGTAGTGTGTAGATTAAGATTTTGTCTGTAAAGCTCCAGAAATGAAAGATCATGTCATCAGGTGGTGTCACATTATTCATCCATCATGATTTAGATGGTGGCTCAGCAGAGATTAGTTACAAAAACTAATAAACAGTAGGATTTAGTGTCTGAGGAAAAACAATTAGCACTAATTTGCTCATTTGTTTCGTCCATTTTTGCATTCATTCGTTCTTTGTTCATTCTGCTACCTGTCAGGTTTGTTTCCCGCCATCTTTAATCTGGCCAGTAATGCAGAGATCAGCAGTAACGCCACCTGTGGAGATCCACAACCAGAGGTTTACTGTAAACTGGTGGAACACGTTCCAGGACGAAGAATCAAGAATCCACATTGCCCCAAATGTGATGCCAACTCTGTCCTGGCCAAAGGTACGAGACCTGAAGCAGAATCAGTTCGTTAAAACTCTTCATGACACCAGTTTAGTTGTGGTGCAGCACTGCCAGACTCCCCCGCAGGGATTACTGTATCTTTCTGTCTGCAGAACGTCATCCAATTACAAATGCCATTGACGGAACCAATCAGTGGTGGCAGAGTCCAAGTATCAAGAACGGGCGAAAGTTCCACTGGGTCACCATCACACTGGATCTGAAACAGGTAACACTCGCACATCCTGTACACAGATATGTGGATGGGAGGTGGAGAGCTAGAAGAGGGTGAGCAGAGGTTCAGCAGATAGCTGGTGGAGGGTTAGCTGAGGTTGAGCAGAGGACAAGCGGTGACTTAGCTGATCTTTTTAGGGGGTCAGTGAAGAGTTAGCAGTGGTATAGTAGAAGCCGTTAATCCCATTTCACCCCTTAGCCCTTCCCCTCTGTTTTGCGCGTTCATGTGTAGGGGTAGGGGTGTCCCAGTACCTGTTAGGATGGAGGGGAAGGGCTAAGTGGTAGGGCTATATACCCCTTCAAGCGAAGATTTTTCAGGAGCACACTTCAAACGGAGGGTTATGAAAATCACCGGCTATATGGCTGCTACCAAGTCCAAAAACAAGTATGAAAACTATTTTATTGTCTAGTTTAACGCTGTTAAAATGTTTAATGGTATTTTTTTTTGTAAAATGCACATGAAAAAAAATTGCTAGCAGCCCAGATAATCTACAGTGATTGATGATCAATAAAAATTTGGGCAACATTGCTGCTGGTCTTCATTTACATGGAGGTCCTTCGTGGGATATACAAGCAGGGATGTCATGAACAAATTGAATTTGCTTGTTAACGTTAATCCACAGCTGTAGACGGCTGATTTCTCCAGATTGACAGCTCAGTGCACATCTGCTTACACACAAGCTGGCAGGATCACTGATGACGTATGGGATTGTTGAGGGGGTGTCCCAGTTTGTAGGGGTTGACTTTCAGCCCTACCCCTCGTATCTTTGTTTTAAGTGGCAAGGGCCAAGGGGAAGGGGGAGGGGGGTAAAAAAGAGGATTGGGATTGGGCCTTAGTCCGAGATATAGTAAAGGACCAGTAGAGTGTTAGTGGTCGTATAGCAGAGGGGACAATGGACGGTAAGCTCTAGTAGATGACTACATTATCAGGGACCCTTAAATGCTGGGTAAATGTGGACAATAGGGGGCATCGTGTACGTTTAAGCAGTTACACGGCCCAGTGTAGACGTGGTCTAGTTGGGGACCAGTCTTAGACTAATCTCGGGCTTGACTTGGTCTGTCTTGGTCTTATCTTGGTCTTGATACTCTCTGGTCTTTGTAGCGTCTTGACGACAAGACTACAGGTTTGATCTGCAGTTTAACAGAGGACATGTTGAATATGATCAGATGACATCATCAGATTGCTGTTTGCTTCCTCAGATTTTTCAGGTGGCCTACATCATCATCAAAGCAGCCAACTCTCCACGACCTGGTAAGAGCAATCTGTTCACCTGTCCTTTTAATAGTTTACCTGTCTATATGTTTACCCGCAGTTTACCGGTTTATGCTGTGTTCTCATATTTACAGTTTGCTTACATCTTCCTATACCATCTGTTTACATGTGAACAGTCTGTTTATATGTTTCTTTTCCATCTGTTGACATGCAAAAATTTGGAACTGTGGGATGGAAAATTATACACTGCATTTTTTTTTGTCTCAATGACAATGAGAATTCACGTTTAGTTGACAAAAAAAGGATAAAGGTTTAAAAAGGTTAAATTCCAGAAACACCTTAAATTTTTGCAATTTTTCTGGAACACTAAAGCCATAAAAAAGGTTTTAATTATGTAAAAATATTAGAGATGGGACTTAATTAAAAATATCCAAGTAATTTATGTTGAACCTGAAAGTGGAAAAAAATAAGATGCACCGTCACTGGGTCCACCAACAGATTCCACAAAACCTGGGACTCTCCATTAACATATGTGAACAATTTACCTGGTCTGGAACTCTGAATCATTACATCTGCCCTTAAACAAACTCTGTAATAGCAAGTATTAAGTGCACTGGTTAGTGCTGTTTTTTTTGTTTTTTTTTTGGGGGGGGGGGGGGGGGTATTCGTCTTTGTTCATTGTTGGTACTGTCTGTTATTATTATTTATAATACAGAGAATATGACTGTTTTATATGTTAAATGAAAATCACAAATAAAGTATTCAAAAAAGTAAAAAAAAAAAAAAAATCCAAGTAATTAGAGGTTTTGTAATTAGTTAATATTGATTAATTGCATTTTATGCAGAGCAGCAATTGCCCCCCAAATATTTTTTTAAATGACTTTTAGTTGACTATTCAATCAAATAATAGACAAAGCCATTAATTTTTTTTAACATGCTCTAGTAATGCCTGGAAGAACGCATTTAACTGTATTTTCATTGAAAAAAGTGTAATTTTGTACTTTACCTACAGTAACAGCTGTAAGACTATAAGACCATCTTCAAGCAGCTTGATGTTCCTGCAACTACAGCTGCACATATTCAGAAATCTAAGATCCATGGGATTGTAGCCAACCTCCCTGGGCATGGCCACAGGAGGAAAACTGATGACAAATAAAAGAGACGGATAATAAGAATGGTAACAAAAGAGCCCATAAAAACTTCAAATGCGATGTTCTGGGGCTGCTTTGCTGCATCTGGCACAGGTGGATTTGAATCTGTGCAGGTACAATGAAATCTCAAGACTATCAAGGATTCTAGAGAGAAATGTGCTGCCCAGTGTCAGAAAGCTTGGTCTCAGTCGCAGGTCATTATTGCTACAGAATAATGACCCAAGAACATCCAAGAACTGCTAAGCATGTTCATCTGGGGGATCAGAGATCAGCACGTCCAGCTGAGACCGGAATTCCTCCAGATTTCTCTAACAGTTAATGACTTTCAGATTACAGAGGAGAAAAGGGCAATCCTTCAATCTTTCTTTAAAGGAATAGTACACCCACAGAATGATGTTCATTCATTTTCTACTCACCCTCATGCTGAGCAAGACTCTGAATCACTTTTTTTATATCTCAAATGCAGCCGGAGATTGGACAGGTTTTTGTTTCCCCCCAACTTTAATAAAAGGGAGTTCACCAGCGCCCGAACCAAAAAGGTCCATAAAAGTCCACAAAAACTTGTCAATATTCCTCCATACTGCTCGTCCAATGTAATCCAAGTGTCCTCAGTGGGTAGCGTCCATAATTTACTCCAAACTACATCATTTAGCATATTTTTATAGCTTAAACTATCTGCTGATAATGCAAGCGTAGAAGAAGAAATTTGCTGTTTACATTGTGCTAAGAGCGAACGAGCTGCGGACAAACACAAGAGGGGTTGGATATTGATTTAAAACAAAGAAAGAAAGAAAAAGAGAACGCGTGATCTTGTCTGCCGCGACTTCCGCAGTGTCGTGAACTCACAAGGGTGCGCTTTGTGGTGGCTATATGTAGTACTGCTGGGTTCAAAAATCTACTAAAAGATGTGGTTTGGAGTAAATTCTGGACTCAGGACACTTGGATTACATTGGACGAGCAGTATGGAGGAATAGTGACCAGTTTTTGTGGACTTTTATGGACCTTTTTGGTTCAGTTGCTGGTGAGCTCCATTATGAAAGTTGGGGGAAAATGAAAACCCGTCCGATCTCCGGCTGCATTTCAGATATTAAAAAAGTGCTCCAGTCTTGCTCAGCATGAGGGTGAGTAGAAGATGAAGGCACATCATTCTGTGGGTGTACTATTCCTTTAAGGAACTTTGTTTTTTAACTGATCAGTGACTTTTCTGGCTCATCTTGGATCTTCAGAGACTTTTGTGGTTGTTGGCTTTAGACCAAACCATCATTACAGCCACTTTCTGACATGAGATGCAGGAGGCAGCACCGTTTTTATTACATCATTACGACACCTAAATAAAACTTCTGTTGTTTTTTTAGTTCAAATGTAAAAATGGCCGTCTGTTCACACAATCTGTCAAAAAAACATTACATTTCTAGAAATCCAATAGTCTGGACAGAGATGGAGTCCTTTGTTGCTGAGTTTGTGTCCTCTCCATCTGACGTGTGGACCTCCACATGTCCTCACCTGTCTGTCTCCAGGTAACTGGATCCTGGAGCGATCTCTGGACGGTGAGACATTCCAGCCCTGGCAGTTTTACGCCATCAGTGACTCCGAGTGTTTGTCTCGGTACAACATCACCCCCCGGCTCGGACCCCCCACCTACAAGACCGACACTGAGGTCATCTGTACATCATACTACTCCAGACTGAACCCACTGGAGCATGGAGAGGTGAGACAGGCTGTCCATCTGTCTGCAGGATTTGTCTCTGACATGTCTGTCTTCTTGCCTCTAAGACACGTCTTTCTCTCTGTCTCTGTGGTACGTCTGTCTCTGATGAGTCTGTCTGACATGCCTGTCTCTGTCTCACGAACATGTCTGTGTCTCTCAAATGTCGGTCTGTCTTCTGGTCTCTCAGACCGTCTTTCTCTCTGTCTCTGTGACATGTCTGTCTCTGATGAGTCTGTTGTTGACATTTCTGTCTCTCTGGCAAATCTGTCTGATGAACATGTCTGTCTCTCGGCCTCTTAGACATGTCTTTCTTTTTGCCTCTGTGATATCTCTGTCTGTCTCGCAGTCTCTGACATGTCTGTCTCTTTGTCTTGTGACATGTCTGTCCCTTTGACATGTTTGTCTCTGTCTCTCTGGCATGTCTGTCTTGCTCCATGAATCTTTGACACACCTGTTTCTCTGGCACATCTGTCTTTGTCTTTGTGACATGTCTGTCCCTTTGATACGTCTGTCCCACTGACATGTTTGCTCTGTCTTTTTGACATGTCTGTCCCTTTGATACGTCTGTCCCTCTGACATGTTTGTCTCTGTCTCTCTGGCATGTCTGTCTTGCTCCATGAATCTTCTGACACACCTGTTTCTCTGGCACATCTGTCTTTGTGACATGTCTATCTTTCTGATAGATCTGTTTCTCTGATAAATCTGTCTCTGTCTCTTGGACACATCTGTCTTTGGTTCTTGAGGCCCAGGTTTTGCCCCCCCCCCCCCCCCAAGCAAACATGTCTGTTTCAAACGTGACTGCTCTGTCGCTGCACGATCTGTTCAGGAAGCACGATCTGTAACATCAGCTCATCTGCACATGTGCAGAAAGGAACACTTCCAAGTCGCCGTTGAATCTGCTGGATTTAAGAAAATAAAGTCCTGAAAATAATAACTTCCATGCTTGATAATAATAAAAGAAAAGCAACAGACGGGGGAATCAACATTACTGATTTTGAGGTGATTTTTTTTTTTTTTTATATACTTGTATGATCCCCTAGAGGAAATTAGGGCTCTGCATGTTACCCATCTCTGTACTGTGAGTATCAGAGAGCAGTGGGCTGCTACTTAAAGCACCCGGGGAGCAGTTGGTGGGGGGTTAAGGACCTTGCTCAGGGGTCCACAGTGGTTCACGTAGGAGTTGTGTCGGGGACTCGAACCCGGGTCCTCCGCGCCAAAGCCCACGACGCTACTAGGCTCAAAATCAATAATGTTCATTTCCCCGTCTGTTACTTTTTATTATTATTATTATGGATGGAAGTTATTATTTCCAGGACATTATTTTCCTAAATCCAGCAGATTCAACAGCGACCTGGAAGTTTTCCTTTCCGCACATGTGCAGATGAGCTGATGTTACGGATCGTGCTTCCTGAACAGATGGTGCAGCAACATGCCCTCTTACTTCCCATGGTTATTTGGTTATTTGCTAGTACATCCATTAGTATTTTCCCGTAAATTTCCCGCATCATAAAATAGCCTCTGCCTTTCCAAGCTGAAGTCCGTCACCAGATTCATGACAACTGCCCCCTGCAGGAGTCTGGGTGTGCCGACAGCAACACCAAACAAACCCAAACTTTCTTGCTGTTACATATTAAAAATTCCAATTTCGCAATTTTTTCATTGAGAGGAGCAGATTTAGGACATGTGAGTGCTTTGATGCGGTGGTGAAAAGAATCCACTAAAAAACACTTTGTCCTTCTAACCTATGAAGTTTATCATCTCTGTAAAGCCTTTTAGTGACGATTCACACCAGGTGCGTGTGCACCACGGTCCGTCAACTCTCCGGTAGCCCCGCCTCTCTGCACGCTGCGTTCATGTGCAGAGCAGGTGACTGACAGCAGAGTACTATCCATCCGCTGGTGCCTCTGGATTTTCACATTGTCCATGTGAAACAGTCATTCTCCACATTTTGATGCCACACTGGGAAACACTGTTATTAGCCAGAGAGCCACAAGTGATTGTGAGAAATTAAAAGAAATGTGATGAAAAGAAAATGTGTTAAAACTTACAGACAAGTAATGTGAAATAAACAGTAAATATGTAAATTAACTTCAAATACTTAAAATAAACAGAGGACTTCATGCAGGCTTCCCTTTAGTGTTGTCTGGAGGAGATCAGTTCTCTACCTTTTGGCAACTAAGATATAAAATACAAAAATAAATAATTTGGGGGAGAAAAAAATATGAAAGGAAAATAATACAAACATAAATAAAGGACAGAAATTTTAAAAGAATCGAATGAACTTAATTGAAAATTACTTGGAAAAGTTTATAAATATTTGTATAAACATAAAGTTAAAGTGAAACAGTTAAAAGTGATAATAAAAATATACTGTATGTAAGTGGCAAATATAAACTGTAACATTTGATATGTTTTTCAAAGGAAAATAATTTTTAGATATACTGTATTTGTGTAACTTATTGGCATACCTTAACTAGTTTTATATTTTTTTTCTGTATTTGTTTTAGTTATTTTGGTAGTTTCAGTCCTCCATATATGACAAACCCGTTTGTCTAAATGCCTTTCTCTGTCTCTAACATGTCGGTCCCTCTGATTTATGTCTCTGAAATGTTTACGACTGTCTGTCTGATTGTCTCTCTCTGACTGATTCGTCTATCTGACATGTAGATCTTTGTCTTTTAAATGTCTTTATCTGTGTCTCCGACGAGTCTGTCTCTAACATGCCTCGTACCATTCTCTGTGACACCACTTTCTCTTTGACATGTCCATGTCTCAGATCTTACTGTCTCTGCCTCTTCCGTCTCTGATTCAGCTGTGTCTCTGACATTTTTGTCTCTCTGACATCGTCCTCTTTGTCCCTGTGACATGTCTGCCTCTCTGACCTGTCTGTCCCCTTTTTAGATCCACGCGTCTCTCATTAACGGCCGTCCTGGAGCTGATGATTTGACTTCTGACCTCTTGAACTTCACATCCGCCCGTTACATCAGACTGAGGCTTCAGCGAATCAGAACCCTCAATGCGGACCTGATGACACTGAGCACGCATGACCCCCAAGACATCGACCCCATTGTTACCAGGAGGGTAAGACAAGCCAGGAATGATCATGTGACCTCTCTATTTGATAATGGTATCAGAGAGCCTGCGTAAGACATCTTATCATCGATCATTTAAGACAACCAGAACAACCGCAGGTTTCTTTTCTTTCTAGACAAGCTGACTAAAGCCGCTCTCCCACTGAAATTAGCGCGTTCACGCGGGTTTTTTGAACGCGCATCAACCTGCTCATAATCAGCATTTTGCTTCCTTCCCATTTACAAAAAAAAAATGGGTCACCTGCTGGAAAGCCTCTAAGTCCCCACCGCTGTGTGTTGCGTGTTGATGATGTCAGCTGTGCAGCAAAAATCCGGAAAGTAAACCATGGAGAGCGAGTCAGGCCGTGGTCAACATGCTTTCTTGTTGCACCTTTGTCCGTCCCCAAAATGGAGGAAAACCAGAAGATGACTTTCTTGTGCCGTTGTAACGCAGGCGACATGAATTTGTGGCCGAAGCAGAGTTGTTTTAGTACTTTATATGATACGTAACTGGCACAATGTCACAATGTAGCCACGTACCGCCCGACGTCATCCCGTAAATTTGCAGGTCAACCTGGGTCTGGTGTTCCCACTGCATGCCGATCGGAGCCGAGCCGCTTGAAGGCGATTTTAACTTGCGTCGCTTGTCGAGTCGATGAACCTTTCCCACTGCCACTAAAAGCCGATTGTTCACAGGTTTAAACAGGTTTTTTGGCCAGTGGGAAAGGGCTATAACAGTCACAGGCCCTGACTTAAGAAAGGTTAGTGTGTACCTAAACCAGTGTTAGTTTTTGTCATAGTCTTTCGACTAAAATGTTTAGTTTTAGCCATAATTTCGTCATCCTAATTCAATTAGTTTTAGTCGACGAAAATATATTATAGTTCACTAAAATACAGTACTCTCAGTTAACTAAAATATGGGGTTAAATGTAAATGAGTAAGTTTGAATGTATAACACACAAACAGATTTTGCTTATTTAAAAGAAAAATTGCATTTTTTGCAATTTGCCTTGCATACACATATACGTATGTGAATAAAATAAATAAAACAAGAGTCAGTCTGGCGCCTTAGAAAAGCAGTCATTGTTTATTTAAAGAGTTTTTTTCTTTCATCTTCACAACTCTTACTTCCCTCCATCACACGTTACAGATCTTTTTTTTCTAATCATTATATCGAAGTAATGAGAACATTCTTCCTTCAAAAACAACTAACTTTGCAAACAGCACACCAACATGTCCCTGTCGTGTCAGCGTGATTAGAACATGTGAGAACAATCTGGCATTTTCTCGGGTAACCAAACGTGTGCAAGCCAGCCTCACACTGCACGAGTTTGTGTTCTTATTGGATGTCTTTGCAACAACATGCCGCCTTTTAACACAAACAGTTGTTCTGATTGGATGTCATTGTTTGTCTCGTTTTTATTTATTGACAGAGATGTCACTAACTTTCGTTATAATTTTGATCCCCGTGTGTTGGTTTTCATTTAGTTTTCATTGAGAAAAATAGGCCATTGACAAAGACTATGACGAAAAATTTTCATCAACGAAATTAACACTGAATAAAAACAAGCGCAAATTTGATTGCAGACGCAAAAAGCTGCTGCAACTGATTTATTAGCGCCTGTTCACGAGCAAAATGGAACCCACAATCCAGTGCCCAATTGTGTGTCTGCCATAAATGAATATGCAATCTGGGTATTTGTGCCAGAACCTGCAAAATATTGGGAGGAGGATATGCAAACAGCTTAGCTTTGCACGCATTGTGATTTATCAACTGTTTAATGGGTTGTGGTAGCTATGTTTGCACCTATACTTCCAACATTTATTACATTCCGTGCACAATGTCAGACCATCTTCAGTTTCATTTGTTCCAACAGCAACTCCTTATCTATGTCCTCATAAACTGGCCTCTTCTCAGGCTCTGCAGGGATACCTGCTGCATTTTTTAAATTCTATAATCATATTCTTTTATATGCTATATTTTACTTGCCTCTTCCATTAATATCTCTCTCCATCCGGTCGAATTTCTTGCTCTCCTGACCTTTCCATGGCAAAGCAATAGCACACGCTGAATCCTGATTAAAATACTGCTGTTTGCATCTGTTACAGATTGTGTGAGCAATCTCAGTAGATCACCTGCAAATGATAAAAAAACAGAGCGTGCAATCTATTTGCACTACAAACAAATCAGCGCTCTTTATTGGAGATCTTAGTAAGTCATAGTGTCGTTGAGCCGTGTTTTCTTTTAACTGTCAGCTTGGATGACTGCACGAGTTTCTCCATAATTAAAATAGTTCTTATTAGAGAGAAGATCCGTGATATCCCTACCACTGTTGATGATGTCAGCTTTAGAGAAGTCTGTGGAACCTGATCTATGTTTGGACTGTTTCTGTCCTGTCCAGTTCTCTGAGTTAGTCATAATAACAGCTTCACGTCTCCCTTTATTGTTGCAATGTTCAATTTCTCTTTTTAGCCCATTTATGTATCTATATTTTTTTTAAAAATCAGACACACAGACCTGAATCTCTCCTCATGTCTCCAAGATGGTTGACCGAACGGCTTTCATCATTAATGTAGTTTTATTTACAAGATCAGTGATAATTTAGAAGAATAAGCGTTAAATGCTGATATGATCCATTTCCAGGGCAAATATATCCCAGAGCCTGACTTTGATAAGAGACCCTGTTTATGACCCTCACCTCACAGACAGACATAGCACCAGACTTAACACACCCTCATAACTCTAACACACGTTTTCTTTAATAAACTGCAGAGCCTTGACGTCTCTTGCGACCTTAACTCCAGTTAGAGATTTGAAATCTTATCAGCCTTCTTCGTCTGCCAGCGCCTGCTCGTTCAGCACTTTAATGGTCATGCTGACATACAGCACGAATTACAGGTCAAAAGGACTTTTTTCTAAACTATACCCCCATCTGCTGCTTCTTTTTCTCCTACACCTCCAATCAAATTGTTCAAGGAAGTCTATCTACTACGCATCTGTGTTGAGTCTAATCAATACATCTTTATTGACAATTGATATGTACAATCATTCTTTTTAAGATCACTAATCAAACCTTGACTTGAAACACCTCGTCTCGAAACCTCGAAACACCACCTATGTCTACTCTAAGCGGTTACAACAACCCTTTCCAATGTTGCATATTTTTTAACAGAGTAAAATGCTGTGGATGAGGTAATGGAACTGAAATACAAGACAGACCCACCATTAATCAAAATAAAATATTATTACAATCTCTAAATTTTCAATGAAAACTCCAACCAATCCTTGCAGTGGGCCCACGCCGAGGATTGGCCGAGGGACCTGCCTGTCAGACCTTTGCTTCCTCATTAGGAGGGAATGGGGGGTGGGTCTTTGGAGTGAGGCGGGACTGGTGTGCTTTCTGAAATGCTAGATCAGTAAGAGTTTCTTTAATGTTATACGAGGATGTTTAACTCCGTCTTGTCTGCAACCATGCGGTCATTTATGAATCGTTAAAGGGGAGGCACTACAGGTGAAAACCCCATTTTTTTCTTCACCTGGTCAATTTTGAGATTTTCGTTTTTTTCCCTCCTTCAACATGTTTTCTTTCAGACAAGAGTAAAAAAAAAAAAAAAAGGTCAAAAATAAATATTTTAGGCGTTTATTTCATGATACTTTGTCTGATGCACCCATATCCCATGACAAAGCAGCTGAAGTTGGTGTTTTTAAACGGAGCCCAGCTCCGTGGTGCTCGTCTGAACCCCGTCATGTCTGGTATCGTTGGAAACATCCCTTTTTCCTGAACAATGTCATCTCAACCAAACTTGATTTTTCCAGCTGTATCGACTTTTAAACTTGATCAGAAGAGGGAGGGTTTAATGCTAAGCGCAGGCTCTCATTGCCTGATCTCAATTTTGTTATTAAATCACATCGGTCACGTGACACAGTACAGCCACTTCTTGTCTGGCTTTCGCGGGAGTTATGAAGTTAAAATACCAAAAGTAACGCATCCAAAATGTTTTTTAGAGAGTTTCAGAGAAACGGTAGCGTTTATCGGTAGGAGTTAACGGGACGTCACAATTACTGCAATCAGCGGGTAAAATGTCTGCAAGTTCGTCACCACAAAGCTGTCGATCAAAGCAGGACCGTGTTGTCTCATAACAGATTGAGTCAGCTGGTCAGTGAATTAATTTGTCCTAATATAACACTTACAGAAACCAAACTTTCTAGTTTTGCTCCTGACTGTATTCTTAAAGTTTTAACTGAAGGATTTTTTTATATTTCATTCACAGCCTGATTTATAAAACATTTCATCCCAAAAATATGACAAAAATGTATTTTTTTCTGATTGTTGACGGTGTATTCTAAATTGTGAAATGATCTATAGAGATATCCAAAATCCCCTCCGTAAAAACCTTTGACTTTCATATGTGATCAAAATGCAAAAGAAACTGAATCTGGTTTAATTCAGTATTTAGATTTTTTCCCTAGAAATGTATGCAAATAAGCAAATTTTTGGCTATATAACACCTCATTTGCATATTTAAACATACAATTTCAGTAAACTTGCAACAAAAAAATGATAGCCCTAATGTGAGGAATAAACCAGGAAAGTTTCATGGTGACACCAGTTAGTTACATTTTTTACCCCATCTGCCTGCAGTGTCTTGCCTGTTGCTCGTCCATTTGCACATACTGAGCATGCTCCACAGATGCACGTGTGTGACATCAGCATGTAAACAGGAAGTTCATTTCACTTGCTACGTGATCACATGATCAGGAGGGTGAGACAGGCTGTGAATGATCATGAGTGCGTTTCTGTGTGTCAGTATTTCTACTCCGTAAAGGACATCTCTGTAGGAGGGATGTGTATCTGCTACGGACACGCCCAGAGCTGCCCACTGGATCACGTTACCAAGGTAACGACAGACACACCTGTTCACCTGCATGAATGAACCCGCATGGAGCACTCTGACTGATGTGTATCTGTTTGTGCAGAAGCTGCAGTGTGTGTGTGAGCACAACACCTGTGGAGAAAACTGCAATGAGTGTTGCCCTGGTTACCACCAGTACCCATGGCAACCAGGAACCATCTCTGAGGGAAACACTTGTGAAAGTGAGGCCACCTGTCTTCCCTCGCCTGCCGTTCATCACCCGTCTGTTCTCACCTGTCTGTCCCTCACCCGTCTGTCCTCCTGTGTCCCCCTCAGAGTGTAACTGTCACAACAAGGCTGTGGACTGTTTCTACAATCAGACAGTGTCTGAACTCTCTCTGAGTTTAAACAGTCACGGTGTTCATCACGGAGGCGGAGTCTGTATCAGCTGTCAGCAGAACACCGCCGGCATCAACTGTGAGACCTGCAGGGACGGGTACTACAGACCCTCTGAGGTACAGTACATACTACTACAGGTGATATTTTTAGAAAATAAGACAGTGAAACTGTTGTGGTTCTGTTTTCTGCTCCCATTGCTAACAAATCCAAGTTTGCCCATAAAATGGGCAAACTTGGGCGTTCCTGGTTCTGAGACTGGAACGCCCCCTTCTTATTTGTGTGGGCCTCCCCACGCTTGCCACCAACATCTAGGTTACTATCTGGGTTAAACATAGCAACATCCGCTAGCTAGTTAGCAATGTCCGCTAACTATCTTTTTCTCAGAAAGTTTAAAAAACAATTGTCTAGTAGAGTACACGACGGGCAGCATAGAGCTACCATTAGTAAGCTAAGCAAGTAGCTAAATGAACGTCAATAAATCTTAATAAGCTTACATTTTATTCACGTGCTATGTGTAAAACAAGAGCATTATTACACAAGCTAGGATAGTGTTTACAGCATAGAGCTAACGTACCATCAGTAAGCTTTAAAAAAAAGTATCCAAATGAACGCCAATAAATTTTAATAAGCTTACGTTTTTTTCACGTGCTATGTGTAAAACAAGAGCATTATTACACGAGCTAGGAAAGTGTTTACAGCATAGAGCTAACGTACCATCAGTAAGCTTTAAAAAAAAGTAGCCAAATGAACGCCAATAAATCTTAAGAGAAAACATGATTACCCAGCGAGAAGTCATGTCAGTAAGTTGATTATTGTTGATTATTATTTGACAATGTGTCACTGTACAGTATAACTCTTGTGTTGTCTTTATTGTATCCGAATCCGACATCAATAATAGCTATCAAGATCTAGCTTGTCTCGGGAGCAGCTAATGTCTTATATAGATAGATGGAGGGTCATCCCGTAGTTACATACACATGCTGCGCTTGCTAGTGGTGCGTCACCTCCACTGGCTGTGTTTCCTCTTCATAGAAACAATACAGAGAAGGGAGCAAATCAGGAAAAGCCTTTCACTTCCACGTCACATCAAAAAGGGCGTCGCCCACGTGGTTTATACCTGCCCATGGGAAGGCAGGTAACCCTCCCCTCAGTACTAGAAATGAAGACGGCGCGACTGTAGCTGGGGAGTTAAGAAGCTCAGTTAGCTAACTGTTAGCTAGCATGGCGTAACAAACTTGTTCGTGTGCTCTGTTACACACATAGAGTGGGGGGAGGAGCTTCCTTCATACATTCATGGGAGGGAGCCAATCAGAGACGCCTTATTTTTCGCGTCACGGATATTCATGAGAAGGACCAGAAAAGCCTGTCGTTGGACCACAAGCCGCTCTTCTAGCATACAAATACAGCTGGAAACAAAGCAAACAGAAACGACGCATAATGCATATTATAATAATAATGACGAACACAGCAATATAAAAGGAGTGATGACATAGCAGTTAAACACTAGTTTATGTTGTTGGCATTACTTTATATGTAAATACTCCAAAGAAAAAAACGGCATTTTTTACAGCGGAGTATTGTTTTGAAACGCCAGACCTCACTTCCTCAGTAACACAGTTGGGTCCGGTGATGGATGGAGCTTTACCCGGAGACCACGTTGACTTCATTTTGATTGGCTAAAACTTATTTGGCTATGACCTTATTTGGAGAATCTAGGTCAAGCTGCGGTCGGAGTTTGCTAAAGGCTAACTGCTAGCAACATGGCACTTCAGACAGTGTGAGCTACGTTTATCAGACAAGAAAACATTGTGAAATGATGTCATGGCACCTTTAATGAAATGATGATGGAAGTAAATCTTTAATGTTGTCGGTCCATCAGCAACGCGGCTATTTGTAGTTATTAGCTAAAGTGTGCAGCAACGACTCATAATGTTAGGCCTATAACCAAGTGAGCTTTGTTTTTTTGGATGTGATTGTTTTATATTAAAAAGATAACGCCTATTAATAAAGTAACCTAACCATATAACAAACACATTAAAAACGCACAATACAAAAAGTACACACTCAAAAATAGAGGTACCAATTTGTACTTAAAGGTGCCATGACATCAAATTTCACTTTTCTGGGGTTTCGGGTGTATAATATGATCTGTTGTGCACTGATGAGGCCATGTGGATGTCCACAGTGAGAATCAAAGTTCCTGTTTATGGTCTGTCAGCTTTGTCTCTCTGCTCAGAAACAGTTGAATCAGACAGCAGCTCTTCTTTTTTCTATCATTCTACGTAGTTCTATCATTCTACGTAGTTCTATCATTCTACGTAATTTAATTGCTCCAATAAGAGCACACTATCAAGTAAACAGCGCCCCCCTCTCTCTCTCCTAACGGTCTATGCACCGTCCGCTCCCCCCTCCCCTCCCTGTCTGATTTAGCTGCGTGTATGGAGCTAGTAGTAACTTCTGTGCAGTCAGGTCTGGGTTTTCAAACAAATGGATTTAAAAGCAAACTTCTGCAGCAACACTGAGGGAGGGGGCCACAACCTTGTCATTACCTGTAAGTTTATTTATTTTCTGAATGCTGTCTTGTCTGAAAAACGTAGCTCTACTATCTGAACTGCCCATGTTGCTAGCAGTTAGCCTTTAGCAAACTCCGACCGCAGCTTGACCTAGATTCTCCAAATAAGGTCATAGCCAAATAAGGTGTAGCCAATCAAAATGAAGTCAACGTGGTCTCCGGGTAAAGCTCCATATCATCACTGGACCCAACTGTATTACTGAGGAAGTGAGGTCTGGCGTTTCAAAACAATACTGTAAAAAATGCAGTTTTTTTCTTTGGAGTCTTTACATATAAAGTAATGCCAACAACATAAACTAGTTTTTAACTGCTTTGTCATCACTCCTTTAAAAGGGTACAAAGCTTGTCGCTGACATTTCTGTACCTTCATGGTCCATTTTTGTACCTTATCAAGCTGTATGAGTTAATAAAGTACCATTAAACCAATTAAAAATGGTGAATAAAAGTCAATAAAATAGAGATTATGACAACAATCAAAGATGCTAATGATAAACGAATAATTATTATATAAATATTAGGCCAAACACATATATTATTATACATATAATTATTACTATGATTATTATGAAAATCATAATATAATTATAATTATACTACTGTTTAGAAGTACTGCTATTTATAGTTATTGTACAAGCTACACACATTTTTCAATGCTGTAGGAACCCTCAGGGTTGGGGTACAAATTTGTACTTTATATTACTTTGGACCCTTTTTCATAGTATATAGGTACTTCTGGCCTCATAATGACCAACATTGTACTTTTGAGAGAACATTTGTAAAAAAAAAAAAGTACCTAGAGGTACAGAAATGTTCCCCGTCTCGTACCTCTATTTTTGAGTGTGCAGGACATAAAACAGAACACAGACCAAAACACAGCCAAGAGAAGACACAAATACACAAAGAAAATAAACAAAAGCCGCGGTAAACACGCACAATTAACAAGACAGCATGAATGTTTGAAAACAAAACAACATATCCTCAAACTGTTATCTATTCAATATAAAACAATGACGTACAAATAAACAGGATCACAGAGATTAGGACAGTGGTACCCATCCTGGTTTTTGCCTGTGGAAACTAAAAAAGTCCTGACCGACCCACCCTGAGCCGCCAGTGGAAACAGGGCCAAACAAGATATTGAAAACAAATGTGAACATGTGTGTGTGTGTGTGTGTGTGTGTGTGTGGGGGGGGGGGGGGGGGGGGGGGGGGGGGTTGGATTTGAGGAAATAATTCACTGACTTTTATAAATAATTGCTCATTTATGCAACATATGAGTACATTTTTTTAAACACAAACACCAAAACGCCAATAACATTTTTTAATCTGCAATTGTGTACAAACAAATATTTTGATACTCCTGTATTATTAGCTTAAATACTCATATATGTCATTTCTAACAGGAAAACTTTGCCATTTAACTTTGCACAGTTGTCACATTTGGTCAGTCAGATTGTTGGAGTGATTTGTGATGTTTTTTCTCTGTCACACAAAATACTTCAACCACATTAATTAACAGTTAAATTTTTTACAGGCTGCTATTGTAGCTGGAATTAAATTGATTCAGTATCAAATAATCTGTAAGTTCTGTCATTAGTATCATACTGTGTTCATATGATGATGACATGAAGTACTACAAATAATGCTGCAGACCGTCTGAAGTACTGACCAGTAACTGTTTTATCTGTGTGTGTGTGTGTGTGTGTGTGTGTGAGGTGTCTCCGTATTCAGATTTTCCGTGTATTGAGTGCAGCTGTGACCTGAGAGGATCGAAGTCTTCAGTCTGTTCCAGAGATGACTCGCAGCCAGGTAACTCATCTCTTCACCACAGTTGCTCTTCTTTTCAGCATCGGTGACAACACACTGCAGCTCTGAATGTGTGTGTTCAGGTGTGTCTGCAGGTCAGTGTGTCTGTAAGGAGGGTTTTGCAGGTCGACAGTGTGATCAGTGTGCATTTGGATACAGAGATTTCCCTCGGTGTGCTCGCTGTGAGTGTAACCTGTCTGGCAGCACCAACACTGACCCATGCAGCCCCTGCACCTGCAAGGTAAACAGTGACATCACAGCTTCACCTGCTCTCTGATGTAGCACCTGTCACGTGACGTGACATCTCACATGTGCTCTGCTCCTTAGGTGAATGTGATGGGAGCGCACTGTGACCTTTGCAAGCCGGGTTTTTATAACCTGCAGCAGGACAACCCACTGGGCTGCACTGACTGTTTCTGTTTTGGGGTCTCTGATGTCTGTGAGAGTTCTGTCTGGACCAAAGCTCGGGTAACGGGCAACACTGCTGGCACACTCATTTAGAAAATATGCAGTCTCTGATTGTATTTTTTGTCCAGGTGGTCCTCACCGATGCTTTGTTCCAGCCATCTCTGCCTCTCCAATCTCCCTTTGTTGTATATGGCAATGATCTCCATGTTCCTAGCAACACCTCTTCTCGAGGTCACCAACAGGTGTTGTGGTGGGCTGCTCCTCAAAGCTTTCTAGGCAGCAAGGTTCAGTACAGTTTCTGGTCTTAAAGTCAAACAGTTATCTACCTGTTTAGCTGTGATACTAAACTTACCACGGCCGCCTTTCAGCTGGTGTCTTATGGAGGTTTCCTTAACTTCTCCGTGGCTTACGACATCCCGTTGGATAATCAAGACCACTCGCTCCCTGCCTACTGTGACATCATGATTGAGGTGAGAACTAACTTATACTCACCTGTAAAATGTTGCAACACATAAATATATTTGCGTGTCATGTGTGTAGAAATGAAAGTCTGTACCATAAATAAGAAAAAGCAATTGCGTCTTCCTACCTTTGAAGTGGTCCTGAAGCCATATTACAAGTCCAGTCTTCAATTGTTGACATCCCTTCTGTTCATAACGGTCTTCTGGATAAAAGTAATCAAGCACATTTTTCATAGAAATATTCCATATTGTGAAAAAAAGCCACATAAAGTCAATTTTTCACCATCTGAAGCATCTGCTTGTCAAAGCCAATGCTACACTTCTTGTTTTTCTCACTTTCCTGCCAACAAACAGAAGTTTCCCCATCAATTTCTATTAGGATTTGCTCTATAATATTATTACCTAAAGGAAGAATGTACCATGTGAAAAGTACTGCTCCAAGTACAGAACCATGAGGAACTCCATGACTCCATGACAGTACTCTGGTATGAAGGGCAGATTCATTATTTACTGACAAACTGGAATCTCTCAGATAAATATAATTGACTAAATATGATATGATGACCCTTGGACAGCACTCAAATACAACAGGACCGGCATCAACAGGAGTTAGACATTTAAGAATTGCATGAAGCAACTGCATTTTTAGGCATGTTGGTTCTTTGCAATGCAGCACAGTGAGACAGATTCTCTCTCTCTCTGAAATACTTTTATTCACACATTTTCTTTACGGCTTTTCTTGAGGAAAAGCCTGTAGGAAATTGGATGACTTGAATTTAGGTATGTATGAGTTAAAAGTCTGACTACTCAGACTTCACGGTTTAGAAAACAGATATAGGGCCAGATCTATCAAAGGTTTACATGTATAAAAAAAGTGTGCAAATTCATTGCACATGCAAAAAAAATGTACAAACTGATTTCCTAACAGTGTGTAATAAGGGTTGCATCTTTCAAAGGGGGAGGGACCCAACTGCAGTCACGATACGTCGCCATATATCCAATTCACACCGGAAGTCCCGATCGGAAGTTTCTTCTTTATGTAACTTACTAAAATCTAACCCTAACCCCCACCCGACTACACCATACGCATCTGTTTGCAAGCCGCAGATAGATACTCTTGGTGCTGTGTAACTAACTTCCGCTTGAGACTTCCTATATGGATGTATGGGGACCCTTGTCGGTTATTGTAACTGCAGTTAGGTTCTCTTGTTCAAAGGTGCTAAATAGCACGTCCCATCCTGTTAGTATGTCTGCTGCAATGAATGCGCAGCATGGGGCATTTACATGCAATTGTGCATGTTGGGAGGAGAAAATGTAAATGTAATCATCTAGAACTCGCAAAGTGATTAATCAACCATGGAACGGATTGCTTGGCAGTTCTTTTGCGTCTTATTTTAGTGCATCTGAAAAGCTTTAGGCATGAAAAGCTTGCAACTTCTGATGGGGACAATGCTGAACTGCAGACACGCACAACTCCAATTCAGAATAGTCTTTCAAGAGCACTGAGGGCAACCTATTTAGTTTTCATTCTCGAATTCAATAACAATCAATACAGCAAACACCACTATTTAACACGGGTGTTAGATATTCTGGACAAATGAAACAGAACATCTGCAGCTGCTGTGACTTAAAGACACACAACAGAACTTTTAGCAGTTTTCTCAGTGACCCCCCCCCCTATCAACGGCTTAACTAGCAACCGTCTTCATCGTACCTGTACTGTGATTCCCTCAAGCCAGTAAAAGACAGTCTGATCTTGACTCTTGTTCTGTCCCTTCCTCTCTTCCTCCGGTAATGTTTCCTTGGGTTTCTGTACCGAATCCGACATGATGCGCGTTCAAAACACCCGGGGTGTTCATATCTGTTTGCTAGTAAGTGATGTGCAACCAATCGTCGGCTGCAACATTGCGCCCCAGATAGAAAAGTGGAAAAGGCCCATTATAGGAGCATTTCCAACACATTTGTGCCTGCTGCCATTTGTGCAATCACGCTTAGTAAATCACCCGCAAACTGAGGTTCAGCCCCACATGCAAAATTCTATTTTTCACAGGCAAATTACTACACACACCTCTGGATCTTAGTAGATACGAACCTTAGTGTATTTAAGAATCACCCTCACAATGATGCTTTCTCTCTCTTTTTGTCAGGGTAACGGTCGAGCTCTTCGGCTATCACCTCCTTTTCACCTCCTCCTCTCCCCGTTGGCTGAGCAACGTGCAGCCGTGGGGTTGATCCCTCAGAGATTAGTGAATGATCAGACTGGGGCTCCTGTAACCCGCGATGACCTGCTTTTGGTCCTTGCTGATGTCACATCACTGTCGGTCAGAGTTCACCTGAATACCTCTGCTGATGGACAAATACGGTAAAGAAATCTTATCTGACCACCTTTGGTAGACCGAGCTTGATGGAAGAAATTATAGATTATTTCTCTTGTAAAAGATAAGAAGAGATCTACAAGGCTCCAATGAGGAATCTGTAATGAACAGGTGTCTCAGCATGAGAAAAGATAAAGTCTGTGTGCCAATGCGTCCAATGGTTAAGACGACAGCGGAGCTGAACTGAACCTGCTGCAGGCTGCAGATTGTTGTGGCCTCTTTTGGTTTTAACAAAGAGTCTAAACGAAAGTTTAAGCCGCTTTCTAACTCGGGTTTTACCGGCAAATTTCAAATGAGGTCCAACACGAATAATATCCATGTTTTAACAATAAAAATGCCGTTTCCTGGTGATGACTCCCTTGCCAAGTTAGTGTAATGGTAATAGAAATATAACACAGCAACGCTGCGTCTGTATTTTTTTTTATTCGTCATCAAAATACAGATTTATTCAATATAATTTAAAACACAACGATCTCCGTTTGTTTCGTCGGGTTACTTTACATTTTTATGAATGATATGAGTGCGTGTTTGGCTGTAGACTTCAATACAAAACACACGTTTCACGCGCAACTGTCGATGTTTGTACACAGGAAACCATATATAAGCCAATAAGCAACAACAGCAGAAACCGCTCAGCCAGAAACTAGCTTTAAACATTTCTCTTACCTTTGCTGTTTCTCCATGAAAACTATTTTTACCGGTAAATCCACACTTGGTTGTTTGAAAATAATCTCTGGGGAAACACAAAAACTACTTTCGGTTTAGTCACAGGTCTTTAGGACCCAGAAGAAGCCTTTACAATCCACCAATGCAGGTACCAGCCAATACTGAACGACCGCCTTCTGCTGGCTCTGATTGGCTGAGAGTACTGTCAATCTTTCCCACGGGGGTCTAGATACATTCTACTGGCTCTAACAAACTGATTGATGTCTAATTCACCAAAATTAACCAATCTGTTATGGAGTTATGGGTCTGCATAACCACAAACAGCCAGGTATGGAAGCTGTGAGGGCATGTACCCAAACAGAAGTCATAAAAGCTGCAGTTTGAGGCTGTTTTTGTTGTTTTTTAAAGATATTTATTATGGAAGAATTATAATAATGTGGAATGATGGACAATAACATTGCCAATTGTGCCAAATTGGCCATTTTGGAAACCTTGCCTGAACTTTTTGTAAAAAAACAAAAAAAAAACAAACTGTGATTCTGTTCTGCTTTACTTTAGAAGGGGAGGTCTTTGCAGAAACAATGTCAACATATTTTACTTTGCATTGAAAGTGATTAACAGCTTCTAAAGCATCATTTCAGAGTTGCTGATGCTGAAAGTGTGTTTTTTTATGGCGAGGTTTGAAACTTTGCTGTGCCATTTTCATTTACTCTTCACCAGTAGCAAATAAACTTATATTTACACATCTCCATAAATTTCACAAGTATTTTCTTTAATTTGACACCATTTTTTTTCATTAGGCCTTGCTGTTGCAGAAATACACTCATTTTAAAAATGGGCTCAGGGTTCAAAGTTAGCCTGTAAACACCTAAAGTCAGGATAAGGTGAAAGAAAGAAATGTGGGATCAACTCTGCAGCAGGTAAAGACTGATAATAACCATGACTGTCTGTCTTCCAGCCTCAGCTCAGTGTCTCTGGACATCGCAGATTCTGGATCAGATTCTGGTGTTCAAGCCGTTGCTGTGGAGATCTGTGAATGTCCATGGGGTTACAGCGGCACCTCCTGTGAGGTCAGCAGTTCACTTATTTAACCACATCAATGTACAGTTTACTGTGGCTGAGGTTGAGACTCTTATTAAGATGTGTGTGTGTCTGTGTTGAAGAAATGTGTTTGTTGAATGGTGTGTGGAAGTGTTTGTGTGAATCAAACTTAAAGGTACAGTATGTAAAAAAGAACAAAGGTCAATGGCAGAAAATTTTTTATATATAATTCAAAACTGTGTTTCTATTGATGTGTAATCGCTGCTCTAGAACAACTGTTATATGTTTATTTTCTTAGAATGAGTCATTTATATCTACTTGCTGGGTGGTGCACATATGAAGGCTGCCATATTTGTGCTGCCATTTTATACTATGGTGTCCCTAAATGGACAAAACAATGTGAGTGAAGTGAGAACCCTCTGAACTTTAAAACTGCTGTACCAGCTTTGTTTAATGGGAGTTAAAGCACTTTTTGGGATCAGTAAAACCTTAAAAGACATCAAATATAGTTCCTTATAGTACAGTCATAGTACACCTGAGACCACTGGATCCACTCACAGATGAAAACATCTTTATGTCTGGGAGCATTTTGTCCGCTAACAGCCCCCGTACATTCACAGCAGTGCTGGAATTTGAAGTCATGTGAAAGAAAACATATTCTCTTTCAAACACTCATCTATACCACTGCATGTATGTAATTCTTACACACTATACCTTTAAAGGGACACTGTGTAAGTTCTTCTGTTATCTATTCACAAAAAATGATTATTTCTTTCAAAAGTGTTTCTCCATTACTCAGTACTCAGTCCCATCAACAAACTTTTTCTTTTTATTTAACCTTTTTTTCACAAGGAAAGTCCCATTGAGATTAAAAACCTCTTTTCAAGGGAGTCCTGGCCAAGAGATAGCAGAAGTTACAAGATAATTATACAAGATATAAAATAAAAATAAATAAAAACAGCTACAGGCAAGTTAGAGGCAATTTCAAGTGCTTTTAGTTTTTAGTTTGAACTTTTCCCCAGTTCTGTACGGGCAAATGGAACAGAGAGCAGCAGGTGATTATTTGATCGCAAAGAGTAAGATTTAACACTTATCTGTGTGATAATGCTACAGATGTACAACCGCAACAGACCAAGCATGGCCTTATAAATGAAAATGTGCCAATGGTCTGACCTTCTGACAGACAAAGATGGCCGTCCCTCTCTGGAATAAAGTTCACATGATGGGTCAAAGATTTGCAAACTGAAGTGCTCCTGTAAGCTCTTAATTTGCCGTTCGTATCATTCATATATGGAACTGACAGGCTTGGTGGTGGCTGCCATGTCGTGTCGCCATGTTTGTACATTCAGTAGAAGCGTGACAGCAGGAAACCACAGAAACTCACCGGAGACTGGAGTTGTCGGCTCAGGTCGAGGTGATGCCTTTGAAAAGTCACCGCGGTGCAACGAGAAGGAACCGAGCGTTACACTGATGCTGCGTTTATGTGCAGTCGGGCAGACGGCCGTCAGTAACAAACCAGATATCATTTTAATCACACAAGCTGAGAGAAAGACGGTAAAACATGGGTCAGAGAAAACAATACGACATCGCCATGACAACATATCAGAGATGTGGACTGAAGTCTCTGTAACTGACAGACCACGTCTTAACAGAGACTGTTGATGCCTTTACATGCAGCGCTATCGTCCGTCTGCTGTCTGCCCGCTTTCACCTGAATGCAGCATGAAAAGCATGAGCGAGTTGCTTGCGATACACAATTGTTACACAATGTCCCTTTAAATCACAATGCCCTTTTTTCATGCTGCTACCGTGCCTTTTAAATTGCCCTTTGGGGACTGATAAAGTTAAACCTGGAAAATGATTGAAAATTTCAATCATGGAAAACACATGGAGATTGAGAAAAAGAGTAAAATTTCCTGGAAAAGCTTCAGGTGTCCTGGAAAATTATTTTTCTTCCCTCTGCTTCATCTTTACTTCGTCTTTGCTTCGTCTCTGTATTGTCTCTGTATTGTCTCTGTTTCGTCTCTGTTTCGTCTCGGTTTCGTCTCGGTTTCGTCTCGGTTTCGTCTCGGTTTCGTCTCGGCTTTGTCGCTTCTTTGTCGCTGTTTCGTCTCTGCTTTGTCGCTTCTTTGTCGCTGTTTCGTCTCTGCTTTGTCGCTGCTTCATCGCTACTTCACTGCTGGAAAAAAAAAAAAGCTACAATTGTAGAGCACTTCTTCAAAAGCTTGGGATGAAATTTACCTGTCTATGTTTTGATAACTTGGCTCGTACTGCAGCACTTGGAAAAGTCCTGAAAACAACATTAAGGAAAGAGTGGGAACCCTGTATTCCCAGGAATCCCAGTATAAAGCTTGGTCGTGTAATCTTGACTGTGTGGCTAGGATAACGTTTGTTCTGTCAAATCTGTGTGTTTGCATGCTTTAGGTGTGCCTCCCAGGTTTTTACAGAGTGGGGGGGGTCTTGTTCGGTGGAAACTGCATGCAGTGTGAGTGCAACGATCACACCACTGAGTGTGACATCAATGGATTCTGTCTGGTAAGTTCTAATCAGGAAGCAAACCTGCAGTGAAGTATGACCTGAGGTCAGCTGAAAACACTCCTGTCTGGCTCAGGGTTGTGCCCATAACACCACCGGCCCTCACTGTGATCAGTGCCTCCCTGGTTTCTATGGTGATGCAACAGAGGGAACACCAGAAGACTGTCAGTTGTGTCCATGCCCTCTAACGGAGAGATCCAACAGGTTGGTCTTAGCTCATGTATCTGATGTAACTTTATAGTCCTTTTCAGATATTGGCTTCATTAATGGTCAGACACATTTCACCTTCATTCAGACAAGAAGCAGCATAGAAGACCACAGTTACTGAGGCGACATGTTATAGTATTAATAGGGGCATTTGCTCTGTAGGAACCTTTTGAGGTTCCTAGAGCCTTTTCAGGAATGTTGCCAGTTTTTTGCACATTTGGACAGACAGGAACTCGGGACCATGGCCCTCGGTTCCTGGAACCATTTTAGCTCCTACTCTGAGGCAGGGTCTTTTCGTGGTTCCATAGGAACCAACATGACAAAGGTGTTTAGAATTTTGTCGCCACTAAACGTAAACAACATAATAAGGTCTTAAATGTTTACAGTACACTGATACAACCAGCGCATGTTTAATAAGTGAAACTCTCACGCCGTCTCCTTTATCTGCGGCGCTCTGCTCTCCCTTCTTCCTCCCTTCATATGAAGTATCACCTGCCGCTGGAGTCTTCTTCTCCTGCTCTTTCTGTACTCCTCCAGCCTCCATGTTAGACTTCTACGGAGCCCCTAAAGAGACAGAGAGGGGGAAAATTTGGATCAGATTTGCAATACTTGGCAAGATCATGCAATACTTTTGAGAGATGTTTTTAAACTTCTAAGTTTTTTTCCTGTCAGTGATCTGAAGAAAAACCAAAAAGGACGCAATATCATCCTTCGTAGGTTGATTGTTTTTGTTTTTTATTTGATATTTGATAAAATATAAATTCATTTTTTGCTGATTTTATGGATGAACATATGAAAAGACTCCTGAAGAGGAGACTTTTTTTTCATATTCAATGGTAGGCTCCTCCAAAAATTTTTTTTTTTTCCCTCCATGTAGTTTTTTTCCCCCTCCGCTTCCCTTTAGAGGCTCCGTGGACTCCTCATGTGATCGTCCGTGATTGATAATCCCGTCCTGCAGACCATGAGAACATTGCTGTTGTCCTCTCTTCTTACTTTAGCGGGTTTTGTTTTATTTTGTTGGGGCGTAAAAGTAACATGTCTGTCACAGACAGATGCACCGCATTGGTCCCTATGAAGGTCCCCGACTCGTGTGAATGCAAAATTAAACAGTTTCCCTGGAGAGATGTAGTTCATAGAACCAAATTCGAGGTGAGCAGTTCCTAGAACTGCATTCTTAAAACTGCTCTGTCTGAATGTGGCTTGTTTTTTTGTCTGCTCTCTGTAGTTACGTAAACTTTACCTACAGTCGATGTAAACAGCCAGAAATATTACTTATTTACATTATGATGTACTTTTTCACACAAATAACATAAACAAACCTTTCTAGAAATACACAATGTCTCATTAAATTATTTTACTTACAGTATGTTGAAACACTTCACAAGTTTACTCGAAGAATTTTTAAAAGGGAAACAAGTTACGGTTCACTGAAATGTAATTATAATCCAGTTCAGTGTAACAGTACTTGTGTACTTCAGTTTCAGTCCCACTTGTCAGCTGGAGGCATCTGGCCAGGTGTCATGTGACCAGTGTCAGGATGGATATACAGGGACCAACTGTGAGAGGTGAGCATAGAAATAAAGATAGTGATGATGATGATGAGGATGATGATTAATAATTGTTGTTCTCATGATTTCAGGTGTGCCAGTGGTTTCTATGGTAACCCGCAGGTAGTGGGCGGGTCCTGTGTTCCCTGTAAGTGTAATGATAACGTGAACATCAGTGAGGCAGGATACTGCGACACCATCACTGGAGCATGTCTGCGTTGCCTTGGCAACACAGCAGGGAAACACTGTGAGATCTGTCAGCCTGGTTACTACGGAGATGCCGTGCATGCCAAGGACTGTCGAAGTGAGTCATAACGGGTGGCGTTTGACAGGATAAGAGAGCTGATTGGTTGGTGGAATATTCTGCTGGACACCAGTGAAAGTTTGTAAAAATGTTTCTGATGGAGGAACAAACTGAGACTCATAAATACGAAGTCTGTTCAGCTGCAGGAATGTTGATCTGTTTAAATCCAGATTACCTTTGACCTCTTTCTTCTGCTGTTCTGATGTGAGTGCGTGGGGGAGAGAAGCCGTCTGGCGGTGACATGATGAAAATGTCTCCTCGTATAAACACAGATCCTTAGCAACAGAAGCAAAGGTTTATGGGAGCTGTCGTCATGTAACAATAAACATCAAACATGGGAGGAAGCTGACAGTGGGCGGGGCTTCCTCTTACAGGTTGTAGCTGTGATGTCAGCGGTGCCACCTCAGGTGTGTGTGACAGCACGACAGGTCAGTGTTTGTGCAGAGCGAACGTGACGGGACGCACCTGTGACCGCTGCCAGGTAAAAACTTCAGCCTGATTTCTAGCTCTGTGCTTTCTCATGTCAGATGTTTATTTGTTTTGTTTGTGTTTACTTTGCCAGCCGGGGTTCTTCGGGCTTCGGAGTGGGCGTGGCTGTCAGCCCTGTCACTGTAGCCAATCCGGATCTGTCTCCGAGTCATGTGATGAGGAGGGGCAGTGCCAGTGTGTGGAGGGTGTGTCTGGAGATAAATGTAACCGCTGTGGCCATGGTTACTATGGTTTCCATGGCAACGGCTGCACAGGTACTCAAACAGTGCAACATGTCTGTCAGGGCCCTGATTGGTTGCTGCTCCCCGCTCTGAATCTGGTTTTCTCCCAGCATGCAACTGTGGCCACACTGGTGGGAACTGCGACCCTGAGAGTGGAGAGTGCATCTGCCCCCCCCACACCAAGGGAGACACCTGCGACCAGTGTGAGACAGGCTACTGGGGTCACAATCTCATCACAGGCTGCAAGGTACACACACACACCTACACACACATACTGGCACCAGGTGTTACGGGTCTGGGTGGCATCCATGTCAGCAGACATGGAGCGAACCGAGGAAGCACAGAGGAGATGGAAAGGTCAGAAGAGGACGGTAACGTCCCCGTAAACACAGAACCAGGAGAAAAGACAAGAGTCTGTTGGAGATCTGTTTATAACACAGTCCATCAAGAAGTTCTGCTCTGAAGTAAACTGATTTCCACAGTAAATGTAAACAGATATAAACCAGAATCACACCAGTTCAGGTTGGTCAGTGTAAAGGCGGAAACACACCAGACGAGAGGGGTCTATCTGTGGCCTGAAGTACACAGGCGTGCGGTGTAGTGACATCACTACATGACACACACACCACACGAGAGGAAATCACGCCAAAGTCTAACCCTTCCCCTAACCGCAACAGACTGACAGACTCGCATAATTTTCTTTTCAAGAGACAGTGGCCCTCATTTATCAAACGATCGTACGACGAAAATCTGTGCGTACGACCATTTCCACGCAAGACTCGGCATTTATCAATTTGAACGTGATCGTAGGATACGATCAAATCTCACGACAGCTCTGAGTTCGTGTACGCAAGTTTGAGTCAGTGAGGGTTTGCAGCGCAGCAGAACATGAAAATATTTATTTACCAAACCGCAAACTGTCATTTAAACATGAGCATTCACATATCAGCACTAAGAATGAACCCATTTGCAGAGAAAACGGAAAAAGTGAATGTAGAATGTATTCCCCAAATTACAAAAATAGCTGTGACTGAATTTAATTCCTCCATTTATCTCAACAAATTATTAAAATTATTAACATATAGTTCTAGGAGACAAGTGCTTTTCACTCTTCGTGCATCTCCTCACCCCGCTGGTAAACCTGCCACATAGGAGGAAGTAGGCATCAGTACGCACACACGCGCAGGTGCCCAGGTGGAGCTGCTTCGGCTGCAGGAAGGCAGGTGGGTGTCGGACGGTCCGACTCGGACCCGGCGGGATGAAACGCTGCTTCAGACTCTGAGAAAATCTACAACAATCCTGTCCTGTGCAGTGCTGCACATCGCTCGGACCGCTGGAGAGTTTTGATGCGCAGAAAAGATGCGCCCGGAGCCGCCCTGCAGCCCCCACTAGGCTATATGGAGGAGACCGGAGCTGATCCGTCATTTCTAATAAGTAATCAATACTTGAAGGTTGTATAAGTGCAGTCAGTAGACTGTCCCTTAGTTTTGCAAATGCAAGTTATATTTTTTCTGCCCCCATCTGGGTCAGGCTCGGATCTGACCGGCATCCACCTGTCACCTGTTAGAGCGCAGCGGTTGGACTCATGACGGGGGGGGGGGGGGGGGGCATCATCTTTTGGTGGTAAGTTTCATATTGGACCACTTTTTCTTGACCCATTGGCTAAAGAATTGTGATGTTGCTATCGGATGTGGCCTATTATTAAATTTCATAACTAATAAAACGAATAAACATATCAGCCAGGCCTAGATTGAGACTTTTATTAATATCTCAGCCGGTCGTTCAACAGCGGCGAGGCTGACTGATCCTCTTCCGTGCAGTGTTGTTGTGCACGTCTGTGACTCCGGTTTTTAAGCTGTCAAACAACACCTCCTTAATCTTTCTCACCTCACAAATGAGGAATTCTGTCTTGATCCCCCCAAAAGTTTCTTTTTTGGCAGAATCTCTCCTCTCCATGGTTCAACCTCGCCGGGTGAAGCCTCATCATTATGCATGTTTAAGGGCGTAACCGTGGGCGTGACATTTAAATGACGATAAATTTCAGCTGTGGAATTTATCAAGACTCTTTTGTTCGTACGACGAGATTGGACCGATACGAACGTTTTAATAAATCACACGTGGGTCCAATCGTACGACCATTTTTACGATCAGATGTGCGATCATTTCGACGATCGTTTGATAAATGAGGGCCAGTGTGTTTTTAAGTCTTCCCTAGCTGACAGTTTCGGCTGTCACTCCAGCCTTCCTCAGTGCCTCGAGGCAATCGAAATACAATAAGAAATTGAAGACAAAATGAACGTCATTGATGAATGCTGACAGACGACGGACAGACAGACAAACCAAAGCAACCGAAAACATTACCTCCTTCGCGGAGGTAATAAATAAAAAATCTTACACAAGACCTACCATTTTCTGCCATTGCTCTTTTGCCTTAGTCCCCTGCGGGTCTGTCATGTCTCATTAACTTGGCTTTTTTTAATGCAAATTCATCCAAGAGGGCGCCACCCAGAACTGCCACAACCAGTTTCTAATGACCTTTTCACATTAGTACCTACTTAACCCGGCCCTCACTGGGCCAACGCTACCCGTGTTTAGTTTGTTCACATATAAGTGAGGGAAACTTAGGTTGTCTTCAGCTCTGGTTTTCAGTGAGTGAGGTTGCTATAGTGAAGTTCTGTGAAGTCATTTGTTTGTCTCACACACACTAGACAAAAATGAAGGAAGTTGAGCTCATGATTTACCTGCTGTTCATTTACCACCATCATGTGACACAGAAGCTAGAATCTGATAGGCTACCACCATCATGTGACACAGAAGCTAAAATCTGATAGGCTACCACCATCATGTGATACAGAAGCTAGAATCTGATAGGCTACCACCATCATGTGACTCAGAAGCTAGAATCTGATAGGCTACCACCATCATGTGACTCAGAAGCTAAAATCTGATAGGCTACCACCATCATGTGACTCAGAAGCTAGAATCTGATAGGCTACCACCATCATGTGACACAGATGCTAGAATCTGATAGGCTACTGCCATCATGTGATACAGAAGCTAGAATCTGATAGGCTACCACCATCATGTGACACAGATGCTAGAATCTGATAGGCTACTGCCATCATGTGATACAGAAGCTAGAATCTGATAGGCTACCACCATCATGTGACTCAGAAGCTAAAATCTGATAGGCTACCACCATCATGTGACTCAGAAGCTAGAATCTGATAGGCTACCACCATCATGTGACACAGATGCTAGAATCTGATAGGCTACTGCCATCATGTGATACAGAAGCTAGAATCTGATAGGCTACCACCATCATGTGATAAAGAAGCTAGAATCTGATAGGCTACCACCATCATGTGATAAAGAAGCTAGAATCTGATAGGCTACCACCATCATGTGACACAGATGCTAGAATCTGACAGGCTACCACCTTCATGTGACACAGAAACTAGAATCTGGCTGCTTCATCATTTCATTGCCTAAAAGTCTCAGAAGTGGAAACATATTGCATGTTTTGTATCTGTACAGTGGTATCTCCATAATCAAAATAGTATCAAATCCAATATTTTGTCTGGCTGGTTTCAATTATTGACTCCAGTTTCTTGATATGTCAATCCTTAATTGGAAAATCCTTTTGTTCTGCACTTCAGGCTCCAGAGTGTTTGCGGGAGGGTAGGAGGATGAGTATTGTCCTTTGTGGTTCTTTAGGGATGGTAGGAGGGTATGAATAGGGTATACAGTATCACCAATGATCATTACTTTAAATTGTATCACTAATTTTTTTTCTCGTGTTGAAGCAAACTATTTTAATTCCTCGTGTTGACACAAAATTAGTAGAATGATTGTGATGAGCTTGACCATGTTTGTCTTTTAACAAGTGTGATGGCCTAACTGCCAACATCTATCAGTACTTCAGAACTTCAGAGATTTCCTCTGATTCTCTGAATCTTGTGATTTTATTAACTGGGGTCTCAAACACCCTCAGAATTTTACCTTTGAAAAAACTTTTTTCTGAAATCCACAACTGTTAGCCTCAGACTGGTGAAACTCTGTCCCTCTGTACTGTATGTCTGGGAGACTCTGCCTCTCTGAAATGCTCCTTTTATGCCCAGTTATTTTACTGGCCTGTTGCCATCTAACCCAACTGCTTGTCAAATGCTCCTTTAGTTGTTTGTGATTTGTCTCAATTCCTTTTCCAGCCTATTGTTGCCCATGTTCATACATACGTAGATGTGTTGCTGCCATCAGATTCAAAACAAGATATTTTCCATGAAATGTTAAAAGGTTTTAGTCTCAACATCTAACTTGTTAGTGATGGTCTGGTTGGAATAAAACGTAGGTTGATGCAGATAATTGTCTTTTGTTTTATATTTACATTTTGCATTTAAATGTTTTCAGATTAAGGTTGTTTATTTTCAATCTTTGACTTATTCGCTGTTCATTTTTGTGTTTTTTATATTTTCACATTTGTCAATAAAAATGTCCTCTGTATTTTCAGCCGTGCAGCTGCAGTGAAGCAGGAAGCTCTACCACCCTGTGCGACCTGATGACTGGACAGTGTCTGTGTAAAGATGGCTTCTCCGGCAGGTCATGTGACACCTGTGCTCCTGGTTACTATGGTTACCCAGCATGCTCAGCCTGTGGCTGTGACATTGCAGGAACAGAAGACACGTTCTGTAACGCTACGTTGGAAGTGTGTGACTGTAAGCACACTGGGGAGTGTGTGTGCAAGGTAACGTGTCCAGGTCTATGTCCATCCCCAGGTTCAGGTCTCGGCCCAATTTAAGTGCAGGCCCAGGACCATGTCCAGGCCCAGGTCTAAGCCCGTGTTCAGGCCCAGGCACAGGCTTACACCCATGTCCAGGTCGCATCTTTGCGAGACGTAGGATGGTAGGGGAAGGTAGTGCCTTTCTCGCCTCTGATTGGCTAGATTCAAGGATAAGGCTTAGGGGAAAAGGGCAGGGGAAGTGTTAAGGTTGGCTCAATGTGAGATGACATTTCAGGGGCAAATCAAATAACCAACCGGGGAGCTTCATTCTAGCCAATCAAAGCCAAGAAAGGCACTACCTTCTCCTACCATCCTACGTTTCGCAAATTCGTGCCCGGGCCCAGGTCTAGGTCCAAGTTCAGGTCGAGGCCCAGGCCCAGGTCTAGGCCCATGTTTAGACCCAAGCCCACGTTCAGACCCAGGCCCAGGTCTAGGCTAAGGTTCAGGCCCAGGCCCAGGTCTAGGCCCATGTTTAGACCCAAGCCCATGTCTAGGCCCACGTTCAGACCCAGGCCCAGGTCTAGGCCCAGGTTTAAGCCCAGGCCTTGGCCCACGTTTAAACCCAGGCCCACGTTCAGACCCAGGCCCAGGTCTAGGCCCAGGTTTAAGCCCAGGCCTTGGCCCACGTTCAGACCCTGGCCCACGTTCAGACCCAGGCCCACTTAGGCCCACGTTCCGGCCCAGGCCCAGGTCTAGGCCCACGTTTAGAACCAAGCCCATGTCTAGGCCCCACATTCAGGCCCAGGTCTAGGCTCAGATGCAGGTGTGTGTATATTGAATGCTGTTGTAATGTGTGTAATGTTTGTGTTCAGCCTGGCGTTTCCGGTCGACGGTGTGAGGAGTGTGTCTCTGGTTGGTTTGGCTTGTCAGCGGAGATCTCAGAAGGCTGCTCTCAGTGTTTCTGTTCAGGACTGAGCCGAGACTGTGAGGAGCAGGGAGGACTGACCAGGGTTCAAGTGAGTACTCAGAGTTCACGTCTGTACCCTGTAGTACACGTACAAACCTGTGCTACCTTTCTAAAGTGAACTCTGTCTCCTACAGATGACACTGGGTGAATCTCCCAGTCTCCTGTCATTGGTCAGCGTGTCCAACCTGCAGGGTGTTGTATCTGGAGTTTACCAGCAGGGCAACGAAATGCTGCTCGACACCCGCCAGCTCAACACTAGCAGGCTCGTTGGCCCACTCTACTGGAGATTACCCCCCCACTTTGAAGGCATCCAGGTAATGCAGCCCAACCCAACACATTGACAGGTGACCATCCAGATCCCGTTAAACATAACTAACAGCTAAATTAAGTTATTAAAAAGATTAGGTATATGCTTGTTTTAGTCATTTTATGCTGAATCAACTTAATTGATCACAGAGACTTTTTTTTAACAACCTGGTCACCATCATGTCTAAGTTCCTGGATTCCTTGTAGGGTCAAATTCTCAGCAGTACTCTCCTGCAAGAGCGTGCAGGTTATCCACGACACTGATAAAAAACGTGGATGTTTCTGAACTGGAAGGAAAGACACTAGACTTTTCAATGTTTTTCGGACCTAAATGGATGGCGCAGGGACCACCGAACAGCTGATTAATGTGTACTGAAACCCTGCATATAACTGTTAAGTTCAAGGTTGAATTCCGATTCCCCCTTAGCCCTAGCCCTTGGCCCTAACTCTTGTTTTGCAGTGATTCTAGGGCTATCTGGCCCTCCAAACGGAGATTTTCCATGGGCACGCTAGAAAACAATTGGTATGATCTTATCCACAATTTCATGCAAAATACGGGCAAAATGGTGAGAAAATCTGCAGTGGCAGCCAAAGAAACGCACAAATGTGAGTGTTTTTTTGTAAATAAAATGTAAAAATTGCTATTTCAAGGTCTCTTTAATGTATTACAGACAGTTTTATTACAAATGTGAAAAGCCAAGCCAACTTAATTTCTGTAGAACTTTATAACAGCCTTCACAGATCAAAGTGCTGAACAACAAAGACGCTAAAACATTAGAAATATAAAGATAGAAAATCAGGTAAAAATAGGTAAAAGAAGGAGCAGAGTTTACAATAAAACAGTAAAAACAAAACAATTTCACAATTTATACAATTTATAAAAAACAACTCATACTGGGTAAAATGCCAAAGAAAAGAGGTGGGTTTGAAGAAAGGCTTTAAAGTCAAATACAGGCATTTATAAGCTAAATATGTTTCCATCGCCACTATAGAAACTAATTTGGTGTTAAATATTAGTTTTTATATGTGTCTAATTTCCAACACGGAAGAAAGATGGCTGACTGTCCTAAGCCACCAAAGCTCTCAACCATTCTCAACATGTTTTACGCCCATTTCATAACGTCAACCTGGAAGAGACACAGATTCTGAAGGATCACAGAATTGTTTTTAACACCGGCTTTGGCACTCACATGGACGCTATTTGTAAACATTGATGGATAATCAGACTCCGATCGACGGAATAAAATGGAGCAGCCTGTTATGGAGCTGTATGGACTCGACCCAGAGTCTTATATGAAGTTTGAAGTACTGCAGTACCACAGAGACCCTGACAAGTAAGTAAATTAGCAAACAAATCATAGCCTCACAGTTAGCATTAAGCCGGGAGAGGTTTTCACTCACCGGTGTTGTTGTCTGATCGTGAGGCGTTTTTATGGTGGGAACTGCGCCAGGTTTTAGTAGTAACCCCCGAGAAAAAACACTTTACTGCCCGAGATTCATGAAGTTGTCAGAAGTGAAGTTCACACACAAAGTTAAGGGGTTTTTTTTTTTCTGCTCCTGAAGATATAATCCAACCACTTCTGGCAAGTTGATTCGTCCAGTACAACAAATAAACTCCCACGCTGAACGCAAACACATTTTTCCCAACTTGCCGTCCTCTAGAGCTTAAAGGAATTGTACACCCACAGAATGATGTAACTTTATTTTCCATTTACCCTCATGGTGAGCAAGACTCTGAGCACTTTTTTAATGTCTCAAAAGCAGCCGGCAATCAGGATGACTCCTCGTTTTCCTCCAACTTTCATATAATGGAGTTCGATTGTGCCCGAGCCAAAAAGGTCCATAAAAGTCCACAAAAACTTGTCAATATTCCTCCATACTGCCCGTCCAATGTAATCCAAGTGTCCTGAGTGGGTAGCGTCCAGAATTTACTTGAAACTGCGCCATTTAGTATATTTTTAGAGCCTAAACAGTTCTACATCGCATTTCCTGTGAGTACGCCGATGCTCGTTCATGAAACTACGGAAGGCGTGGCAGACGAGATCGCGTGTTCTCTTTTTCTTTCTTTCTTTGTTTTAAATCAATATCCAACCGCTTTTGTCTTTGTCCCGGTTTGTCTGCAGCTCTGTCGCTCTTAGCACAATGTAAACAGCAAATTTCTTCTTCTACGCTTGTATTATCGGCAGAGTAGGCTCTGAACGCCGAGGCTTCCGTAGTTTCGTGAACGCGCATATGCGCGCTTCGCGGAAGTAGGATGTACTACTGTGTAGGCTCTACAAATATGATGTTGTTTCAAGTGAATTCTGGAAGAGCAGTATGGGGGAATATTGACAAGTTTTTGTGGACTTTTATGGACCTTTTTGGTTCGGGCGCTGGTGAACTCCCTTTTATGAAAGTTGGGGGAAAAACAAAAACCTGTCCGATCTCCGGCTGCATTTGACATATTAAAAAAGTGCTCCAGAGTCTTGCTCACCATGAGGGGAAGTGGAAAATAAAGTTACATCATTCTGTGGGTGAACTATTCCTTTAAAAAAAAAAAAAAAAGAACTCGGGAGCAAACGTCTGTTAGCTGATGGCTGTTTGTCTCTGAGGAAATCTTCCTGCAGGCTGTTGTTTCTTCCTCAGAGAGGTTAGGATTCTCCTCCAGTTTCTCTCCAACAAAGAGGACGTCTTGCTACGATGCTGCGCATGCGTATTTGTCGTACATCGATGGTCAGTCAGTCATATTAAGGAAGCGAGCTTGGCCTGATTATTCATAGGCCTATATATTACTCAAATATGTACAAATGAAGAAAAAAAAACTACTTAAATGAAGTTTTTTTTTTGAGAAAATAACACAGTAACATGCTGAAAAGCTCTTAAAAGTCCATTTTTCATGATCCAGCTCCCTTAAAACTGGACTGTGAGGAGGCCTGTCTGACCTACAGTGGCAGTGAAAAAAATCGCTAGTTTCGTAAAATTACGTGCATCTGCTCATGTCTATAATGGAACGTTACAGTATGCTTGAGTCAAAAGTGTCCTCTTTTCCTTTCATTTTTACGTTTTTCGGCTCAAAGCCCCCAAAAAAATCCAATCGCACAAGAAAGGGAGATTATAGCTGCTGCAGACGGCATTGTGAACGCTTCCGGAAACAGCCATGATGTCAGTTTACTGTGCTATGGCTGACTATTGGTGATGCATGAGGGGGTTTAAAGGGTTGTCCCATTTCTCATGGGAATAATTCAAGGGCCAAGGGGTAGGGGCGGGGATGAAAATAGGAATTGGGCTCAAGTCTTCTTTCAGTTCCTCTCATCAGCTGCTACATCAGCAGCAGGTGATGTAGCAGCCACTGGTTTCTGAGGTGGATGAAATCATTCAGACTAGAAGAGACCCCTGCTAACAACACAGCAAAATCATTTTAGTTTTTTTTTTAACTGGCTAGGAGCCATACATTATACAAGTGTCAGTTTGTTGCAAAAGGTCCCCTTAGTGGTTAGTGGGGGAGGGGCTAAAAAGGGGGCAGATTTTGTGACAAAAATCTGCGTTACCTTATTCTTACAAAATGTTATTAGGAAAAAAGAGCAAAGTGTTATCCATATTACTGAGTTACAGCTGTAGGAAGATGTGTTCATGAGTACTATGCAGTATTTGTATCCATGTCTGTGTATGGAACAGTTAATGTCATATGGCGGGCTGCTGTCGTACATCATCACCTTCTTCGCTGAAGATGGTTTGGGACTGTCGAACCAGGAGCCTCAGGTGCTGATGAGAGGCGGGACCATGAGGAAGCACGTCATATACACAGATGTGGTTGCTCCTAGCAACGGCATCAGTACTCAACACAACATCAGACTGACAGAGGTACATCAACAAGGACTCATGGGAAACAGATGTACTCTACCGATACCTGCACCGGTTACTGACGGATTCTGTTTTACAGCACAAGTGGAAGTATTTCAATTCAGTGTCTCAGAGGCCAGTGAGTCGGCCTGACTTCATGTCCGTCCTCAGCAATGTCCAGTACATCATCATCAAGGCTTCATACGGGACCAGGCTGCTGCAGAGCAGGTACTGGTACTTCACTGTATTACAGAAATACAGCATAGACAGTACTGCTAAAACCTCTGCCTGTTGTTTTGTGAAGGATCACTAATATCACCATGGAGACAGCTGTGGAGGCGGGGTCAGATGATCGAGCAGGTGTGGCCAGGCTGATCGAATCATGTGACTGCCCACCTGGATACAGCGGGCTGTCCTGTCAGGTAAAGAACGGGTCTTTCACTGAAGTGGAAGTATGAAGAACATGTCACACTAGGGGGTGTTGGAACAGGACAGTAGACACATGGGAATATAGATATCTATGCATACTTGCTAGATGACTAACATAAGCTGTTGGCCAATGGAGTCAAACGCCGCCTGTGGTAGGATGGTGGCCTTCTTAAAGGTGCCATGACATCAAATTTCCCTTTTCTGGGGTTTTGGGGGGATAATATAATCTTTTGTGCACTGATGAGGCCATGTGAATGTCCAGAGTGAGAATCAAAGTTCCTGTTTATGGTCTGTCAGCTTTGTCTCTTTGTTCAAAAATGATTGAATCAGACAGCAGCTCATCATTCTACGTAGTTTTAGCATCCTACGTAATTCATTTGCTCCAATTAGAGCACACTATCAAGCCTACTTTCTCTAAATATGCCAAATAAGGTGAAGCCAATCAAAATGAAGTCAACTTGGTCTCCGGGTAAAGTTGTATATCATTACTGCACCCAACTCTTTTACTGAGGAAGGGAGGTCTAGCGTGCCTAAACAATCCCCCGCTGTAAAAAATGACGTTTGTTTCTTTGCAGAACTGACATATGCATCAATGTCAACTACATGAACTAGTTTTTACTGCTATGTCATCACTCCTTTAACACGGGCAGCTCGCTCACTTACAGCATTGGCTTTTAATGGTGATGTACTTTTTAAATAACCATAACTTCTTCAATTTTCTACCAATTTTCAATCGGTCTGGTTTGTTATAAAGGTCAGAGATATAGTTATGAAACTACATACTTAAAGGGACTAAAGGCCAGAATTAAAAAAACAAACAAACATGCATGTCCATTTTTTTTAATGCTAATGGGCGATAAAGCGCTAAATACCAAAAATAACGTTTCCACCCACATTTCTCTCCGTTGCCTTGAACAGGCCGTGTGCTGCATAATGCGCTGCAATTCAGTTGCCCTGCTGACGTGACGTCAAATGACGCTACATCTGCAGTTTCGATACAGGAAGAAGACGGTCATGGTAAATTTAAACACTGTAAGCGATAGTTATGGATTCTTCTGCCGTCAGCAAACAATCCAGATCAACTGAAAGACACTAAAAAGTGTAACTACAAAGAAAAAGTTTAGTAACAACAACATTATAGCTTCAGTTTGTGCTCACTCTCTGTGACGGCTTGGCTCGTGGCTGCAGTTACCTGAAGCGCCAGTCACGAGTTTTGTTTCTTAATCTTGCCTCAAGTCCCTGTAATGATTATAACTGATGATTCAGAGCAGAGCAAACTATAACCATGGACAGAGGTGGAAATTGTGGAGTCAGTAAGTCTTTTCCATGTCATGTATTTGTTCTGCCCAGCCATTGAACCAGGTGAGCCCAAACAGCCCAATTTAATTTATTGCACTGATTGGGCTCACCAGGTTCGGTCACTGGGCAGAACAAATACATGTCATGGAAAAGACTTGTTGACTCTATAATTCCCACCTCCGACCATGGACTTCATATTATAATAAACAAGCTGGGTGCAATATATACACACACGCCTAAGGCATTTATGTTTAATCAGTGTTTAGAACAAGCGTACACAATATATATATACATACATACATACACACACACACACACACACACACACACAATATATATATATATATATATATATAGTTTGAGTTTATTTAAAATAGGGACAATGCATTCAATGAAATTTAATTAAACCATAATATTTCTGAGTAAACTTACTAGGTTTCACTCACAGATTTCCATCTCACCTGGATTACGCCTACATTTTGGGCACATATGTTCATTCAAACATAATGTTTTTAGTCATCGGTCAAAAATAGACAGACAGGAGGACCGAACTAATGCTCCGTCTGTAGGGTGTAAATAAGGCTTTAGACAGGGCACATTTACTAAAACCATAGCTGCTAAACTGTTAGCAACATAGTTTGGGAAATCACATTTTGCAGTAATGCAGTAATGAAATGCACCCCTGCTAATAACTACAATCACACAACAACCAAAGACGGTAAATTAAAGGTGCTATGACATCAAATTTCACTTTTCTGGGGTTTTGGGGGTATAATATAATCTGTTGTGCTCTGATGAGGCCGTGTGAACGTCCAGAGTGAATATCAAAGTTCCTGTTTATGGTCTGTCAGCTTTGTCTCTCTGTTCAGAAATGGTTGAATCAGACAGCAGCTTATGATTCTACGTAGTTTTAGCATGCTATGTAATTCATTTGCTCCAATAAGAGCACACTCTTATGCTCTCTGGAGCATAACTTATTTTCTTAAAATAAGTTTTTAAAAAAAAGATTTTTTTTGCTTTTTAATAAGCAAGAAAAATCTGCCAATAGGACAAGCAACATTTTCTTTAGAAGTTTTCTTGAAATAAAATGCATTGCCTTAAAACAAGATCTTGTATCCCACTGAAATGTTTCTCTTGAAGTAATTAAGTCTTATTTTGAGTGTGATGAGATATTTTGACTAGAAATTAAAAAAATATACTTGCTTAGATTTGAGTTTTTGCAGTGCATATTCTCCCTGTATATGCGTGGGTTCTCTCCGGGTACTCCAGTTTCCTCCCACTGTCCAAAGACATGCATGTTAGGTTAATTGGTCACTCGAAATTGTCCCTAGGAGTGAATGTGAGTGTGAATGTTTGTCTGTCTGTCTGTGTTGGCCCTGCGACAGACTGGCGACCTGTCCAAGTGTACCTGCCTCTCACCTGATAATAGCTCCAGCAACCTCCGCTGGAGTTTATCCTGAACTGGATAAGCGGTACAGAAAATGGCTGACTGGCTGTTACCTGTGGTCATCTCCCCGTCAGTACTGGACCCACCCTGCAGATATATATTATCCTAACTGAGACCTTCAGATGAACTTCTGAGTAGAGACCTGCAACGTGTAGGAATTCCCCTGGGACCTGCCAACTCACGCAGGATCAGGCGGGATTCACACAGCCTCGGCGAGAGTGGGCGGTCAGTTGGGTCCTGAATGTCCAGACTGCCTCACAGTAGACCTAGGCTTATAAACTTTCAGTATTGTCTCAACAAAACCTTGCTTTTCATTGACATTCCTTCATAAACATCATCAGTATAATTCAACTACAAAAGCGCAGACCCTCACCTGTATTTTCATCTGTCTGTGTCTCTTGTCTGCCTCCAGGAGTGTGCAGCAGGTTATTTCCGCCAGCCTCTGTCCGAGTTATCGCCTCAGAGTCAGAAGTCCATGTTCGTACATCCGTGTGTTCGATGCCGCTGCAACAACCACAGTGAAATCTGTGATGCAAAGACCGGAGAGTGTCAGGTAACACGCTAACACACGCCAACACACGCTAACACACGCCAATACACACCAGCACAGACAAACATTTGCAAACAGATGCTAACACACACTAGCATTCAACACCTGTTACTACCAGAGGCAAACATATGGCAACACACTAATACACACCAATACAGACAAAAGTGCATGAACACACACTAATACTGGTTCGGGGGTTCTCATGCGGCTTTGATAAGTGTAGTGTGTTGGCTCAGACAACTGAGGTGGGTGTAATTAACGCAGAAAAGCACGAGGTGGGAAGTTGTTGCCTCTGCATTTCCACTGGTGGCAGGTTGAACGGAGAGTCGTGATGAAATGCTGACTGGTGTGGGTAGAAAGTCAAAAATGTATACAGCACATTAAGCATTTAAAGACACATGTACAACCTCGACCCTGGAGGAAGTTTCTCCTTAAGTATGAAATAAGCGGGTCAGTAGAACTCTTCATCCACACAAAGCTAGCCACGTCAGCAAACACTAGCCTGCCAGTGCCATAGCGTAGTCTGCATCATTAATGTGCCGGCTACAAATAAACGTGCTACCTTGTTTTATTATAAAGTTCGGCCCTTCATTCCAGCAAATCATATGCACTTGATAGGCTACACTTTCAGCTGTGACAGCTCTCTTGTCAACTCCTTGATTTCTTCCTCCAGGTGCTACATGTGTTTATGCTAGCTGAACATCATGGCCTAAGCCAGCTGATGCTCTTTTATAAGCAGTCTCCTTTCTTGGCAGTCCCCAGTTGTTCCACTGGAAACGGGAGGGTACAGACCCAATTTTCAGATGCTTGTGTGTTTTCAGCCGCACAAAGTTAGGCACATCAGCAAACGCTAGCTGGCTAATGCTAGCCTGCTAACGCTAGCTGTGTAGTCTGCCGGGAAACAAACAAATGTGCTACGTTGTTTTATTATAAAGTTCGGCCCTTCACGCCGGTGAATCGATCGCTTTGATCCACTTCTTCCTTTGCATCACTTCAGTCAGGAATCAATGAAAACTTAAGGAGGGTTGGCGTTTATTCGATTTACAAACTGGAACAGAGCAGGGATTCAGCTATTGTTGAACTGGCCCGGAAGAGGAAACGCCTAAATTCCAGAAAGTTCCGGAAAGTGTGAAAATCCCCTATCTACTCACCTCCAACTCCTTCTTCAGTGTAAAAAGTCCACACTGCAAATGTCAACACCTCCATGACTTAATCCTTATCTGTTGTTTTGTTTTGTTTTGTTTTGTGTAGGTATTTTGGCACAGCAGCAATTAGCAGTCCATCAGCCATATTTGTTCACAGTGAGCGGCGCACAGAGTGGGTCACATGGGGACCAGGTGGGGTACAGTGAGAGGGGAGGGACAGAGATGAGACATAAAGGCATCGATTTGTTATTTCTATAAGTTGTGAATTACCAATTCCTGCCTTTCAGTGCGAATGTCAGGGGTTGGTCAGAGTTTTTACAGAACTGCAGCTCTCACAGAGGTCTGACTTTTTTCCTTCCTTTTTATGAATACATGATGTGTTGATACTGTCAGGATGGAAGGACCATTTCACCCAGAATAACAAAAAGTGTTTCTGAGCCAGATTACCAACTCTGGCTTTATTTGTGCTGAATGCAGACGATGCATACGCAGACCATGGAGTTTCGTCCATCTTCTGCATCAGTTACATACATAATTTGGTACATTTTCAAGGGGCTTGTTGGTCCATCTTTCGGCGCAGAAGATGGAGCAATACCACTGGAAACCGTGGGGTCAGTGTTGAGCTGTGTAGCTGATATGCAACCAGCGAAAGGCAAATAGCCCAATAAAAGCTGAGAATGAAGACAGCAAACAAACAGAGAAGAGAAGATCTGTAGATGCTGAAGGAGAGGGTGTATGAGTGGCCAAAAATACACTCATATCTACGACATCACGCTGTAAACGTGATATTAAAACAGAGAAATTAACCAGTGGAGAAACTGATTTATGAACCATGGGAACCCAGAAGATGCAAGGAAGCATAAAGGTGGTGAAGCATGAAACCAACCTTGCCATTAAGTACGTAAGGGAGCATAGATGGGCATTTACCCTGGAGAGTAGGGTTCAAACCCCGCCTGGGCCCTCCTCTGCCCTCCCATAATAAGAATACAAAAATTTATTTAAAATCCCCTTTCAAGGCCCACAAGGACACTTTCCAACATTAAAAATAAGCAAGAATAAAATCAACCTGCACTGCACATTACAACCATATAAGGAAAACAGTCCATGATTGGATGAATGGCAGAGTCTGTGATTTAGTGGTTTAACGGGTGGGTTTTGATTCTGGATCTGGAAACAGTATCAGATCCTGGATGTCTGATGGCAGAGTTCGGGAGCTGGGGAGCAGGAGGACTCATGGTCCTCATGATCCGAAGTATCCTCAAGTGATGACAATGCAGTGATGGTAGAGATGTAGCTGCAGCGTTGGGTCACACAACACAACCACCATTACTTTCTGTAAATAGCTGATAGTAACAATCACGAGATTCCTATTTTATGCAGTTTACATGAAATTGTGCATCATCATTCATTATAGAAACAACATGGTGAGCTGATCAGACTTACAGTAGGAGGACATTTGATAATGTTTAACCATGCTTTCAGAGGAAGTCACCAATGTTAGCATAGCTAGATGTATCTGTAGAGGTTTGTCTGGGAGATGTTTGGTAGTAACTTCACATCGGACATCCACTCGTTCTGTTCACGAGGGTCCAGCTCCTCAAATCTGCATATTTCCTCTGTAATATCAATCTTCGCGTTTTTTTTCCATTTCTGGTCCCTGGACTCTCAATGCAACGGATAATATTTTTTCTACCCAGAGACAAGGTGCAGGCGTGGCATCTTGTCCGGATGGTACAGTCCCAGCAGGTCACACTGAAGACCTGTACACTTTTGGATTTATGATAACTGGGTTCCTGCTGATTGGAGCTGTCCGGTACCTGTTTCATCTGGAAATTCTGAAGCTGACGGCAGCTGTGGGCAGGCTGCCGTCCGGGCTGTTACTCCGAGTCATCAACACTCAGACTCAAACTTTGTGCACGTTGACTCGCGCGGATGCCCTGTGGGGCAAACTGGGGATGATGTCTGACAGCATAAAGGATGTTGGGTTCCACCTGGAGCAGTTGGAGACTCGGATTGGGGGTAATTAACACAAATTTGGCTGATTTGGACCCCATTGTGAGACCTGCTGAAGACTTTACAGGCAGACAGAAACATGCTTCTGCCTGGACCCAAACTGTCTCTCTTATCTCAATCTGGTCCCCAGGAGCGGCCTTGCAGCTGCTTCAACTCCCCAATGTCCTTGGAGAAACTGCCAAAGTGAAGCTCTGCTCTGAGTTCGTGCTTCTCTGTATTGGTGTGACTTTTTTTTGTCTCCAAGGTCTTCAGCTGTGTACGTGGAGAGTTCGGAGACCTCTTTTTTTTACCACCTACCCACCTCTCCTCATGTTACCGTTTTCTCTTTGCAAAGGTGCGCCCTGTGAGGGGCTGTGTGACCACAGTCTGCCTGATCCTGTCTTGTTATGTTCTTTTGTTTGTGTGTCTTGGACGGGTTGTACTGAAACATGAATTTCCCCTCAGGGATCAATAAAGTATAAAGTATTTGATTTGATTGATTTGATATTTCTCTGTACAAGCGTACATCCTTTACCTGTGCTCGGCCCGTCTTGAGTATGGTTTGTTTGGGTCTGTGAGCTGCATCGTCCCACAGTGCTAAGTACCAAATGTCAAACGGCAGTATCCATGTGCGATACTGGTAATCAGTCCATGGATTCCTAGTTGGTGACACAGAGCATGTTCTTGTGGAAAGGGGGGGGACGTGACAGTGTGGGGTCCTGTCTCTATGCCTCTGACTGATCATGCGCTCTGGCTATTTGGCCACATGGATATCCCTTTGGCTGACTGGTAAGCATGCATGACTCTCACCCAGGAGTCTGGGGCTCAAGGCTGAATTCTAGTTCCTGTCTTAACCCTCAATCTCAAAAATGCGCACTCCCGTGCAAGTGCTGTTCCAATTCTCAGAACATTAAGTTAAGGGGCAAGTTTGAGGGCTGAATAGCCTCAATACTGAGATTCTCTGACACCACCCTTGTGAGTAAGGACTACCCAGAATGCAAGCGGCAAAGAAGGCAAGCTATGAATCTAAAGTATTTTCTCTGTTAATGGAGTTTAAAATATTACGAAAACCATTGCATTATCTTAGTTTAGGCCTGTGTTATGTATTAGTTACCTCATTGTTTTATAATATTTATTTCTATTTTACGATCTTATATCAATAGCAGCTAGTGCGGTCAAGCCATGCTGCTATCGTTTAAGTTAGTTAACGTTGCAAAGATACAAGATAACATGCTTGTGCCGATAATGGTATAAGACGACTGTGCTAATGTCCTCTCCCGTAGCCACAGAGTTATCTAACGACTGCCAATGGCAGTAAACAAAGTGGATATATCTCCTCGCGCTCCTTGCAGGTGGAGTCCTAATGACAACAAAGTCAATCAGGTGACATTTAGGTCAGCTGACTGGCAGTGATCCAGGAAATCACAGAACCACACTTACCTATGTAACTTTCGTTATAGCAGTGTTTACCTTTCAATCAGCCATGGAATGCTGTGACACTTGAATATGTCCATGGTGCTCTTATTCATACAGACTATTTGTTTGATAACTCTGACAGAAGGAATAATTGACAGATAGTCCACAACAATTTCAAAAACATGGACCTGATGGAGCCGTCAATGATAGCTGCGTTTGTGGCTGATGATTAAGCAGACAGGGTTAACAGTCCAAATAAATGTAAATAAAGTAAATGCTTCCTTCTTCTTCTTCTGAATTGACAGACTGAACTCCGCTTTCGTGTAATGCTGCCCCCCACAGTTTGAAGAAGTATCTGCATTTACGGGGTGTCCCATTTCTAAGTCACAAAATAGCCCTTGGTTTTGAAGGCTACTAAGATTGAAAGTTGAGCTTGAGGGTTAAGATAGGAATTGGAATTGGCCCCAAATCCTGCTTGGGCCCTTGGTGTGTATCTTGCCGTATCTTGTGGCCTTTAGAACAACAACAGTTTCGCCTCTCGTGGAGTATGTAACAAGGTTAGCTCTTGCTAACACACACACTGTCTGTCTTCCAGGATTGTCAGCATCACACCATTGGGCGGAGCTGCGACCTCTGTGCCCCTGGGTATCATGGGAACGCCACCGGCTCTGTGGCTGACTGTTCGCTCTGTGCTTGCCCCCTGCCGGACAACAGGTGACTGTGCCTGCCTGTTTTCTTGCTTCAGCCGCCCGTCTGTTGGCTGACATCCTGTCTGTGTGCGTAGTTTCAGTCCCAGCTGTGTGTCAGAGGGGGCATTGGGGGATTTCCGCTGCACCTCCTGTCAGATGGGCTATGAGGGGAGATACTGTGAGAGGTAAGAGCACTAACATCATCATCAGGAAGAGACAAATTTCAGTCACATGACAACTGTTTTCCTGCAGGTGTTCTGCTGGTTACTACGGTAACCCCTCCTTACCTGGGGGGTTTTGTTCTCAGTGCGGGTGCACTGGGTGGGGCTCCCTCCATCAACGGTGTGATGAGCTTACTGGAAAGTGCGAGTGCAAGTCTGGAGTCAGAGGTCCATCGTGTGACCAGTGCGATGAGCGCCACGTCCTGCAGGGGGCAGCGTGTGTGTGTGAGTAACATCAACACACACATTCAGGTGTAGACGGTGATCAGAGGGGATTTTAATGATTTGGCTTCTCAGCATGCAACGATAGCTGCACCAGCACCCTGCTCGACGACCTCGACAAACTACACAACCGTTTCCAATCTGTCAACCTGAGCTCGGTCGCTATGGCGCCATACTGGCAGCTGGTACTGCTGGAGAACCGGACCAGAGACATGGAGGTGAAAACATCTCCACTGAGATGTTGACTCTACTGATCAGTTTTAATAATTCATCTGTGGTAGGTCATGTGACCCTCCGTCTCTGTCCAGGTTATGATGTTGCAGAACAGGTCTCTGACTTCAGGTGTGACCATACTAAAAGAAAACTTGGATGATTTGACCTCTGACCTCAATACTCTGTTGCAACAGGTGATCACACACCCTCTGACACACAGACTTGACATGAAATGCTTTAAACAAGGTTTCATGATTTCTATGTTCTGATTGGCCAGGTGACAAATACAACTAACAACCTGCTGGAACTGGATGTGTCAACCAACAACAGCTTTTCCCAAGGTGCAATGCTCCTGGAGAGCATCAACATCCTTCAAGACCACATTCAGGGTAAAGAATGATCATGGAGCTGTTGACAGTATGATGACATCATATCCTGCAGAGTAATCCAAGCTTTTAAATGTGATTGGTCCTAGAGCTGCAGGTGGAGGCGGAGCGTTTGAACTGCACCGCCAAGGATGAGCTAAACTCAACCAATCACACGCAGCTGCAGGAAGAGATAGAATCTATGATGAAAACCATCAGAGACTTGAACATGACAGCTGCGAGGTCTGCAGCCAATCAGCAGCTCAGGTGGGTTTCATAAATCACTTCAAAGGAAAAAGAGTTCTAGTTTAGCCAGGTTCTGGTTCCAGTTCAGGGTCGGTTCCCTTACTAATGAAACACATACATCTGAATGGACTGAATTGGCCATCCAGAGCACTTCATTCAGCCAATCAGATGCTCTTCTCTGGTCTTCTTTTGGTCATTTACATCCTGAGTGGGTAGTGTCCAGAATTGACTGGAAACGGCATCATTACCTCCGGTTTGTCCGTTTGACTGTTTGTCCATCCGTTCGTCTGTCTGTCTGTCAGCAACTTTACTGAAAAAGTACTGGACGTATTGACCTGAAATCTTCACCAGCCGTGTGTCTCAGCCCAAGGACAAACCCATTAAATGTTGGTGGTGATCCGGATCACCTTATGGATCCAGTAATGTTTTGAAGGATTCTTTATCGTTCTGAGCCATGTTGGAATGGCTGTTGGTGAGGCGTGAGTGCCCGCCTGTGGCAGAAGTGTGCAGCTGCACTACTGAGCTCATGATGTCAGGATGCAGAAATGAAACTTGTGAGCAGTGAGCACGAGCAGAGAAGACTGTTGGACAGATTACTAGCAGGTGAATATGGTGAACTGTGTGCGTCTGTGAAGAACTGTAAGTAACTAGTTGTATTTCTACCTGAACAGGATGTTTATTTAGCCTTTAATGCTTATTCAGCAGTGTTCCCCCATTCACCATGTGCCTTTTTATGCTATTAAGCTAGCTGACCTGTTACATGCTAGTTACTGTAACTGTTAGCCTTGAACACGCATGTTTAGTCCCAACTGTAAGGGATTTATCAGGAATAATGGGCTCTATGCACAGCTCCACTACTTCCTGAATTTAAGGTAGCTCCTTTGTTTCCTTTCTTTCATGACTGGATGAACTGATTAAACCAGGTGTGACTGACCTCATTAACTGGCCAGACACACCTGGATTAATCAGTTTGTCCAGTAATGAAAGACAGGAAACAAAGGAGCTACCTTAAATTCAGGAAGTAGCGGAGCTGTGCATACAGCCCATTGGTACCTTAAATGTCTTTATTTGCTGAGCGAATGTTCCTCATGGCTTCTTTGTATTTCTGTGTTTATAGACCATACTCACTTCCATCCAGCATTCACCTTAACTAGCCTGGACTTCCTCACCTGTAAGCCTGTTGTTTGTTGCATTACTGTGCTGTTGTGATTAAGAGTGACCAGTAAAGACTGTTAACTGTACAGGCAAGTCCTGTGTGTTCTGACCAACACCCCATGGTGAACATCAAACCTCCTTACCAACGCCTAAGCAGTCTTACATCAACATCACCCTAATAGGCCAATTTTTAGAATTTTTCCACATAACTCATGGCCCGAGCGTTTGGTAAAAAATTACAAGAAAGGATCTCAATGAGTTCTAGAAAGTTTCTAAAGTTGATCCAGATCCAGAGAAAATTCTAGATACTATGATCCAGAACACACAAAAATAAGGGAGTGGAGCAGCAGTTGGTGTAGGTCTGCACTCTCCGAGTGCTTTTCTAGTTTACTAGTTTTGTAGTATATTTTTAAAGCTTAAACAGTACATCTAGCTGCCGCAAAGCGCGCCCATATGAGTTTACGACACTACGGAAGCTACGGCAGACGAGATTGCTCATTCGCTTTTTCTTTCTTTCTTTGTTTTAAATCAATAGCCAACCCCTCTTGTGTTTTTCCCGGTTTGTCCGCAGCTCATGCAATCTTAGCGCAATATAAAGAGCAAATTTCTTCTAGAAACTGCAATGTAGTATTGTTTAGGCTAGGGTTAGGGTCATTTCGAGTAAATTCTGGACACTACCCACTCAGGACACTTGGATTACATTGGATAAGCAGTATGGAGGAATATTGACAATTTTTTGGGGACTTTTATGGACCTTTTTGGCTCAGTCACTGGTGAACTCAATTATATGAAAGTTGGGGGAAAACGAAAACCTGTCCGATCTCTGGCTGCGTTTGAGATATTAGAAAAGTGCTCCAGAGTCTTTCTCAGCATGAGGGTGAGTAGAAAATGAAGGACCATCATTCTGTGGGTGTACTATTCCTTTAAGACCAGTTAAACCAGGACCGGGACTGGTCTTCTGAGGTGTGGACCATAGAGAGATGTAGATGACCAAAAGAAGATCAGAGAAGAGCATCTGATTGGCTGAATGAAGTGCTCTGGATGGCCAATGCAGTCCATTCAGATGCTCAAAAACAAATAAAAGAATCTTAAAATCACTCCTGTACTTGACTGGAAGCCAGTAAAGAGAAGAAAGTACCAGTGAGCTCATGTTTCCTTGTTCCAGTGAGGACTGGAGACGGGCTGCTGCATTTTGAACAAGCTGCAGATGATGATGCTCTGAATACTCGAATCTCACGTACAGGGAGTTACACCTTTATTCCACTCTGAGAGCAAAGATCCCCAAATTTCCTTAAAGGTATAGTCCGAAGTCCCCCCCGTAAAAAATAAACGTTAGACTTGAAATCCGTCTCAAACTGCGCCTTTGGGCCTCTACTCCCGTGTGTTTGAACGCAACTTTCTCTCCCCCTGCCTGTAATTTGCTCTTTAGCTTTGTTTTCTTGTGTTCGGGACGTTTCTGGGTGGAGATTTCTGTTTATATCGGCAGCCAATGACAGAGCTAAGAGCATGACGCTGTGTGGAAATAAGCTCATGATCGGAGCAGACGCCAGTCACTCGAACTCTCGAAGGAAAAAAGAAAGAAAGAAAGAAAACACCGTGGATGCACCGAAGAAAATGTAAGAGCTTCAGATAATGCACTTTGGAAAACCAGGGTTAATCATAGTTTGGCTTGTAGCCGCTTCTGAGCTCTGAAGGAGAAGCTTGAAGTTGAATAGGCTAGCTAGAACGAGCCGGCAATTAGCCTGAGAGGGAGGAGCGCTAAGTTTGAATACTGTTGTTTGCAAACAGAAACGCAGGAGGGACTTCGGACTCTACCTTTGAGTCAGCCAGATGAGTTCATGTTGGACATCTGGCTGCCAGATATTAGATACTAGCAGGTATTAGCCCAGGGGTTCTCCACCTTTTTCATGATGGGGCCAAAGTTTTTGGTCCAAACTGGTCCAGGGCCGATTCATATTTTAACACTGTACTGTATTGGTGTAATGGTCTCATTTTTGGTTTATTTATGTAATAACTAAAGCAAATACACCTGCCTTTTACAGACTGAACCTAGTGGCATGATAAACATGAATAACAAATGAATAATAAATCAATAAATTTATAAATAATAAAAATGAAAACACATTATGGGATCATGACAAACATTTATATCACACATATAATTCATGGAATAAAATCAGACTCGTACAAGAACAAATCAGAATTAGGCTATAAACAAAATCTACAACATTTTACTACAAAAAGAGGGACAACAGAAAAAAACTGATGGAAATTGATTTTAAAAAAAGAGATAAAATGGTGCAGTAATAGATCACATTAAAAATAAAAAGGCTCAGTTTAAATAATCTGTAAAAACCTGTATTTTATTTGTTTAGACAGGCCATTAAAGCACAAAATTTCATTTAACAATTTATTTATTTAAACTTTTCTTAGAATTTTTTTAAACTTCCAAACATAAACATTTTCTGCATCAACAGCTGATTTTCTCTGTTTTTTCCTTAAAAATTCTTTCTTTCCAACGAGTGTTAGATGTTTGTTTCTAGATGAAGTTTGCAGATGCTTCAGGGCTTCCGTTAGCATTCACGTTAGCATTAGCGTTAGCTGGTGCTTCATCCAGACTTCTCAGCTCTGCTTTGTTATCTCCACTCACTAATCTGTATTTAATAAATTGGTGTGTATTCTTTCCTCTTGAGGGGCGGTTTGGGACCATTTTTGTCTTTATTATTTAGTTTTAATTCTTCTTTTCAACGTTTGCTACATGCTAGGGGCTAGCTGAGTGTCTTTTTCTGCTTGTTTGTTGAACTCTGACAAATTACCGCCACCAGGTGGGGGGAGGCTACATTGCAACTCGTACAGTCATAAATAACAGTGTAAATATACGATTCTCGCGGCCCACATGTGGAAAAGGAAAGTTTTTTCGTGGCCCTCTAGGTGGCGCTCGAGGCCCGAGCTTGAGCCCCATGGTTAAGAATCACTGTATTAGCCAACATGCAGCTAATTGAAATAACTGGTTGGATATTAGGAGGTGGATCAGACCCAGAAGATTGAATCCCGTTCTCTCCTCTGCCATCATGGGGAGCATCAAATCCTACAGAGAACGTTTGGATACCACAAAGAACCAGCAGTCAGCTGGACTCAGATCAGATATTCTCTCTCTCTCTCTCTGCAGGAAGTCAGAGTCTCTCATCCAGTCGCTGGAGCTGGACTTCGTGTCAAGCAGGGCGGCAGTTCAGAACAGGATCCGCCCCCTTCGCAACTCTGTTACTGTTGCCATGACAGCACTCAAACACACAGCTACGGACCTCAGTGAGGCTGCACAGCGAACCACAGAAACACACACTCTGCTGGAGTACACACACAACCAGCTGCAGAAATATCAGGTAAACACACACATCAGTCAGCTGTTATTGATCAGTGTGTCAGCATACCTGAGTGGTTCTGTTCCACACATGATGTGATTCAGGTCATTGGGTATGGATTCTGGTTCTGCATTAGTCATGGGTCCAGCCAGGGCCGTTTCAAGGAATTTGGGGGCCCCAGGCAAAATGTACATGGATGAATTCTGGCACGGCCATCTTGGAATATGGCCGTGCCATCAGGGAAGAAACATCCATCGGTGGAATAACCGGGTCATTCAGTATATTCAGGGATCAGCTGACCTCATTCTTGGAGCACATACTGCTACTGAACCTAGACCTGTGCAACTGCAGCAACCCCAGATCATCACACCGCCCCCACAGGCTTGTACAGAAGGCACTAGGATGATGCTGCAAAAAAAAAAAAAAAAAAAAAAAAAAGGATGATGCTGCATCACTTCATCTGCCTTTCCGGCCACATTTCTTCCTGGAAGACGATGGGTCCCCACCATCCTTCCAGATTTAATAATGCGTTAAATGACAGTTCTGAACCCAGTTTTAGTTTCTGCATCTCCTTAGATGTTTTCTCTGCTTGATGCTGCCAATGATCTGACCCTTCTTGGACAGACTTAACATCTTTTCCACCACCACGGATGTGTCTTTCCCCATGCTTATTTAGGAAATGAGAGGCAACTCATTGCACGGGGTTAAATAACTTGTTGCAGCTGGAAGATAATCGCCCATGCAGCAATTATCCAATAGGAGGCTCCGACCTGTTTTCTTAGTTAAATCCAGGTGGAGATTTTTTTCTTTGACCAGGCAGTGTATGTTGGTCTTTTTGCCACCGACGAACATCGCCGACTTTGCCTGTCACGTCATCAGTGATGACATGTATTTCGTGCAAAGGCTGTAAATAAAGTGGACATAGTATCCTTTTATATCTGAATAGAGGAAAGTGAAGCTAGGTGGACGTGTCCCACCATCTTGCCGTGTCACGTGTGTCGCCATACTAAAATGGGCAAGTGCAGCTGTGGGCAAATGATTGACAGCCAACGTACTCTGGGTAAATGCAAACCGAGCTAACTCGAAACTAAGAGGAGCTCACGAAGATTAGGATCCCAGACGACGGGATAAAGGTAAGTCACGTTTGGACTTAGCTGACTAAAAACCACCATTTTGCTGCTCTACTGCAGACTGAGACCTTACCAAGAGCAAACAAGGAGCTAATGGCTAGCCACTGGCTGGCAGGCTGGCATCCGGTCCGAGTCAAAACCTTGTCCCAGTCAAAATCCTGATCCAATCCAGTGACCTTACCTCTCCATAACCTGTCTACTGGAAACGTTTTGTAGGTGGCCTCAAGCAGGTATGAGTATATGGTGGATACCATGCCTCTCGCAGCACTTTTAGTAAGGAAGAGCTTGTGAAGTGATCTATCGTCAGAGGGTGTTGTGCTTTAAGGTGGAAAAGTTACGATGCGGGTCTGTAAAGGGTTGGTCTGTAAGTCCCTAGTTCAGTTCCTTGTTGTCCTGCTGTTGCAGTGTTTTCCATTTTCATCAAGCCATCTGTCTCCGCTAGTCTGCATCATAGATCGTTCATAGAGAGGGACGAACCTTCCGCTACGTCACCCGTTGGTTTCTAAAGGATTAATAGTGAAGCCAGGTGGGCGTGTCCCACCGTCACCATCTTGCCGTGTCACGTGTGTTGTCACTCCCGGAAAATACTAAAATAGGCAAAGACAAGGCCACTCCGGGCCGCGGGGCAAATGATTGACAGCTGACCTACTCTGGGCTAAACGCTAACCAAGCTAACTTGAAACTAACAGGAGCTAATGAAGATTAGCCCCCTAAGCGGTGGGGTAAAAGTAAGACGCTTACACTTGCTAGTATCTGACTAAAAACTGCCGTTGTGCTTCTCTGCTACAAACTGACCTTACCGAGAGCAAACAAGGAGTTAACTGTTATCCGCACATGTCAATCAAAAGGACACGCCCTTAGTTATGTGTAATTTCAAGATTAAATAACATCTAAATGGATGAGCTATAAAAAAATTCACCCCCCTCACAGTTGACATGAAGGTAAACTTGACCTATTAAACCTAAAGTGATTTTTTTGAACCAGGCTGTAAACATGTTTATTTATGCTGTAAACATGTTTATTTCTGCTGTGAACTTGGTCTTTTTAACATGGGAGTCTGTGGTGATTTGCTCTGTTTTAGAGCCCCTAGCAGATCCAGAAAGAATTGCAATTAAAAACTTCACTTCCTGGTCCCACGCTTTTCCAGCTGAGTTTGTCCCTTGGTTTCGTGTCTATATTTCAGTCCTCTTCACACAACCACCTTCAAGTGTGGTCAGAGGACAGAAAACAAGTTATTGATCCTTCCTGATGAAAAGTAATATTTTGCTCCAAGGTTTGACAGCTTGCTGTACCATGACCACTCGTGTTTCATCCAACCTTCACCACCAGTCTGAATCAGCATGATCCCTCACTCTGGGGTTGGTGGCCTGATGGCGGTAGCTTGTGTTGGGACAGCAAACCTCACTATTTTCCTTGAAAGTAAGAGTGTGGGAGTGTTCATCTGTCTCAGTCTTACCCAACCAGCATTGACCACAGATTATTATTTTCTTTTGGTTACTATGGTGATTCGTATTCAGTCTTTCTGGGGTTGACAGTTAGTGGTGAATGAGAATCGTTCTCATCTGTCAGTTTGTTGTGTCATTTTTCAGCTGGCCCATCAGAAGCTAAGTGTTGCAAATCAGTCCACGGACAGACTGATGGAGGACAGTCAGTCCCTGCTGGAGGACACCGTCGGTCTGACAGAGGACTTAACAAACAGCAGTGCAGTAAGAAAACATCTGTTGTTCAGTGCAAACACCATCAAATAGCCGACGGTCATGAATATTAACGAGTCGCCTGGCTAGCAGGTGGAGGAGTTGGCGGCCCAGCTGGACCAGTGGCACATGGCACTCAGGAGACACGTGGACACTCTGGTTGGTGGACTGAAGAGAACAGAAGCTCTGGAAAGCGTTTACCGTGCAGAAAGCCACGCCAACCAGCTGAACAGCCACGCCCACTCTCTGCACAGGTAACGGTCTGTGTGTTTTTATGAGCGTATGGGGTTTTTGCAACATTGTGAGGACCATGATCCGGATTTTTACCATCACAGTCTTGCCCTCATGGGGACATTTCCCCACGGGTATGGACCCCGTATTAAGGGGTCAAGATTAGGTTTTAGAGATTAAGTTCCAATTAAGTTTTGGTTAGGGTAAGAACAAAGGTTAGGTTTAGGCAATCAGTTATGGGCATTAGGTTTAGGGTAAGGGGGCTAGAGAATGCATCATGTCAATGGATGTACCCCACGCGGATATAAAAACAAACATGTGTGTGTGTGTGTGTTTGTTTCTGATGTTTCACTCTAAAACTTAAACTGCGTTCATCTCAGCTCCCTGTTGTCCATCTGCAACGGGACTCAGAACTGCAGTCAGTTGGCTCACGTTGATGATGACATCACAGAACTTATCAACTCCGCCCAGCAGGTGGCTTCGAACGCCCTCTCTTCAGCCTCCCTCACCGTCAACACGGTACTGAACTCTGACCTGTTCACGGCTGCTCAGGTGTAACCAGGATCTCACCTGTCCGTCCAGATAAATGAGACGATCCTGCAACATGTGTTTTTCAGACGGTCCAATCAGAGTGGACGCTCGCAGAGATGGGCGGGGCAAAGAAGAACATGTCCTCTGCTGTTTTAGAGGGAAGCTGGCAGCTTAAAAAGACAGCTGAAGGTATGTCTATGTGTTTCTGTCTGGATAAAAACTTACGATGATGAGGGCCGCCTTAACCTGCTGGTCGGCCCCTGGGCTGAGAAGTTTTTTAGGCCCTGTTCCGTCCTCAAATTTACTTTATCTTTTTCTTCATTTTTTCTATAATACATTATAGAAAATAATATCTAAGGCTATATTGAGTATTTTGTATTTAGTTTGACATGATATTGACATATCAATAACGTGAGCATAATGAATAATTATAATATAAAATCTGATTAATAAATAATAATCAAATATGATTAATAAATAATAATAGCAGCAACAAATCAAACTGTCTGATTAGTTCCAACTGCCCAAATAACTGCCATTGTTGGTGTCTCCAAACCTGCGGTTCACTCCTGAAAGCTTTCTAGTCCCCATTCAGCCAAATATTTCACCACCGCAACAACTCTCTCTGTGTCCAGTATTCCAGTACATTTATCTCTGAACTGTTTCTCTAGTTTGGATTCTGCTGTCCCACAATCAGCTGCTAGATTAATATCAGCAGTCATGGTTTTTCTGGGGACGTCGCTGTCAGAATTCATTTTCTGCACTGCTGCAGGGTCGCAGGGGGCTGCTGGAGCCATCTATGACCAGGTGAGAGGCAGCTACACCTGGACAGGTCGCCTGTCTGTCGCTGTGGACGTCACTGCCTTCTGCTAAATGACACTTACGGTTACTTTGCGGCCGAACAGTGCGCTCTGACGCAGAAATATCAGCACTTTTATTTTGACAAGGTCCCATTTTTACCGAGTAAACGCAGACTTTAGGTCGGCCAAAGTTTTGTGAAGAGGCTCGGATCACTGCAAATGCGCTGTCTCGCCCCCCCCCCCACCTCTCTCTGATGCTCGTGTGCCCACTGCTCTTCCCCCTCCCCCATCTCTGTGCTCCTCTCCTGTGTCTGTTACCTCTGGGATCGGTGTGGGCGCTGCCTCCCCCCTCCAGCGGATTAGATGAGCGGTTTCCTTCGCTGTCATTTGTCAAAGAGCTTCAGGATGCTCTATAGTCATTTTCTTGTGAAAACACCTCTCAAACCAACATTTTTGGCTGACATGCACCTGTCTGTCAATCAAAGTGAGGTGATGGAGCATCATCAGGTTGTCACATGGGGGCGGGGCTTGGTAGTAACGGCTTTATTTGGATCAATCAGCAGTTTTATTTGCATATAATGTGATTGACATGGAAACTGACAAGTTGCATAACAATTTGACTTTTTATGCATTTCCCCCAAAAATGATAGACCGCTGAACTCCGTTGGCCCCTGGGCTTCAGCCCAGGTAAGCCCGTGCATTAAGGCGACCTTGACGATGATGTACGGCAGGGGTCCCCAATTCAGTCCTATGAGCGCCGCAGTCCTGCATGTTTTTAATGTGTCCACGCTCAAACACACCTGAATTAATGAGTCATTGTCCTGAACATCATGGGCTGTTGGATCCAATTAATTTGAGTCAGGTGTGTTTGAACAAGAACAAATTTATATAGTTTCCATCGTATACCGTTTATACCACCCACCCCTTAGTGGATGAACCGTCCACTAAAGTGTCCCGACCCACTTCAAAAAAAAGGGAAACAAAGGAAAGTGAGGGAAAGATGGTAAATTGGCTTTTATAACAGCTTTGAATAAAAGAGATGAGAACCCTCAGTTTTGTCTCAGATCTGCTGGGGCATAAATTTGTCTCTGTCGCAGACAATTGTGTCAAACATGGTCCCTATCAAGGTCCTCTCTCATGTGCGAACGCAAACTGATGGGGAAGGTAGTTCTGATAACTGATCTCCAGACGGGCAGTTATAGGAACCGAACGCGCCTCAAGTCTTTACCCAGTACACATTACAATCTGGTCTCTTGGTCTCTGGTCACTCAGTGACACCTTAAAGCTCAATGACTTCATCTGTTTGGGTTAATTTCATGATTTGATAGTTGTCCATCAGTGCTGCCCTGAACATGATTTTATCTGCTTTTCATTTGTTTTCTTGTTTTTGATGGGGTTTTTTTACAGTCTGCTGTTTAGCGCTTGACTGCAGCAGCATGTCTTTTTGGTCAGGTTTCTCTTGAAAAATAGACGACAATCTGAAGTGACTTCCTGGTTAAATGAAGATTAAATACTGTTGATTATTTTTGATTACATGAAATGTTAAACTGCCAGCCATGAGAAGTTTGGAGGAACCTGGAAACTTCCTGAAATAACCACACAAAACTCCTCCCGATCCTCCGCTTTTATTTAGACAGGTTTTCTTTTCCATCCATCCCCTTTCACGGCTTGTTTTCTCTTTTAGATCTTCAGCGGAACGTTTCTATAGCAACCAGCAGGCTGCAAATGGTGAGAGATAGCATACGTAACTCCAGCTTCCTCCTTCATCAGCCTGTCAAACAGCTGCTGAGCCTCCCTCATGGTGAGACAAGTGTTGTTTGTGTACTGATCTATGATGGATAGACATGCTGGCGTAGTGACACTGATTGTATGCGTCAGCTTCACATGTGGCGGGGCAGCAGGTTCAGGATCACGCTGCAGCAACACACTCCGGCATGCGGAGGGCGCTGCAGCGGCTGCAGACACTTGGAGAGCAGCTGCAGGACTCTTCTTCTGTGGTGGAAAACACCAACAACACAGTGAGGGAGACCAATGGCCTGATGATGCACACTCACACCGCAGGTTTGTCAGCAACATAGAAGAAATGTGTTAAAGTGATGAACGGAGGACTGATGCTTCTGTTCCTGTATGCTCAGCCAACGATGTGGAGCGCAAGCTGGAGGAGGTGGAGCATCGTACGCAGCGTCTGATGGAGAAGATAAAGCCGCTGAGCATGCTGCGAGAAATGCTGAACAAAAACTTGTCTGACATCAGAGAGTTGATCGATCAGGCCCGAAGACAGGCGGCATCGGTAGGCAGACACTCACCAATACACCTCAGACACAATGTAACAGATCAAAGATCAATAACATCTGGTTTTAGACCATTTTAATGAGCGTCACAGGGGGGTTTTATATGCATGTTATGCTCATGTAATTCACATTTGGTTTGAATGTGATGCATATGTGCCTATAAGGGGTGTAAATCGCTGGTCTGATCATGATACAATATTATATTGATACAATGGATACGTGATTCAGTGTCTGCAGAGATCTCAAATTCAGTCATGATACGATTTCAATTCAATTCGATTCAGGATCCATTGATCGATATGAAACAATAATACAAGTAATAAACAAGGTTATTGTTTCTTAACATGTAAGCTTTCCGTTGCGATCTTCCTGTGTTACATCCATCCACTGCACAACTATAAACATGTATTTTGTTGTGAAAATGTTGCGTCATAGGACCTTCAAAAATAATAAAAGTGGGTTTGATATAGATTTTTGGTAGATATTAGGTTTTTAGATCGATTTACAATCAATACATCGATCTACATCAATGTATCGATATAGATCGATGTATTGTTAAACTCCTAGTGCCCATGTCTCACACGTGCTTTTTACATGTGAATCACACATGATTCACATTTTGGATTACATGTGGTTCACATGTGATGCACATGTGCCTATGTCTCACATGTGCTTCTTACACGGGAATCACATGTGATGCCAGTGTGGTTCATACATGTGATTCACATTTGGTTCGCATTAATCACATACTGTAGGGGTAAATCACATGGGTTTGTAATTCACATGTGCATCACATGGGGGTTTTATGTGATGCACATGTGATTCACATGTGAATCACGTCTTCACATGTGAACTTGTGGTTTTTCTGGAAGGGTTAATAATTCATGAGTTAATAATTTCCAAATCATCATCTTAATCATCAGAAACATGCAAAGTAATGTAAAGCGCTTTTGGTGCCTTAAGAAGCACTTCATGAATCTAATCCATTATGATATCGTTGTTATCAGATAAAGGTGGCAGTCCAGGCGGATCGAGACTGCGTTCGCTCCTACACACCTCAGATTCAGTCCAGTAACTTCAACACCCTGAGTCTGACCCTGAAGACTACCAGTCCAGATAACCTGCTCTTCTACCTGGGCAGCAACACCACGGTACACATTCCTCTGTCTAGTGAGCGTATGAAGGAAACAGCGACTCTGAACACTTAATCTGTGTAAGACCTTTGGTGAAGTCTGAACAGGTGGACCCAGTCCTCATTTACAGGTGGATGTTGGTTTGTTTGGCTGAATTAATGCAGCTCCAACAATCACACTCAGAGTTAAACTCCCAGCTGCTCTATTTAACTTCGTTAACTCTCTTCTTGCCAGAGCTCAGGATAAAATGGTGGTTGTTCTTCCAGGTTGACTTCCTGGCTGTGGAGATGCATGATGGGAAGGTTTCCCTGCTGTGGAATGTGGGTTCTGGAAGTAAGCGACTGGAAGTTCCTGGAATAAAGATCAATAACAACAGATGGACCAGAATCAACGCTACGCGGTAAAAACACAATAACAACATCAAAACTGGTCACATGACCAAACCTCAGCTCAGTTAACCAGAAATATTCATTTATTTTTGTACAGTACAGTCTGAAAGTTGAGACGCGCTCTCATTAAAGACTGACAATATCAGCTGTTAGTGAAATAAGCTGAAACTGGTAAAAGTAACATCCAATCAGACGTCTGCACCTGTTGACAGGTATTTTGGTCCACTGTTCATAAGCAAGGTGCTCCAGTTTGTCTGGGACAGGATTTCTTTGTTTGTTTTAATTATTTTTCAAAACAACAATTCAAAATTGATATTTCATTTGCTAAATTATAATTTAGTAAATTTTTATTTATTATTACTTTTTCAGTTTCTTTGAATTACTATTGTGAATTTAACCTTTTCTTTTATGGGAGTGTGTCAAACTTGTCACACATATATATATGTGTATGTGTATATATCTATATTTGTGTATATTTATATATATATATATATATATATATATATATATATATATATATATATATATATATATATATATATGTGTATATATGTGTATATATATATATATCTCTACACTGCCCGGCTAAAAAAAAAGTCGCCAACAAAAAAGGTCAAACATTAAACATTTCGTTGGACCGCCTTTAGCTTTGATTACGGCAGCATTCGCTGTGTTTCCAGAAGCTTCTGCAATGTCACCAGATTTATTTGCATCCTGTTGCATCAATTTTTCACCAAGATCTTGATGATGATTGTAGAGTCTGACCACAGCACATCCCAAAGATTCTCAATGGGGTTCAGGTCTGGACTCTGTGGTGGCCAATCCATGTGTGAAAATGATGTCTGATGATCCCTGAACCATCTTTCACAATCTGAGCCCGATAAATTCTGGCACGGTCATCTTGGAATATGGCCGTGCCATCAGGAAAGAAACATCCATTGATGGAATAACCTGCTCATTCAGTATATTCAGGTATCAGCTGACCTCATTATCTGAGCTCATACTGTTGCTGAACCTGGACCTGAGCAACTGCAGCAACCCCAGATCATCACACTGCCCCCACAGGCTCATACAGTAGCACTAGGCATGATGCTGCATCACTTCATCTGCCTTTCCGGCCACATTTCTTCCTGGAAGACGATGGTCCACTATCCTTCCAGTTTTTCAGAATGCGTTGGACTGTTCTGAACCCAGTTTTAGTAGTTTCTGCATCTCCTTAGATGTTTTCACCTCTTCATGCCAATGATCTGACCCTTCTCAGACAGACTAACATCTTTTCCACGACCACGGATGTGTCTTTCCACATGGTTGTTTAGGAAATGAGAAGCAACTCATTGCACCAGTTGGGGTTAAATAACTTGTTGCCAGCTGAAAGATAATCGCCCATGCAGTAATTATCCAATAGGAGGCTCCTACCTGTTTGCTTAGTTAAATCCAGGTGGGACCTTTTTTTTGGCCAGGCAGTGTATATACAGCTGTGTGAAAAAGTGATTGCCCCCTCTGTTAAAACATAAATTAACTGGTTGATCACATCTTTGGAAAGCTGAGTTCAATTTCTATAGCCAAACCCAGGCCTGATTACTGCGACACCTGTTCTCAATCAAGAAATCACTTAAATAGAACCTGCCTGACAAAGTGAAGTAGACCAAAAGATCCTCAAAAGCTAGACATCATGCTGCCATCCAAAGAAATTCAGGAACAAATGAGAAACAAAGTCATTGAGATCTATCAGTCTGGAAAAGGTTCCAAACATAGACTGTATATAATTACTGGACGTAGCTTCCGGTCTCTTCTGAATAGAGAAATGTGAAGCCAGTTGGGCGTGTCTTACCGTCGCCATCTTGCCGTGTCACATATGTCGTCACTCCAGGAAAATCCTAAAATGGGCACAGCGCGGCCGCGGGGCAAATGATTGACAGCTGACGTACTGTGGGCTAAACGCTAACTGAGCTAACACGAAAGTAAGAGGAGCTAACAAAGATAAGCCCCCTAAGCGGCATGGTTAAGGTAAGACATGCTTAGACTTGCAATTCGCTGACTAAACACCGCCGTTGTGCGACTCTGTAACAAACTGAGACCTTATTAAGAGCAAAGAAGGAGCTAACTAGGAGCCTCCGGTCGGCAGGCGGAGCTTCCGGTCTGCCGCATGTCAATCATAAGGACACGCCCTTAATTATGTGTAATTTGAAGAATAAATAACATCTAAACGAATGAGTTATAAAAAAATTCACCCCCCTCACAGTTGACATGAAGGTAAACTTGACCTAATAAACCTAAAATGATTTTTTGAACCAGGCTGTAAACCTGTTTATTTCTGCTGTGAAGTTGGCGTTTTTAACATGGGAGTCTATGGGGATTTGCTCGCTCTTGGAGCCAGCCCCTAGCGGATGAAGGGAGGATTACACTATTTACAACGAGGAAGCGAGCTACACTGTTCTGAGGCGGAGTTTGCCCCTTGGTCCCAAAGCCATTTCTAAAGCTTTGGGACTCCAGAGAACCACAGTGAGAACCATTATCCACAAATGGTGAAAACATGGAACAGTGGTGAACCTTCCCAGGAGGGGCCGGCCGACCAAAATGACCCCAAGAGCACAGCGACGACTCATCCAAGAGGTCACAAAAGACCCCAGAACAACATCCAAGAACTGCAGGCCTCACTTGCCTCAATTAAGGTCAGAGTTCATGACTCCACCATCAGAAAGAGACTGGGGGGCAAAAATGGCTGCATGGCAGAGTTCCAAGACCAAAACCACTGCTGAGCAAAAAGAACATAAAGGCTCGTCTCAGTTTAGCCAGAAAGCATCTTGATGATCCCCAAGACTTTTGGGAAAATACTCTGTGGACTGACGAGACAAAAGTGGAACTTTCTGGAAGGTGTAGGTCCCATTACATCTGGCGTAAAAGTAACACGGCATTTCAGAAAAGGAACATCATAGCAACAGTAAAATATGGTGGTGGTAGTGTGATGGTCTGGGGCTGTTTTGCTGCTTCAGGACCTGGAAGACTTGCTGTGGTAAATGGAACCATGAATTCTGCTTCTACCAAAAAATCCTGAAGGAGAATGTCCGGCCATCTGTTGGTGACCTCAAACTGAAGCGCACTTGGGTTCTGCAGCAGAACAATGATCCAGAACACACCAGCAAGTCCACCTCTGAATGGCTTAAGAACAACAACATGAAGACTTTGGAGTGGCCTCGTCAAAGTCCCCACCTGAATCCCATTGAGATGCTGTGGCATGACCTTAAAAAGGCGGTTCATGCTGGAAAAGCCTCCAATGTGGCTGAATTACAACAATTCTGCAAAGATGAGTGGAACAAAATTCCTCCACAGCGCTGTAGAAGACTCACTGCCAGTTATCACAAACGCTTGATGCAGTTGTTGCTGCTAAGGATGGAACAACCAGTTATCAAGGTTTAGGAGGCAATCACTTTGTTACACAGGGCCATGGAGGTTTGGATTTTTTTTTTCTCCATTTAAAAACTGCATTTTGTGTTAACGTGTGTTATCTTTGTCTCACATATAGACTTGTTTGATGATCTGAAACATTTAAGTGTGACTAACATGCAAAAAAGTAAAAAACCAGGAAGGGGGCAAACACATTTTCATGCAGCTGTATATATATATATATATATATATATATATATATATATATATATATATATATATATATATATATATATAACTATACTTCTATATATATATATATACTATACTTTTTAGTTTTCATTCATTACATCATTTTGTGATGTCATCATGGTAGGTTTGGGGCTCACGGTGCACTGTCAGTCCATCAGCTGGACTCTGAGTTGGCTCCGTTGCCCATGGTAACAGGATCATCATCAGGTTCATCACGAGTTTTGGACATCGACAGAAACACTGTCATCAGCATTGGAGGAGTGGGCACTCAGAGTCAGGTAACACAGGATGACAGGTGTGTGTGTGTGTGTGTGTATGCGTGTGCGTGGGTGTGTGTGAATAGGTGATAACATTGTGTGTGGTGTCAGCTCCCCGCGGTGCTGCGCTCCACCTCCTTCCAGGGCTGCCTGGGTGAAGCTTCTCTGAATGAGATGAACATCGGTCTGTGGAACTACGACCGCCGAGAGGGCAGGTGTGGAGGCTGCTTCAGCAGGTAAACACAGCTACTACAGGTGGAACACACACACACACACACACACTGTTGTGTTCTTCTGTCTTTGTGAGGACACTCATTGACATAATGCATTCCCTAGCCCCTTACCCGCTCCTAACCACCATAGCCCCTGTCCTAACACTAACCAAAACCTGATTGTAACCATAGACTGTTAATAAAGAGGGACGAACCTTCCGCTACGTCACCCGTTGGTTTCTGAAGAGTTAAAAGTGAAGCCAGTTGGGCGTTTTATATATGTATGTATGTATCGATGTAGGTATGCATTTGTGTGTGTGTATGCACATTTTTTTTTAAACATTTGCTCTAAGGTATCTACTTATGGCCACTCCAGTAAAAAATTTCTGGCTCCACCACTGCTGCACACACACGGGTTTAACACAGCCTGTCTTCCCTGTGTGTCCCTCAGTCCTCAAGCAGAGGAGACGTCCTTCTACTTTGACGGTTCTGGATTCTCATTGGTCAAGAAGTCTCTGCGAGTGACGACCACATCTGTGGTGCTGCTGTTTAAAACCCTGTCTCCAGGTGGACTGCTGCTGTACCTGGCCTCCAATAACACCGTAAGACACACTCGCACACACTGACTCAGCTTTCATCTGGACACACCTGACTTCGTCCTCTGTTTCCTGCAGAGGGACTTCCTGTCTATAGAGCTGGTGGAAGGGCATGTCCGTCTGACCTTTGACCTCGGCTCAGGTGTCCTGGTGCAGACTTCAAACAGGAAGTACAATACAGGAGTGTGGCACAAGATCACGCTGCAGAGGAACAAGCGGAAAGGTACGGCAGTCTCACGCAGAAAACTAGCACGAAGGAAACGTCCTGAAAACATAATTTTTAGATTCTAAAAACATCAGACCAATCACTCTGGATGCAGGTTTATCGCAGGTTTAATGTCAAAGCTTAACATGTTAAACGTCTTCAGTATTAGTTTATTAATGATCTGTAGTCCAGCTGAACTCGGGGTAGCTGTCGTCTCCCACCTCCTCCACCTCTTCTCCCGGGGCCTGTTCCAGATACGAGGTTCTGATAACTCTGAGTTTATAAAAAAAATTCGGGGTTAACTGAGCAAATTTGAGTTTCTGGCTCCAGATCAGTTGCAGTCAACTGCGTATCTTTACCGATACGCCATACAAGTTCAAGTGCTGATGACACGTTTTTGACATTTTCTCCATGTTTTATCACCAAAAATATTTTTCATGATGATCTATGTAACAGAAACAAGCGCAGCTGCATAGATGAGTTATTAGAAAACATCGCTGCTTTTCAGCACTTCTGACCAGACTGTGGCGCTGTTTGCCGAAACCAGATGTGACGTCTGCAAAAGAGTCTTCGCAGCTCATTTAACATTGAAGTCAGTGGCTTCATTGCGGTTTTTAAATTCCTTTTCCAGTTTTACAGACAAACAGTAACGACTCAGCCTTCAAATCAATTGAACATCGATACCTGGATTCACCATGGCAACCACTGACAAAAGCATATACAGTATTTTACAAGTCACACTTTTTTCATAGTTTGACTGCTCTTGCGACTTATATATCAAAATATATACAATTCAACATATTTTTAAGTATTAATTCATATCGACTCATATGAGCCAAGGAGTAAATATTGCCGTCTAATGTCACATGAGGGCGCTCTATTCTTGTGACAAGTATATTCTGCTCTGAGGGCAAAGATCCGAAAACAGCCTTATCTCAGTGAGACGAGTTCATTTTGGACATCTGGCTGTACTGCCCGTATGGTGGAACAAATCCTCAAACATGTTTATCCTTCTTAATTATGATCTTCATGATCATTTACAGCCATTAACTTTGCAATCAGACTGATTAGGCAATTTTTAACAGTAAGATATGGGATATAATAAATCCAAAAATCGCCTATTTTAAATACATAAATATGACTTATAGTCCAGTGAGACTTATGTTTTTTTTCCTCTTCATGATTCATTTTTTGACTGATGTGACTTATTGATCAGATTATTTCACCCAGCTGGTGAGAAGATTTTATCCTGGCTTTGGGGCAATTGACGATTTTCATCATTTATGCATACGTCATCATGCATGCTCTCGACAGTCAGAAAGCTTCGGGATTCCATTGAAATAGAACTGGTCTTTACAGGGTTAATTACAACGATGCCGGACAGTTTTTGCATTTTTGACTGCTTTAATCGATGAGGGGAGAACTCTCCTAGATGGGGAATATGTTCTGTTTTTCCATCGTTACAAAGAAAGGTCCCGTTAACAAAGAAATTTAGAAAGTATTGCAGTATAAAGTACACATCTTTCTGTCTGTGATAGTACTGATGATGCTACCAGGTGGTCTGATTAATGCTGAACTCCTGCTGTGTGTCTAGGTTACCTGTCCATCATGGCAGCTGACCAATCATCAGAAAAGGAGGTGCTGGAGGCGGAGTCTCCAGGAACATCCTCAGACCTGAACCGCTCTGATCTGGACCCGATCTACATCGGAGGACTTCCTTCTTCCAGACCAGTCAGGTATCACACGATGTGATGAAGACATGAAGACAGGTTGGTGTTCACTTTGGCCTCAACTGTATGTCTTTCTTTCTTGTTGCTAGGCGACAGGTGGTGTCTAGGTCATATGTTGGTTGTATAAAGAATTTGGAGATCGCTCGGTCCAACTTTGACTTGCTGAGAGATGCGTATGGAGTTCGGAAAGGATGCGTGCTAAAGGTACGTTATGGATCGATGAACTGATCAATAGGATGTTTAAGATTCTTTATAAGATCACATTTATTAAAGGGACTAGAGGCAGGAATTACGAAAGAATAAACAAGCATGTTCAGTTTTTTAAATACTTTGGGGTGATGAAGAGTTAAAAACCAAAAAGAACGAGCCCACCTACGTCTCTCTCCGTTGCCTTGAACAGGCTGTGTGCTGCATAAAGTGCTGCAATTCGGTGGCCGTATTTCCCGCGCTGCTTTGCGGACGTGACATCAAATGACGCTACATACGCACCCCCGACAGTTTTGATACAGGAAGAAGAAGGTCGCGCTAAATTCAAACACTGTAAGCGATAGTTATGGATTCTTCTGCCGTCAGCAAACGATCCAGATCAACTGAAAAACCACTAAAAAGTGAAAAAGCGTAGTAAACAACGTTATAGCTTCAGTTTGTGCTCCGGTGACGGCTTGGTTCGTTACCTGAAGTGCCAGTCACAAGTTTCGTTTCTTAATCTTGCCTCTAGTCCCTTTAACAGAAGAATTCAATCTTTTGTTGTGTGGAAGTCACAAAAAAACAAGAGTCATGTCTGTGGATGTGATAGGCCGGGTTTAACCAGGGCCAAACCAGACTGAACCATTGTTAACCAGGTTAAAGATGGTAATACTGAGTAAAAACTGTTTGACTCGTCAGCCGGTCCGAAGTGTGTCGCTGCTCGCTGGAGGCTTCGTGCAGATCACTCCTCCATCCTTCAGTCAAGAAGCGGAGCTTCTCTTCTCCTTTTCCACAAACAACCAATCAGGAGTGCTGCTGGCTGCTTTTAGTGACGACCGAGCACACAGACGGGTAAGTCAAGTCGGGTAAAGATCACATGACTGAAATGTTGGCAAAGTTCAATTTCTATATGAACTAGTTCAAAGTTTAATCCAGACATTTTGTAATGAACTAGTTCAGTTCATAAATCATAGTTTCATTTTTTAACTAAGTTCATAGTTCTTCATTCTCCCCAACATATTGCTACGGGCTATTTCTTTAAAAATACTGGCATTTTCCTGTTGTTGCCTCTCATTCAGCTCACACTCGTAGCAGCTGCAGCTTTCACCCAGGAAGCATGACCTCACAGACATGAGCAAAAACCTGCTACTTTAATTGTCTTTTTTAATGAGGAATTGTTTAATAATCTGAGGCAGGAGCCAAAAGATGGGCCTCAAAGTGCAAACTTCAAATAGCTAAACATTATTTATCTTTTCATGAAGACCCTGTTCTTGGCAGTAAAATGCAAGCCCAAAAAATGCTGGGTTATTTAGTCAACCCAACTGCTGGGATATGAAATGTGTAACCCATTTTGGGTTATTATCTAGGTTATTTTTTTAACCATGCATTTGGTTAAACTCTAAAAAATGCGGCTTTGTTTTTTTTAACCCAGCTGCTGGGTGATTGTTTCTGTTAGAGGGGGCGGGGCTATTTTCAAAACTCAATGTATCTGTACCACAAAGGCTCATGGGAAATGCCAATGCAGCAGGAATTTAACCTTTTATGATGGTTATCCTGTTTGAAATATGTTGTACTGTCTTAGTTATGAACACATTTAGCCAGAACTGTAGAAAAATTCTGTTCAATTTTAATGTTAAAGTTGCACCATGAGTGGGAAGGTCGGTACAGGGCGATAAAATCACCACCATAGATGCTGAGGCATTGGTGACTGAGTACTGGCTACTAAGGCTACTGTTGAATGGTGATAATCACTCCCTAGTCACACAGATGGACTGACATGCAGACAATGGAAGTTCCTGCTTGGGATTACCTTAGGTCAGAAAAATAATAGTTTTTTAGAAGTTGAATAGGGCTTATGACAAATCTGCATTGTCATTGTCAAAACAACCCAACGTATTAAAGGCCCTGTACCTGATTTTATTTTAATCTCTCTAAGAAAAATGCTTCCTACATGGTACGATATGTGGTAAAAGAGGTAATTTCAAGAAAATAAAGGACTCATTGATTGCTCATATGCATGAATCCAGGCCTTTTTAGTTTAGGTTTCTAACGCTGTTGTGACGCTTTTCTCTGCCAATGGAGTTCATTCTACAGACGTTCCAGTTTACAAACAGCCACTAACGGCGTTTCCTAACGAGGAGCACCCTCCCCTAGCGCGTGCACGGTAGCACTTGTGAACAGAACCGCATGGTATCTATGGAAGGGAAAGTGGCGCTGCTGTCACTGTTCATACAGCAAAACGGCCTGAAAGCATCAAAACTGAGGAGAAGAGAGACGTGAAACACAGGAGAGACCAAAGAAGGAATGAAGTTCGTGTAAATCTCAGTGGATTGTACTGAAGGTAGAGAGCAGCTGGACGGCCTCGGACTGAATGTGGACTGGAAACGTGCTGTAATCTGACCAGACAAGTATTTTTCAATAACTTTCTTAGTAACATTTTATTATGGCTTTGGCTGCTGGCACTACCGAGCTTTACATCACCTTGACTCGAAGTGGCCGGTTAGATACTTTATTAGGTTGTCATGTTGTAATGTCGCCTAAAACATCATAACACATCATAATTGTGTATCTGTGTACGCAACTGTTGTTACAGTAATGTGATTTAGCTGATTCACAGCCATTTACTGCAACCAAAGCAAGAAATTCACTGGAAAATGCAATTTTCCTCTTGAGTTTCTTTTTGCAGGAGTATGAGACATGCACGTTATTTCATGCATGTTGAGTGGGAGGGAGAGTAAAGTCCCATTTATGCTTCCTTACGTACGTAAATGGTGACGTCCGTTTCCTGCGTCGCCCTGCGTGGCTGCCTTCATACTTCCATGCGTCTTCTGCGTTCCCATTGCTCATAAACCAGTTTGTCTGCTAGGCGGCAGCGCTGCCTGTCCCTGTGCCCTGGTGAGGTGATGTCGTATACAAGTGTATTTCAAGTGTATTCGGACACACTCTTACAGCCTCTCCTCAAAAGCTACGTTAATCCCTTATTTGTTCTTTTTTTTCCTTTTTTTTCCCTTTCCCTCCCTTTTTTCTTCTCTTCATTCCTCCTCCCTTCATCCTTTTTCCCCCCCCCTTAAATTCTTTCCTCTATTTTCTTTTTCTTTATTAAATTTACCAGCCATGTATACAGATTCTCTCTGTTTGTGTGGCATCTTCTTTCTCAGGTGCTCTTATTGGGTTAATGACCCCGGCTGTTTTTGTGTTATTTTTCCGTTTCCTGTTCTTCATCTCTGGTTTGTTCCTTTCGCTGGGTGCATATCAGCTATATAGCTCAAAACTGACCCCGCGGTTTCCGTTGGTATTGCTCTCTTTTCTGCGTTGAGTGAGGGACCAGCAAGCCCCTCAAAAACGCACCAAATTACGTACGTAACCGACGCCGATGGACAAAACTGTCCGTCCGTCTGCGTATCCGTCTTCTGAGTCGAGTATAAATGGGCCTTAAGAGCGTTTCTCACTGGGAAAAAAAGTTAGGGGCGGGGCTTACAGTTCAAACCAAACTGTTCACCTCGCTCATGGTTCGAAAATGTGCAAAATCAGGTTTAGCGCCTTTAATTAATTTGACTCAGCGCTTGAGTTAAATGTGTTACCCATCTAGTTGGATTAAAATGCACAAATCATTCTGTTGGGTCAAATTAACTACAGCTGGATTGGTGCTATAATGACCCAGCGGTTGAGTTATAAAATAACTCAAATTGGCTTATTTTTAGTGTGTTTTTAGTGTGTTGCGTTCTGGCCTCTCATTTCTATGGTAACAGAGTTTTGAGGGGGTAAAAACCGAATCTCTGACAATGGGGAATTTTCTGACAAAGCAAGGCGAGTCTGGACAGAGTAAACAGGACAGTGTAAACCCGAGCAGGAATCTGTCATCAATGATGATGACTTTCATGTCACGCTGCACTTGTGCTCTCAGACCCCGACATGTCTGAGGGAAAAAGCCTGTTGGTTGGCCTTTTTGGGGGGTAATACAGGATGACTCAGCAAAAAGCCGGTCAATATCTATGGTGAATCCTCATGTCATGTTTGTGCTGCTGCATCTTTTAACTTTAAATGGACTGTTGAAGCGGGGCCTGGTAGGGATGGGTACTGTTCACATTTGAATCAATATGGTACCAACTTCCGGTACTTGAGAATTTGTGCTGGTACCCAACGGTACCAGATTTTGGTACTTTTGTATGTGTGTATAAGGTAATAACAGATTTATTTCTCATTCTCAACATATAATTTTTAACCAATGAACCCCGGTCCGTCCACTAAAGTGTCCGGGCGTACTTCAACGAAAGCTAAAAAAGACGTTTGTAGAGCAGCATTCCAACGAGGGGGGGGGGGGCTGTTCCGTTACTTGATACAAATGACCTTGATGATGGAAAGCTGTTAAGCTAGATTTTATCATAGCTTTAAGTTAAAGAGATCAGAAATCTTAGTTTTGTATCAGATCTGCTGGGGCATAAATTTGTCACTGTCGCAGATGATTGCGTCATATATGGTCCCTATCAAGGTCCTCCCTCATGTACGAACGCACACTGATGGGGAAGGTAGTTCTTATAACAAAATTTGAGACGGGTAGTTCTAGGAACTGCGTTCCTAGAACCTCTGTCCGAATGCACGTAGAGTAACCTGGATTATCCTCTGTGTGTGTGTGATTGTGTATGTGTGTGTGCGTGCAGCACTTCCTGTCTGTTCACCTGGTCTCAGGTGCTGTGGAGGCGGAGCTTGGTGATGGAGGAGGAGCCCCTCGTGGCGTCTTGGTGATGAAACCCGATGGAGGATCTTTCAGTGATGGATCAAAACACTCAGTGATTATTACTATCAACAGGAAGTAAGTGTTGTCATAGAAACCCTCACCCGTAATCTCACCGTTTCCTCCCGTGTGACCCACCTGGCTCACCTGTTTGTCTCCAAGGTCTCTGTCCGTGCAGGTGGATGACGAACACCTGAAGTCGGTGTCTCTGTTGCCAGGTGGATTTCATCGTCTGTCTCCGTCCTCAATCTTCATTGGTGGACTCCCACCAGATAAATTACTCCTCCTCCCCGTCAGACTGCAGAACTCTTCCAGCTCGTTCCGAGGCTGCATCCAACACTTGGCCATAGGCGGAGCGTAAGTCCAAGGACCAATCTCAGTTCTCCCCCTTAGCCCTCCCCCTCTGTTTTGCGCATTCACTCATAGGGGTAGGGGTGTCTCAATCCTGTTATGACAGAGGCGTAGGGTTATCTAAATCCTGTAAGGACAGAAGGGTTGAAGTGTCTCAATCCTATCAGAATAGAGGAGTAAGATGTCTTAATCTTGTGTAGATAGTGGGTTTGGGGTTAGTGGTAGTGGTAGGGGTAGGGGTATATATCCCCTTAAATGAAGGGTTTTCTGACGCACACTTACAACAAAAGGGTATGACAATCCCCGGCAAGATGGCTGCTAAAAAAATTACCAAATGTAAATATTTTATCCATAGATAAAGTTTAAAAATATGAAAATGTTCACATGGTTTAAATGTTTAACTGTCATTTTCTTTGTAAAAGGCCCATGAAAAAGATTGCTGGTATGGCATTCATGCTTCAGTAACATACGGAAATGTCATGCACAAATAGGCCTTACTTGGTAGCATTAATTCACGGCTGCAGAGCGCTCGATTTCTCCAGGTTTCCAGCAACAGCTCAGCGCACATCTGCTTACATGCAAGCCGACGGGATCACTGATTGCATTTGCGATTGTTGAAGGGGTGTCCCAATTTGTAGGGATTGACTTTCAGCCCTACCCCTTGTGGCTTCATTTGAAGTGCAAGGGCCAAGGGGTAGGGGTAAAAAAGGGACATGAGACTGTGCGCAACTCTCACATTAGCAGTGGCTGTGTCCTCCTCCTGATTGGTTCTTTGGCTTGACTGATGGCTCCCTGCAGGCTTGTGGACCTATCAGGAGCTGTCAGGTATGAAGGGGTGGCGTTTGACCGCTGTCTGTTAGAGGAGGGGGCCGAGGATGTGGTGCTACCTGACGACCAGGATGTAGAACCCACACCTGATCCCACACACCTGCCTTTATCTCCACCCACACACCTGAGTGCCCGAACACCTGAGGCTGTTGTGGTAATACCTCTGTTTCTGGATTGATTTATCATTGAACTAATTATAGTTATGTCATTATTAATTATTGGTTATTGATCCGTTCAGTGTGTGTCAGAGGAAGAGCCGACCTTTCTGCTGCCAGCTGCTCAGTTCGGTTTGTCCAGGCACAGTCACATGACCTTCAGCGTTAACCCCTCTACAGTCCGAAAAAGGTGAGTCTCCATGACAACGGCATGGATGGAGTTGTTTGGACAAAGTACCATTCTCCTCGATCAAACCTCTGCTGTATGTCTCCTGTTTCAGTGTGTCAGTGAGGTTGTCGGTTCGAAGCCTGGCTCTAGATGGCTTGATGTTCCTCCTCTCTGACTCCAAACAGATGGACTTCATAGTCCTCTGTCTGATAGGGGGCAGAGTCTGGCTGTCCACTGACCTGGGGAAAGGACCAACCTCCATCACCTCATCTGTCGCCATTAACGATGGCAAGTGGCACACTGTGAGTTCATCGTGGCTGACGCCCCAAACAAACAAACAACAATATTTAGTTTGACAGTTTCCCTGATTACATGTTCTGACTGTGTCAGTTTGAGCGCTGTAATGTCTGTCTGTCTCAGGTGAGTGCGGAGGTGAGCCGGCGGCTGGTCTCTGTGACTGTTGATGGCTTGCGTCCACAGTCTGTCCCGGTCAAAGGAAACCAGCTGGATGTAAACAACAGATTTTACCTGGGAGGTCTACCTCATGGTGTGACGACGAGGAGGATAAATGTATGACTTCTCATCAACACATTATCACATACACATCAAAAAATTGAAGATATGCAACCCAAGTTCCCAAAAGTTGGGTGTGAGTGAAATATGAATAAAAAAAACAGAATGCTATGATTTCCAAATCTCATCAACACGTATTTTACTCTGGTAGAACACAAACAACATATCAGATGCTGATTAAATAAATGTCAAATGCCCTTTTTACTTTCCGGCGTTTGCAGAAAAGATACGGGACAGATCTATCCCACATTTACCCAGTTTAAACTCAAGGCGCCATAGAAGATGTTTTGGCATTTCCGAAAGCAGAGACTGTTGGCAAGCGAGCGCAAGACCAACCTGCTAGATTTACAGCTCCCTCCTCTGGCTACAGAATAACGTGCACGAGCCACTCTGGTATTTAACAGACAGCAGGTACAGATTCTTCATCATGTTTCGAACGCACGTAAACGGAATGTCGTCTGAACATTGCTAGCAGAATGATCTTAGCTACCTGCTGTAAACATCAGACAAGTGCGCTCAGCTTCTGGGACATAGTATTACTCTCGCCAGTCAATCACTCTCATTGATCAGTCTCGCCTATTACCTGTTGAACTGACCGTCAATCACTCTTACTACAGTAGTGAAATAGACTGACAAGCCAATAGATAAATGAAAAAGTTAAGGAATGCAGAAATGATTGGCAGATGTTTTTCAGCCCCATTACTTTCACAGCTGATGTATGATAATATTTATATATTTAAAGCTTTTAATTAATCACAGCGTATGGGGTAGTAAACCCAATTTTACCCAATATTGCAAAAATTGTTGAGAGAAACATCTTCTACAATGCCTTTAAATGTATATTGGCCTTCTTAAATTTTAATACTACTTACTTACTTACTTAGGGTTCCTCCAAGGGCTCGGGTTATCCCCGCATTGAACCAACCAGATAAACCAGTTTTTTCCAGCGCTGGTGGTCTTGTGCCAGCTGCTCTGCAACCTCCATGGAGACTCCATGTTGTTGGAGGCTAATGTCAGGCCATCGGGTGCAGGGCTTTCCTCGTGGTCCTCTCCAGTCTGAGGCCCTTGGATCAAACTGGAGAATGGCTCTTGTCAAATGGTCTGGAGGAAGGCGGAGGGACATGACCGAACCAGCAAGTGCGACGTTGCGCAGCCACGCAGCTGGCATTTAGTTGGAAACCCACTGGGGCCACCAGTCGTTCGCAATGGTTTGGAGAGCCCTGCTATCAAAGCCATCTACTGTATTCTTAGAGTCTTGTTTAAGGGTCATGTTTCTGAGCCATATAGCAGGATGGGAATTACTGCAGATTTGTAAATCCGGAGCTTCGTCATGTGTCAGATGGTCTGGTGCCGCCAGAGTGGTTTCCAGAGAAACTGCTGGGCTGATGCTGCCAGGGCTCTTCTGTGGATAATCTCTGGTTTTTGGTCCCCATTGTGGTCTGATGCAGGATTCTAGCTGCTCAACAGTCCTGGACTTCCACTGGTGGATTTTTGCTAGCCTGGTACACCAGCCCGACCAAGCCCATGTATGAGATACAAGGCAAGTCAGTCGGGTTGGAGACTGATTTCCGATGCGAGACGAGAGTTGGGACTAACAGGAACAAATTGAACCGGAGAGAACCAATCAGAGAAACACGGAAGTGACGTAAATGTCTTTTTGTAAGATAAAAGCTCCCCGGACGCTTTAAGTAGCAGCCCACTGCTCTCTGGTTGGGGGGTGGGTAGCCTAGTGGCAGCATCGTGGACCTTTTTTTGCCTTTCCCTTTTTTCCTTGTTGATTTTTTTAATGAAAAAAAGGAGCCTGGGCCCTTGAACCCTCCTGTCTCCTTTATCCACCCCAATTTACCCGTATGGGCCCCACATTCAATGTTGGCTGGGTTGGCGCAGAGGACCCAGGTTTGAGTCCCCGACACGACACTCAGGTGAACCACTGTGGACCCCTGAGCAAGGTCCTCCACCCCCACCAACCACCCCCGGGCGCCCCAAGCAGCAGCCCACCGCCCCCTGGCACCAATGTAAAGAGATGGGTAAAAATGCAGAGCCCTAATTTCCCCTCAGGGATGTAAACAGTATATCCAAAAAAAAAAAAAAAAGTCCTCTCAGCAGCAAGTTTTTTTGCAGGTTTAAGGACATGTGCAGTTCACTTAAACTTAGGAAAGGGATTCATTTAACCGTCGCTATTCTGCAGCCACTATTCTGACTATTTAAGGTTAGAGAACCGAGCCACCAAAAAAGACGTATTGTAAAGTCCTACCTCCTGCCCTGTGATTGGTCTGGTCGATTTTTTACCGGAGTGGAAATCACTTTCTAATTCAGGGAACCCATACAGACTTGCCGTGTATCTCGTTGGTCAGGCTGGTGTACCAGGATGGATTTTTGCTTTCATAATGCTCCAGATCTTTTCTATTGGTGAAAGCTCTGGACTGCAGGCAGACCAGTTCAGCATCTGGACTCTGGACTGCAGGCAGACCAGTTCAGCAGCTGGACTCTGGACTGCAGGCAGACCAGTTCAGCAAACAGACTCTTAACTGCAGGCAGACCAGTTCAGCAGCCGGACTCTGGACTGCAGGCAGACCAGTTCAGCAAACAGACTCTGTACTGCAGGCAGACCAGTTCAGCAGCCGGACTCTGGACTGCAGGCAGACCAGTTCAGCAAACAGACTCTTAACTGCAGGCAGACCAGTTCAGCAGCCGGACTCTGGACTGCAGGCAGACCAGTTCAGCAGCCAGACTCTGGACTGCAGGCAGACCAGTTCAGCAAACAGACTCTGTACTGCAGGCAGACCAGTTCAGCAGCCGGACTCTGGACTGCAGGCAGAATGTCTTCACAATTTTACATTGAGGATAATTTTTCTGAAAATTTTCCAAAATTTTTAGACCCAGTCTTCTGCATATTGGTGAACTTCTGTCCATCTTTACATCTGTGAAATGCTCCTTTTATACCCAGTCATGTTGCTGGCCTGTTGCTTGATTAGTTGTCAAATGATCCTCCAGTTGCTTTCTATTTGTTCCAATTTCTTTTCCTTTTGGTGCCCCATTTCAACTTTTTTGACAGATGTGTTGTTGCCATCAGATTTCAAATGAGATCATATTTTTTCATGAAAATAAATGTAGTAGTTTCAGCATCTGATAGGTCATTTATGTTCTACTGGGAATCAAATATGGGCTGACGAGATTTGGAAATAATTGCATTCAGGTTTTATTCATTCTTTTACACAACAGCATCTCAATTTTCCAAGAGTTGGGGTTTTACTCCAAGCACAAGATATTTATATTTAAATTCACAGAATTTATACACAGATTCACAGATATTTATATTTAAATTCACAGAATTTAAATATCAAAGATGATTTGTTATTGGGATGAGTCAAAACTTGACTTCACCTTCAAGTTAAAGACTCAAATTTGTGACCTGAGTTTCATCTGTCTGTGTCTCAGGTCAGCAGCAGTTTCCCAGGTTGTGTTCGATCTGTTAGTCTGAACGGTGCCTTGCTGGATCTGTCCAAGCCACAGTCCCAGCATGATGTCACTTCCTGTTTCATCAAGGACCAGACAGGAAGTTACTTCAATGGCAGTGGATATGCTGAAATGAGTGAGTGAAAAATTAAGGCAAACCTTTGATATTCTGTGATATGAGAGTTACTACAGAGTTACTACAGCCCAATGTTTGCTCTTTTCAGCCCTTAGCTAAGCAAAAGATATATATGTCTATTCTATGTCTATCTATGGCAGTGTTTCCCAGTTCTGGTCCTCAGGGACCCTTGCCCTGCTGTTTTTTTTTTTAAAGATGTTCCTATTTAAAACAAACCTGGCTCAGATGAAAGGTTTGTTAGCAGGCTTGCAAAGAAATTGATGAGCAGTTGAGTTGATCTGAATCAGGTGTGGTGGAGTTGGAAACCTGGAATACATGCAGGGTAGGGGTCCCTGAGGACCAGGATTGGGAAACCCTGTTCTATGGGATGAACTTTATAATTATAAATAAACAATAATAGAAAACAGCACAATATCTCATCAGTCATTTCCACTCAAGTCCGCCTGATCAGCTGGTCGATTAAATTGGCCAATTACAGCCATTTTCACAATAGTCATAATCAGCTGGAGTTTTGCCATTAAGATGGCGATATATTGCTGATTTCTCATAAAACAGTAAATGCTGTAAAGTGTCGGAGTCGTACAAGTTGGCGCTGTTGGGCCATTTGTCCACTAGATGGTGCTGTAGCTCCATTCAATCCTCAGTCATCACTGCTGCCTTCTCACTAACTACAGCAGTAAGTTACAGCCAGGACAGACTAATAAAGGGGGGATGGGGGGGGGTGCAGGACACTCTGGCAGAGCTTGTTGGTAAAAATCAAGTTTTAATCATCTTATTTAGTGTAGTTACCTTATCCGGCAGATGGCAGTGCCAGAGAAGCTTATAAATACGTTGTGGTGAAGCAGTAAGTTGAGGGTTTTTAACATAATTATGGAGAATATGGCGACGAAGCAATCTAAATCAAAGCAATTCAGGCAACTCATGTGACAGCGAAGCATGTGTGGTGGGGGTTTGGGACAGAGAGTGTCATGATCAATCAAAGATATGATCAACGGACAACCTGGGCAGCAATATACTGTACGCCAGCGGCCTTTAGAAATGAAAGTGGGCCGAGCCATTAGCATCATATTATGTGGCCGGGCAGTTTCATTCTGAGCATCCAAGCAGCCCGACTCATGAATCTGGATCAGAGGGTAAACCTGACCCAGACTCGTCGGGGTAGTATGATAGAGGGATGTAGGGATGGATAGATAGATGGATAGACTTTTCTTTTTTGGTCATTGTGGGAAAAAAATGCTGTAGCTATGTAATGAATAAATTAGGCTATTTTGCCTCCAAAACATTTTTATCAATGTTGTTTTTGATGTTTCATAGATGTAGACAGCAGTTCAGATTTTCAAAGTGTGGCTTAAGTGAAAGATATTGGCATCAAAGTCACTTTCTCGCTTGAATGACTGCCGAAAAATCTTGTTTTCTCAGTTTTTGGTCAAACGCAGCATTTTTGCTGCAACTAGCCTAAGTTTTACTGCAGACTACCAAAAAAAAAAAAAAAAAAACAGAAAACGTGAGATTTTTTTTTTTTCTGATGGCACTTTCTTTAGGTAGTTTCCATCTCTAGTCCTGTAAGCAATATTTTGTGGGTCCTAAAAATGTGTCAAAATGTTCCAAAACACTGGCAGTATGGGGCTCTCTGCTGTAACAATGAGTTTATTTGCATTCCATGCTAAAGTTGTGATAACCTAGCTGAAGTTATTCTCTCTGTTTATGTTAGCAATAACCCTCCTGTGGTAATGCCAACCAAGCATAGTATTAGCTAAAAGCTTAAAAGCCAGTTAGTGACTGTAGAAATACCACATACAGTTGTGTGAAAAGTGCTTGGCCCCTTCCTGATTTCTTATTTTTTGGCACACTTAAATGTTTCAGATCATCAAACAAATTTATATATTGGACAAAGATAACACAAGTAAACACAAAATGCAGTTTTTAAATAGAGATTTTTATTAGTACGGGGGGTAAAACAGTTAAAGCCGACATGGTCCTGTGTGAAAAAGTGATTGGCCCAACCAGTTATAAACTTAATAACTGGTTGGGCTACCCTTAGCAGCAACAACTGCAATCAAGCATTTTTGATAACTGGCAGTGAGTCTTCTACAGCGCTGTGGAGGAATTTTGTTCCACTCATCTTTGCAGAATTGTTGTAATTCAACCTCATTGGAGGCTTTTCCAGCATGAACCGCCTTTTTAAGGTCATGCTACAACATCTCAATGGGATTCAGGTGGGGACTTTGACTTGGCCACTACTTCTTCATTTTGTTGTTCTTAAGCCATTCAGAGGTGGACTTGCTGGTGTGTTCTGGATCATTGTTCTGCTGCAGAACCCAAGTGCGCTTCAGCTTGAGGTCACCAACAGATGGCCGGACATTCTCCTTCAGGATTTTTTTGGTAGAAGCAGAATTCATGGTTCCATTTACCACAGCAAGTCTTCCAGGTCCTGAAGCAGCAAAACAGCCCCAAACCATCACACTACCCCCACCATATTTTACCGTTGGTATGATGTTCCTTTTCTGAAATGCCGTGTTACTTTTACGCCAGATGTAATGGGACCTACACCTTCCAGAAAGTTCCACTTTTGTCTCATCAGTCCACAGAGTATTTTCCCAAAAGTCTTGGGGATCATCAAGATGCTTTCTGGCTAAACTGAGACGAGCCTTTATGTTCTTTTTGCTCAGCAGTGGTTTTGGTCTTGGAACTCTGCCATGCAGCCATTTTTGCCCCCCAGTCTCTTTCTGATGGGGGAGTCATGAACACTGACCTTAGTTGAGGCAAGTGAGGCCTGCAGTTCTTGGATGTTGTTCTGGGGTCTTTTGTGACCTCTTGGATGAGTCGTCGCTGTGCTCTTGGGGTCATTTTGGTCGGCCGGCCCCTCCTGGGAAGGTTCACCACTGTTCCATGTTTTCACCATTTGTGGATAATGGTTCTCACTGTGGTTCTCTGGAGTCCCAAAGCTTTAGAAATGGCTTTGGAACCTTTTCCAGACTGATAGATCTCAGTTACTTTGTTTCTTATTTGTTCCTGAATTTCTTTGGATCGCAGCATGATGTCTAACTTTTGAGGATTTTTTGGTCTACTTCACTTTGTCAGGCAGGTCCTATTTAAGTGATTTCTTGATTGAGAACAGGTGTGGCAGTAATCAGGCCTGGGTTTGGCTAGAGAAATTGAACCCAGCTTATTAAACAGCGACAGTGTTCAACTAGTAATTATACATTTGCAATAAATTTCTGGAGTTGTGAACACGGTGGTGTCCGTGTGTTTAAATGCCATGCGTGTTGTGTATATTTTCTGTTCAACGTTGCATCCGTGGAAATGAGGAGGTGACAACTATCTGCTTCAAGTCACTGTGTTTACCCCGCCTGCCTCAAATGTCCAACCAATCACACAATACTTCTCAGAGCTCCTCAAGAAGAAAGTTCTGCTTGGCCGAGGGGTCGAGAACAAGCTGCAAGCCGTCTACAATCACGTCCGCGAGAACAAGAAGAAAGTTCTCGCTTCTTGCGGAGTATGTAGAAGACTTTAGTTTTACTCATAAAATACTGCAACGTGACACACGCTGTAACATACATATGTTGAATGTCGTTGGAACATCACTACCCAACTATCTGTGATCATTATATATTTATAATGCAACTCTGTCAAAGATGACATGTTGGTTCATGTGAGTCTTGACTTCATGGCAAAGTAAATCATGGAGTAGAGAAAATGTGATTTACTGTTCAAGAGCATCAGAGGACTGCAGAAATAATGCTTTGCCAGCAACTCAATTCAATATGTTTATACAACGTACACATATGGCCTAAATCTAAAATCTAAATCTAAAATCTAAAGCTATATCAGTTCAGCTGGAAGCCATATCAATGCATACAAAGAAAACATGCACAATGCAAATTTGAAATAAAATAAGTTATTTTATTCATTTTATATGTTCTGCACTCAAACAGCAATTTTTTTTTTTTTTTTTTTGGGCAAATTTCTGAATCAGTGTCGGCCTCAAAAAACTCCATATCGGCTGGGTTCTAGTTTACACTTAATGCTGCGTCTGGCCAGACTGTCAGAAAGCCTGAAAGCAGTGTAGATACAGCTGGGCTGAAGTCAACGGGGAAAGTTTCGGTTTGGGTGTTTTTGTTTTGGAGGAGAAAACGTAGCATCCTCTGAGCAGCAGCAGGGGTCAGACTGCAGGGGATGAAGTGAAGGCAGGAGGCTGTGATGCAGGGTTTAACCATCTGTTCAAATATTTACTCGCTGTGCGGGTCAGGGTGACGGGCTAAAACCGGTCTCTGGAGAATCTGGAGACAATAAGCATCGTGTTTTGTTGTTGTCTGCAAATGTTCATGTGGTCATTTCTGATATATGTGTGCAGTGCATGATGGGTACAAAGTCGGCTCTGACATGTCGGTGTCTCTGGAGTTTCGAACCAGCCAATCAGATGGAGTCTTCCTGGGAATCAGCAGTACAAAGGTCGATGCTATCGGACTGGAGATGGTTGATGGACAGGTAAGCAGTCGCCTTCCTCTGCACCGGTCAGTTGTCCTAATTTTGAAAATAACTGAGTACATTCCAGGATTACTGATTTTAAAGTGTAAATAGTTCCTTTAATGTAATTTTACTTCAGATTGTAAGAAGCCTGTGTTTATGTCTCGTCTGGCTGCTTAAAGGAATTATAGGACACCCACAGAATGACGTTTCACTCTAGTAGAAAGCAAAACAAACAGCAAACAATCAGTTATTAAGTGCAATAGTGACAAATGGTGGTGACGCACCTACTTTGTCACAGTTTCATCTTATTTCATCTCATATTCCTGTTAGCAGTGGTCCCCGATGCTAATGCTAGCATAAATCAATAGGAATCTGCTAGCCTGTCATTAACTCATTGACTGCCAGACCTTTTCCAAGCAGAGTGCTTTTCACTGATTTTTGGAGAGCCACGGAATATTGTGTACTATGCCTATGCAAACACTAAATGTACCAAAGGAAAGCTTAGACTCCCTACTTTTATCAGGAAAAAAACATTTGTTTCTAGCTTTTTCCATTCTTTAGTAATCTGCTGTAGAACATGGGTTTGTTGCAGCAAAAATGCCTGCTTTTGAACAAAAAGGTGAGAAAACGAGCCTTAAATGCTGCAGTGCACTTCAAGTGGAAAAGTGTCTTTGTTGCCAATATTTTTTTACTTTAGTGACGCCTTCATCATCTGAACAGCTGTTTACTTCTATGAAACAAAATAAACAACACTTAGAAAAGAGTTTTGGTTGCAAAATAATTATTCACTAGCTAAATAAGCCACAACAAGTTTGTATCACAACATAACATTTGACAGAAACGTCAAGCTATCCGTCACTCCGTCCTTCTACTCAGCTAGTTCTGCTAAGGTTGGCTGGCAGATTCCTATTGTCTTATGCTAGTATTAGCATCGGGGATCACCGGTAACAATATGTGATGAAATAAGATGAAACTGTCTCCAGTGATAAGTAAGACCCTGGCTCTCTCGAAAATGAGGCCCTATGTCAAAAATCCTGAACTTCCCCTTTAAGGTGAATGCTGGATGGAAGTGAGTGTGGTTTATAAACACAGAAATTACAAAGCCATGAGGAACATTAGTTCGGCAATTAAACACATTTAAGGTATTAATTATTACTAATAAATCCCTTCCAGTTAGGACTAAACATGCATATGTGTTCAAGATTAACAGTTACAGTAACTGGTATGTAACAGGTCAGCTAGCTTAAAGGCATATGCCACCGCTGGGTGAAACTGAGCCTCCCCCCCCCCACAGTCCCCTGAGTTTGACAAATGGGCAGAAGTGTTTTCTAACCGAGCCAGTCAGTCTCTGAATCTGGCAGCACCGACTTTAGCTTAGCTTAGCATAATTGCTGTAATCTGGTGGTTCCAACTAGCCCCACTTGGTGAAAGTGAACTAATTAACTCAAGATTTTTTCCAATTACGTTTCGTGACCCGCACATTCTGATCGAGTACAAATGAGAAGTCGATTTCACATTGAAGGTCTGACTAGGCGGCATTCAATAGGGGAACGATTTGCGGCAGAAGTACAGACCAATCACAGCCTCCCAGGAAGCACTGCGGAATTTACCTTTTAATCAGTTTGGGGAGGTACTTTTAATAGGCCTATGTAGGGCTTTATTATCTCTCCTGCACTTTCTTTATATTTTGTCAAATGATGTTTTGTCATTGCTTATTTCCTTTTCATGTATAATGGTGCAAAAGATAAACTAAACTAAACTAAACTAATTGTAGCAAAGGCAGTCATATCAGCTCCAATCCTCCATATTAATCATTCAAATTTATCTTCCAACATACAGTAACAGAAATACATTAAGTCTGTAGAGCTAATTACCTTTTGTTACTATTGATTAAAATGTTATTTTGTGGATAATTTAGTTAAGGTAATTCATTTTTGATAACTGTTTTAAGATAATGTGTGTGTTTTTTTTTTAGTTATTTAATCATGTTTATTCGTTTTTAGTTAGTTATAAGCAATTTTGGATGGATTACATATATAAATAGGCCCACAGTGGTAGGACCAGCATGCATCTGGGTGGCGGTTTTTCAAGCGCAAGAGAAGTAGGGAGTAAATTGTTTGTTCATGTCTTCTTGCTTGTTTGCACAGGATAATGAACTGGTAAATGGACTTCTTCTAGCCTGCGTAAATGATTTGTCCTCGTGCATCTGTGGCATTTTTGGATTATTTTTTGTTTGTTTGTTAATAAAGAACATCCCAATCTTTTATAACAAACCAAACTGTTTGAAAATCAGTAGAAGATTGAGCAAATTGTAAATCAGTGTAACGAGTAGGTGAGATGACTGTGGTAAGATGGCCGCCAATGCAAACGCTCAACTCCACTTGCTCACAGCGGGGCTAGTGTTTATATGTGAATATCCATGCTGATGTAAAACTGATGCACAAGTCACAAGGTGTGTTGCAGCAGGGAAACACTGCAGGACGCCGACCCTGGAGGACTGGAGGTGTCCTCCCCTGCTGTAAACGGAGACAGTTCAGTCCTGCTGTGATGGTTTGTTTGCCATCTGCTGGTGTGTCTGTCCGTGTTTCTGTTGGGTGGATTAAATCTCACGTTTGCCTCTTCAGGTGGTATTTAACGTGAACAACGGAGCAGGACGCGTGTCGGTGCAGTCCACTGGTCAGATGCTGTGTGATGGAGGGTGGCACCGCCTGCTGGCCAGAAAAACCAAACATGCCTTGATTCTCAGTGTAGATGAACAGAAATACATCACCCCCAACCCTTACCCACAATCCACCTCTGCTGAGACCAACAACCCCGTCTTCCTGGGAGGATATCCAGGTGAGAACCACAGTTAAGATATAAAGGAAGGTTTAAGAGCGTTAAAACTTTACAATCCTTCCATTTAAACTTTTAGTTTAAACTATTTAAATTAAATTTTCTTAATTTTAAAGAAGTGCAATGGAACAATGTTAAAATAGTTTGGTATTTTTAATTAGTTTTTAGTTTATATTTAGTTTTGAATTTGTGTTTTTCAATTCAGTTAGTTTTAGGTAGTTTTTTGAGCAGGTTTGCTAGTTTTTACTATTTGTTATGTTTTAGAAAATGCTTAGTTTTAGTTTTGTTTTTATTTGTTTCAGTGTTCGTTTTAGTTTTTTTAGAATATATATATATATATAAATTATACGTATTTTTCTGGCGTGACATTCAAAATCATCAGAAAGTCACTCCGAGTAAAACTGGTAGAGCAAAGTAAAAAGATTAAATAAAAATAGATTTCATATCAACCCAAAAGGCTGATGTATTAAATAAATTTACAAAGACTAACACTAAGGATGTTTTTGCAATAATTTTAGTTAGTTTAGTTTTGTAAAGTTACAGTTTAGTTTCAGTTATCATTTTTAAGAAGAAAAAAAAATGTCATTTTTATTTTTGTTGTAGTTAACAAAAATGCTTGGTGTTTTTTTTTTTTCCAAGTTTAGTTTTCATTTTTTTATTAGTTTTAGTTAGAGTCTGAAGTCCCCCCCACCGTTTCTGTTTGCAAACAACAGTATTCAAACTGAGCCCCTCCCTCTCAGGCGAATGGCCGCCTCGTTCTTCAGCATATTCAGCTTCAAGCCTGCGTCAGAGTTTAGAAGTGGTAAAAAGCCAAACCAACATTAACCCTGGTTCGGTTTCAGACGGATTTCACTTGCACAAGTCTAACGTTTATTTTCAGGGGGGAAACTTCAGACTCTGCCTTTAACTAAAATAACCTTGCAAAGGAACATTGGCATATTTTCTCAGTGATGTGCTCCCTAACATCAGTTTGTATCCTACCTTTACGGTGATGTCTCTCCAGACAGAAAATGATGCTGCTGGCTCGTCTTATCTCTTGCTCTGTGTCTGACTTTTTTTTCTTCTCTTCCTCCAGAAATGACCTCTTATGTTTTGTTGCTGAATCAGTTGCGGTGCATATTTGAAATGACCGACACTTTCATAGCGCTACCAGTCCTCCAAAGTCATATATATACATACATAACAACGTACTATTAGGGTTGTTTGTGAATGCACCAAAATACGACCTAATATTTACATTATTACTTAAAAAGCGTCCAAAAGTGACCCCTAGTGGTGGTTACATGACTGCAGAGTTCCTCCCTGGCGTGACCAAAAGAAAAATGGCAGATGTCCCTTTAATCTTCAGTGGGAATGTATATATTTTAAGATAGAGTGCAGCTTCAGCTTTGTTCTGATAACTTTACTAGCGTCAGATACTACACCACAGTTCTTTTTCGTGTTGACGGACATTCTTTCAGGTTTTGTGGTTGTTGCTACGGTGGTTGCTAAGGATGCTGTTAACAACGAGCCGGAAGAAAGGGATAAACAGGACATTTTCAGTGTTGCGGTGGCTGCGTAACTTTTTGCATGTCATATACGTGCGCACTCCTCACTGAACATAAAGAAACAGAATTCCAATAGGCGACATTATAAATGCACACCGTCGTATTGTAATCAGGTGTTTCAGGTTTTGACAGCCTTTATATCACAGGATGAGAGGAAAGGGACAGGGGGGCAGAGAGCGGGGGGTGCAGCGGGTCCCAGGCCGGGAATCATACCGAAATCGGCTGCGTGGAAAAACTGCAGCCTCTGATTACTGGAGCAGCTTCCCAACCAGTCGAGCTGAACACGCCTCATGTGTTTCAACCAGTTAAATATCTTTCTTCAGTCGACTTCCTTCTCTTTAGTTGGACTTGCCGTCATTTCTCCTCCTGTCGTTGCCAGGGGTGACAGGGAGTGTGTGAAATACGCTCCGAGAGAGCGTCATTTCAGGGGTGCAAAAATGACCCTATAGTACGCATGATTGTGGAGGACAGGTTGTCATCTTTATGGAAACAAAAGTAGTGAAGTGCATTTTCTCAGCTTAGGGTCGCTGGTGGCAGTGACAGCTCCAGAAATTAACATAATAAATGTGTCATTAAACCCAACCCCCCCCCCCCCCCCCCCCCCCCTTTTTTTCTTCCTTCCTTGAGTCAGGAAGGTTGAGTTTTAAGGTCCGGAAGTTACATGGGGCATCTTAAACATCTGCCTAGGAGGCTTTTTTTTTTTTGTTTTATTTTTTAGCTCCTGTTATGTAAAAGCTCAGATCTAATAAAAGTTAGATTTTCTTTTTTCCTTGACTGCACATTCACATATTAATCTGAGCAAAAGGCATCGGAAATTGTAACCCATGTGTCTTTCTGTTGCAGCCGGCATTAAACAGAACTGCCTGTCAACCAGCTCCAGGTTCAGAGGCTGTCTGAGGAATCTGCAGCTTGTCAAGTCTCACTTGACCAACACTCTCGACCTCAGTGCCGCCCACTTCAAGTTGGGCATCACTCCTAATTCATGTCCTGCTGCTTAGTAATCCTGTGGCAGGTCTAAAAATGTTTCATTGGGCAGAGGTTGTAAAAGTGATCATTGGTGGATAATAAACATTCCTGTTCAGCTAAATGAAACTTCCAGTGTTTGTTTGTACTGTGTTATGATCCAACCTCATGTAAAGCCTTGAAGACCACCTGAAGACATACATTCACCACATTCATTAAATGTGTTAAAAAGGACCCCAAACAGCATCCTGTAATTAAGCGTTAAAAAGAAGAAGTGTGCTCATTTATTCATTTTAATGGAGTTCAAGAGGTAAAGATACATTGAGAGTGATCATAAACAAAATCTAACATGAGAGGAGAAATCAGTCTGAAAGCTGACACCATGGGGAGCAATCAGTTTGACACCAGAGGAGGTGATCAGTGTGTGGGCTGACACCAAGAGTAGCCGTTTGACACCAGAAGGAGCAGCCAGTGTGCATGACACGACAGGGAGCAGTCAGTTTGGGGTTTCACATCAAAAGCGGTGGTTTGACACCACAGGGGGCGGTCAGTTTATGGTTTGACACCAGGGGGATTGGTGAGTTTGTGGTTTGACACCACAGGGGGCGGTCAATTTGTGGTCTGACACCAGAGGGAGTGGTGTAAACTGGGGGGCGGGCCCCAGAGGGAGGGCTCAGTTTATGGTTTGACAGGGGGCCCAGCCAGGCCTAGTAGTTTGTTGACTTCTAACAAAAAATGGGGCGGATTCAGTTTAAAGTACTAATGAACAAGAGGGATTGATGACTTTGTAGGTTTGCCCATCCAAAAGGCAGTGGTCAGTTTATGGTTTGTATCTCAGGGAGATAAATGAGTTTGTGGTTTGCATCATAGTAGCGGTGGTGGGATGGGGGGTCTGACATTATAATTTCCAATAAGAGGGCCCCTTGCAAAAAAAGTTTGAGAAACACTGCGCTAGAGGGATTGGTCAGTTTTTGGTTTGACACCAGAGGCAGTGGTCAGTGTGGTCTGACACCAGTCAGTTCATATAAAAACACCAGAGGGAGTGTTTGTGTCATGTTTGTGAAACATGACACAATGGACACTGGCCAGTTTGACAGCAGGGGCAGAGTCTGTCCTTCCAGGAGTAGATACAGATTAATAAATGAACAGTTAAATTAATCAGTAAATAGAAAAGGAAATCATATGTTCATGGACATATAAGTACAATCATTCATTAGGATTTTCATGGTAAGATCAGAGAATGGCACATTGCAGTTGCATCATGGGTAAATATTGAGCTTTAGCAAGTTATTGTGCTAGTAAATGTTGACAGGAAATAGTTTGCACCAGAATTTCAGAAGTTCAGAAGCTCAAGTTCCTCATGAAGTGAAAACGGTAAACTGGAGGTTACCAACACTAGGTGATGACGTTGATTTGCTGTGGTCCTTCCAACAGTCTGGACCACACCTCCCAGGTCCCATGAATACAGAACAGAATCTGACTCTGGTTCTGTTCTGTATCTGTTGCTCAGGGAAAATGTTGATGGTGTTGCAGCAGCACCTTTTGTCTGTCTATAACCTGTCTGTGTTGTTAAACTATCTAACTTGTGGAAAAGTGCTGCATTGATGGATGGTAATTTGTGTTTAAGTGCACATGCAGTTGTGTGTGTGTTTGGAAATCTTCAGTTCCAGTAGTATCCACGATGTTGCTGCACACGGCGTCTTTGCTGGTTCTGTAATCTGGAGTATAATTTTCTTTGTGTGCCAGACGCCTCAAGAGTCCTGAAATCCAAACACAGACAAATGAGAGTGTAGGAAGATGTCAGCTGATTTCACAGTGACATGAGTGTTAGAAAAAAATTCAAATATAATGTGATGAAAGTAAGTAGCAAAATGTGCAGGTTAAAGCAATCCTCTTTTCCAGATGCAGATCCAGTGATGGATGAAAATGCAACATCTGTTGGTCACAGTTTAGTCATTCCTTACACGTCATATTAGTCATACAGCAGGGTTTTTTTCTCACTTTCTCCCCATGCACATACCCATATTTTCTGGACTATAAGTCGCTCCATAGTACAAGTTGTATCCATCAAAAAATGTATCTTGAAGAGGAAAAGAATGTATATAAGTTGTATGTAACATGAATTATGTCTCCTCCATGCTGTACAGGAAAGCGCATTTACACATTACCCACGTCACACAAAACTCTTCTATCTCCAGACATGCCGCGGGTCGTCCAGGTTCAGTGAAATATTGGTTCAGAATGAAGCCGCATCATCCAGATTAACAAGCTCCATCAGAACTGTTTAAAAATCTGATTTCAGAAGCTAAAACTTTACTTTTGGAAATAAATCAGAGCACACAAAGAGATCACCAGCACGCTCGCTCTTGGCATCATTTAAAAAGCAACAGGAAACGATTGAAGCCCACAGTACTGTTAATTATATCTAAATCTTGTGGCTTTTTTTCCCCCTACACTGAAGATCATAATCTAACTATTTCCCATCATTGTATCCGTCTGGTATCCTCTTTTCTGTTTGTATGCAAGCGCTTGATGCGGGTAGCCTACAGTTTTGTTATACCGGTAAGATCCCCGAGGGGAAATTAGGGTTCTGCATTTTACCCATCTCTGTACAGTAGTACCAGAGAGCAGTGGGTTGCCACTTAAAGGAGTGATGACATAGCAGTTAAAAACTAGTTTATGTTGTTGGCATTACTGCATATGTAAATACTCCAAAGAAAAAAACGGCATTTTTTACAGCGGAGTATTGTTTTGAAACGCCAGACCTCACTTCCTCAGTAATACAGTTGGGTCCGGTGATGATATGGAGCTTTACCCGGAGACCACGTTGACTTCATTTTGATTGGCTACACCTTATTTCGCTATGACCTTATTTGGAGAATCTAGGTCAAGCTGCGATCGGAGTTTGCTAAAGGCTAACTGCTAGCAACAATCCAGACAGTGAGCTACGTTTATCAGACAAGACAGCATTTAGAAAATAAATAAACTTACAGGTAATGAAAAGGTTGTGGCCCCCTCCCTCAGTGTTGCTGCAGAACTTTTTTTTAAATCCATTTGTTTGAAAATCCAGACCTGACTGCACAGAAGTTACTACTAGCTCCTTACACGAAGCTGAATCAGACAGGGAGGGGGAGGGGGGGGAGCGGACGGTGCATAGGCCGTTAGGAGAGAGAGAGAGGGGGGGGGCGCTGTTTACTTGATAGTGTGCTCTTATTGGAGCAATTAAATTACGTAGAATGATAGAACTACGTAGAATGATAGCCTGCTGTCTGATTCAACTGTTTCTGAGCAGAGAGACAAAGCTGACAGACCATAAACAGGAACTTTGATTCTCACTCTGGACATTCACATGGCCTCATCAGTGCACAACAGATCATATTATACCCCCAAAACCCCAGAAAAGTGAAATTTGATGTCATGGCACCTTTAAAGCAGCCCGGGGAGCAGTTGGTGGGGTTAAGGACCCAGGAGTCGTGTCGGGGACTCAAACCCAGTTCCTCCATGCCAAAGCCCACGACGCTACCACTAGGCTACCGACTCCCCACTAAACACTTGTAAACACTAGGTATGGGTCACATTATAATACATGTAATACATGTAACCACACATTTAAAAAATCTGATGTAGGCATCAAATCCGATCTGGGCATCAAGACCTGACAGTGTAAATGTAGCCTAAGTCGCAGGCAGCCAAACTATGAAAAAAACGTGTGACTTATAGTCCAGAAAATACGGTAATTTGTTCCTCTTACTTCACATCTTACTTTCCATCCCCCTCACACAAGAAATGAGTGGAGGAGTCAAAATAAGACATTCAATAAAAATGACACCCACCCATCCCAGCTGTTTGAGAGGCAGGTACACCTGGACAGGTCACCTGTCCTTCACAAAGAACTACGCGCTCCTGGCGTATCCAGTTAAGCTAACCTTGATTTCTGACTGTGGGAGGAATCTGGACATGCACAGGGAGAACATGCAAACTGGAACTAGAAGCAGCAACCTTCCTGCTGACGACCACACCTCCCTGCAGCCCAAAGAGCGGTTTGGGTGCTTCACTTCACAAACGACTACTCGCCCTTTAGTCCGAGCTAGCATGCCGTAGAGCTTGGTGATGTTTCATTTGGGGTGAAATATTTGGATGTGAATGCATCCATCCCTACAGAGATCTGTTCCGGGTTTCTCTTCCTGTGCTTTGCTTCCAACCAGTCAACCTCCAACTGGTTGGAAAAAGGCCATGCAAGCAGAATGTGGTTAATGTTGGCATGCCTCATTCAGCCAATCAACAGCCAGATCTTCCTCGTTACCTGTGATGTCATTAATCAATCATATGATCAGGAGAGACCTCGGTTTCTTTATGGATGACGACTCGGGTGACGGACAGCTCAGGATGCTGCCGCTGCGCCTCACTGAGCGCCGCTGCCAAGGCCTTCAAAAGAAACATGGAGATCAGAGCCTGGTCCAGGTCTGGACCCCGGTCCAGGTTTGGATCTCACACGGACCGAGCAGATCTGGATACAGTGTATGTCCAGGTCTGACCAGGTGTGACTGCAGGTCTGTCCCGGTTTAATCTGCTCCTGACCCACCCTTGCTCTGTAACTGGGCAGGAATAACTGATGAGACGTTACCTGGTCGTGGTCAAGGTCTGTGTCCCCAGAGATCACGATTCTCTTCTCGACTCTGGTTTCCGAGATCCCTCCTTTCACCGTCTGTGGAGGAAGGAGCCAAGACACAAACAGCAACACGGACAGCAAGTCAAACCAAGCGCTTCATTTCTACTGGATACATACACACACCTATCAGTTCCCAGTGGCCCCATTTCCAGTCTTTCTGTGTGTTTTTAATGTCAATGGCTTTTATCTGTTGGTTTCCATGACACTTTTTCAAAAGATAAAAGTAATGTTTCTTAAATTATGAAAAAAGTACGACTGATTTGCAGGTGTTTCAATCAAATTGGCACATAAGCCGTAATTCTGGTAAAATCCCGTCCTACAAGACTCCATTTTGAGGAGGATGGAGATAGAAAACATTTTGCGTTTCAGAGCTACTGCTGCTCCTCATCAGGAGGTGAAAGCGGTGGATGATAATTCAGAGACAAAGTTCGTATGTACGCAGACCTCTGATCACGTCAGCGGGAAAAAAACACTTGTGGGCGCTCATTAGTACTATTACATGAAGAACTTAAACCATAGTTCTGTTCTCAGACATAAATAATGAAAAACACAGGGTTTAACCCTTTACCTTGGCAATTTCGGCGATCAGCTGTGACCTTCATCAGTCACGGTGAAGGCAACGGCTGATCGCCGAAACTGTCAAGGTAAAAATCAAACCTTGTTTTTCACTATTGATGTCTGAATAGAGAACACGGAACGACTTGAAAGTAGACATGATGAACATTTTTGAGCTAACTTGAACCATATGCATGTTGCCCCAAAATTATCTTCCCCCGTCACTCCGATTCCACAGTTAATGCTTATAAATAATAACTGTTTTTTACGCCCCTACATCACACCTGATGGCGTGTAAATGTGAGAAGTGTTTTCTTTATACTTTGGAGACCTACTGAAATATCGCAACATCTAAAAAACCACCTCATGAGAGCGTAAAAACTTTTATCTATAAATTTAGGGGTTTTCATTACTAAAATTGTGATATTTAGATTTTGCCATATTCTAGGTTGAATGGAAATGTAGTTTGTTTTCAATGTCTCAGTTTCTGTCTTCATTTCTAATGTTTCTCCTCAATGTCTCATTTCTAATGTTTCTATTTTTAATGTCCATTTTGTTTTTCAATGTTGATTTGTAATGTTGATTTTTAATGTCTCTGTTTCTAATGTTTCAGTCTTTATTTTCTCAGTTTATAATGATTCTGTTTAAATTTCTCCATTTTTAACAATTGTTTGAAAGGCTCCTGTTTTGATGTCTCTGTTTTTAATTAGTTTCTAATGTCTCATATATCTCCTTTTCCACTGAATAATTTTATGTCTCAGTTTCTAATTCCTCTGTTTTTCGTGTGTCCATTGCCATGGTTGCAGTGTTACCTTGGTGATGTGAGTAGTGGTGGTGGTGTTGAGGCTCTCTGCAGTGTAGGTCTGGGAACTCAGCAGCAGACCTGCAGGAGCATCGGTATCCACTTGACTCTGAAACACAAACGATACCCCGATAACGATCAGAAACAAACCATGATCCAGACGGAAGTGGGCACATGTAACTTAGGAATTAGCAACTTCTGATCAGAGTGCTTTAATCTTTGCTTTAAAAAACTGCAGACTAGGGGGATTTTTGGTTTATATATGATATATTTGACAACTTATTTGGCTAACACCAATCTGGGGAAAGCCCTCTGAAACAGTGATGGAATGACGCTGTATGGGACCCCCATCCACCCCCTTCCAGGATTTCCTTCAACTGAGATGAATGTGTGGATGATGAATGTGTGGATGATGAATGAACACACACATACACAAACTGACAGAAAGATCAAAACTTTGGTACTTTTCCACAGTTAGTTTAGTAAAACTATCATAAAGATAGGCTATTAAAACTAGGGATGGGCAGTTTAGGTAATTTTCAAAGTCAACTAGTCAGGCCAATCAAAATCGATTAATGATTAGTTGTGATGTCATCATGACGTCATCAATAATAAAACAAAAATACTTTTATCCCCAAAGGGAAATTGTAAAACGTGTGTGAGATCTTATTTATATATGGGGTGTGTTCCATACATCTGTTTTTATCTTGTGTGTTTTATTTTATCATTGTGTGGCTCCAGTGTGCTTTATTGTAGAGTAGAGAAAGTGGATCAGGGAGGATGGGACAGAACTGGGACTGAACTGGACTGAACTGGACTGTCTGCGCTCATGTGGCAGCTGCTAGTAGTGCTGGTGTTACTTAGCATAATGCTACGTGGAGAAAACATTGTGCCCACAGGAGCATTAAGTAGCAACAAAACCAGTTATTTTCCTCATCTTCCAGTCTGGTCTTTTAGCTCCAGAAGCAACATTTCTATGATAGCTCAGTAACTGTGCTGCTCTGTCCGGTCTCCACGGTGAAAGCTCTGACATAAACAGCTGTTAAATCCCTGCGGCAGAGGCGAGGTGACGCTCCGCATAACTCTCCACTTTACCCGCAGCAGTGAAGCAGACACGGACTCTGCTGGAGCCAGAAGAGCTATGAGGTGTTTACTGGTGAAGCTGCAGCCAAAACATTCACGCTAAACAGTTCCCCACAGCTTCTCCCTCTGCTGCAACGCCCCCCCCCCCATGACTTGCGGGCATGCTAGCTGATTGGACACAGTGCTGCACGTCATCACTCCTTCTTAAAGGGGCCGTGCTGTTGTCTGACCAGCGCTGTATACGGCAGCATGTGTCTGCTCAATGAAACATCATTCAGAACAAACCACTTTTAAAAACAAACGTCGACTTTTGCGCCGTTTTGACTAATCGATTAAATGATTAGTTGTGCACATCCCTAATTAAAACCTTATTTTTACATTAGAAAACATAACTTGTGCTTTTATTTTGTTGTTCACGAACCAGGAAAGACATGTCAGAGGCCATGAACTGGCTCCACCATTGACTTGACGTTGGTCCAGTCTCTCCGTGCCTGGACCGCAAATAACTGTAGGAACCTCATTATAATCCGAATATTTCACATATTTCTGTGAGAACAAGGTATGCTTAGGCCTGATTTTAAAAACACAGCTTATTCCAGTTCACTGTTATAAATGTGGCAACCACTGTAGCAAAAAGAAAAAAAAAGTATTCCTACGGATTCACTGTATCCATAAACAGAATAGATACTATAAAACTAAAGGGTCTCATTCATGAAGCGAATTTGTGTGTAAACTGTTTGTAGACGTAAAGTTGCGTGAATCTCACATTTATCAACATTTCAGTAGCTCTGATCTATTCATAGCTCCTAACAAAATCTACATCTGCTCCCGACTGTGTGTAGCTCGTGTAAATTTATGAACACATATAAATGATGCTTGTCCCTGTTGTAAATTACAATTTCAATTCATATTTCGCTCTATCATGGACAGATCAGTTGAAAAGCGCATATGAGACAGGCTTCCTCACCCCGGGAGCTTCATATGTGAGAGTTTTCCACATCACTGGGACTTCCTGAAACACAAAACACAAACAGGTGTTAGGAGACTGGATCACGGTCTCTGATGGGGATGTATAACTGAAACATTCAGGCTGAGGTCAGTGAGGTAGGTGGAGTGGGAACATTGGTCACTGGGGCAGATGTCAGGGGTTTCCTCCCTCAGAGGTCACTGGGCAGGGGAAACAGGGTCAGAGGTCACTGGGCAAGTCTGAATGGGCAACACGGGGGTAGATCTCAGGTTTTACCTCCTGTGGAGGTTCAGACTCTTCATCTTCATCATCGAAGTGGGTGGATGGTTGATTATAACTGGTGGAGTGCCTGGATGTGAGGTTGGATAGAGAAGGTGGAGGGGAGTTCTCTTCAAACCTCCACCCTTCTTCATCCGGTGATTCATCTGAGTCTTTGTTGTCATAGTAATGCTGAGTCCCCATTGGTCTGCAGCTCAGGACTGAGCGGGGTCTGGTAGGGCTGTCAGCCTCAGGGCTAGCTGGCTGTTCCTCAAAGCCAACCGCAGAGTTAGCATTAATGCTATCCTCATCAGCATCATTAACGCCACGGGGTGGTGCCTGTCTGACTGCAGCCTCCATCACCTCCTCCACTGCTGCCTGTGCCAACACACTTATAGCGTCCTCGCTATCTTCACTGGCATCGTCATTGCTATCAGTGCTAGCTTGGTTGCTATGCTCATCATCACTGACATCATCTTCACTGTCACAATATTTAGCCACATTAGCATCATTAGTATTCTCACTGGTCCAGTCCACCATGGCAGCATGCATTAGTTCAGATCCCGGTGGTGGTGGCGGGGGCTTAGTAGGGGGTGGGCCCACCAAACTTCTCGCTACCTGAGGCTGTTCTGCAGTTGGCTGGTCCTGGTCACATGACTCTGTTGGTAGGAAGACTGTCTCCACTTTCTCAGAAGTCTGGAATAGGAAGGGAACAAAAGACGGTCAGGTGGTTGGAGGCAGAGTTACAGCTCATTCATTATATCATTCATAATCCAGTTTCAGGTCTCTTCCAGTGCTCATTTCCCCAAAAAACAAAGAAAATATTAAGAAAGTTACAATACAGTCAATACAGAGAAACGCAGAACAATATGAAAAATCAGTAGCTGTTTTTCATCACTGGCACAGGTGGAATTAAAGAATTCAACACCCACCACCACCAACATCCATCACCTACACTGCTTCATTAAAAATGCTGCAGCCAAAAGTAAACATTTACCCATATACAATCAACTACGTCCACCCAGATATGATCGATGACAAGCACTCACCCAGACACAGTCAACTAGTGGTTCTCAAACCCCCCCACCAAGGGGGTCCCCAAACTTTGACTGTTTAGAAGTGATGTGATTAAAATTAAAGGCATATGCCACCTCTGGGTGAAATTTAGCCTCGTACTGCAGTCCCCTGAGTTGGACAAGTGGACAGAGGCGTTTTCTCACCGACCCAGTCATTCTCTGAATCTAGCAGTACTGACTTTAGCTTAGCTTAGCTTAGCTTAGCTTGCTGTAATCTGGCATATCCAACTGGCACCACTTGGTGAAAGTGAACTAATTGACTCAAGATTTTTTCCAATTACGTTTTGTGACCCGCACATTCTGATCGAGTACAAACGAGAAGTCGGTTTCATATCAAAGGACTGACTAGGCGGCATTCAATAGGGGAACTATTTGCAGTGGAAGTACAGGTGAGTCATAGTCCCAGGCCCCAGTGAGGGAGGGGACGCAGCTACAGAGCGTTTCCTGCCATCCTCCACTGATTCCTGGTGAAAGGAGATGAAAGGACCAGCAGTGCAGTGGATGTGTGTGCATAAGTGAGAGACAGCGAGCACACAGTCCGTATGATGACAAGAGGGCCTTGACTGGAGCCAGAGGATCCCAATGTTTCTGTGAAGGAGGGGGGTTAGAGAGGCTCACTTCGACGGTTTCTCCAAGGACATTGGGGAGTCGATTAGATAAGTAGGATTGTTTGGGTCAGGCAGGCATCTGTTTCTTGCCTGCCTTCAGTGTCAGCAGGTCTCACAATGGCGTCCAAATCAGCCAAATTTGTGTTAATTACCCCCAATCCAAGTCTTCAACTGCTCCAGGTGGTACCCAACATCCTTTATGCTGTCGGACATCGTCCCCAGTTTGCCCCACAGGGCTTGCGAGTCAACCCGCACAAAGTTTGAGTCTGAGTGTTGATGGCCCAGAGTAATGGCTCGAATGGCAGCCTGCCAACAGCTGCCGTCAGCTTCAGAGTTTCCCAATAAACCAGGTACCCGACAGCTCCAATCAGCAGGAACCCAGTTATCAAACTCCAAATGTGGACCTGCTGGGACTGTACCGTACGGACAAGATGCCACCCCTGCACCTTGTCTCTGGGTAGGAAAGATCTGATCCATTTCGTTGAGAGATCAGCTGACCAGATCCATGATTAAAAAAGTTGAAGTTTAGGAGAAAACACAGACAGAGGCTCTGAGATATGACAGGACAAAGATTGCAGGGAAAGCAGGCAGGGGAGGGAGCAGAGGAAAGCACGTCTGCACTCGCTGAGAGCCAGAAGAGAAAAAAAGCCACCTAGTCACTCCTTTGATGTAAAATCGGCTTCTCGTTTCTACACGATCAGAATGTGTGGGTCATGAAACATAATTGGAGAAAATCTTGAGTTAATTAGTTCATTTTCACCAAGTGGTGCCAGTCTGATACGCCAGATTACAGCAACTAGGCGAAGCTAAGCTAAAGTCAGTGATGCCAGATTCAGAAAATGACTGGGTCGGTTGGAAAATGCTTCTGCCCACTTGTTTAACTCAGGGGACTGGGGGGTGCTAAATTTCACCCAGGGGGGCATATGCCTTTAAGCTCATGTCCACACAGAGGGGAGCTGAAGTGTAGCAACTAACTGTCCTGTTGTCCAGCCTTCGCTTCTCCTGCGTACATATCTCCTTGCTTCTAATTCCCTATTCCTTATTTCTTGCCCTTTCTTGTCCTCCTTTTCGTTTTCATTTCCTTGAACCATCTGCTTTTGTCTTTTCTTCTTTCGTCTTCTATTCCTTTCCTCAGTTGCCTGTCTACATCTCCTGTTCCTCTGTGCTTCACAGATTCCTTCTTTTCTCCACTATTTTCTTTCTTTTCAGGTACTGTCTGTGGATTTTTATACTCCAGATTATCAGATGAAGTGAGATAACGCCCCCATCCTGAGTCTCCCACACCCAGCTTATCACTGCTCTTCCCGAGATGCTCACTTCACATCTTCCACTCTCCTCAATTAAATCACATAATGCTTTTCACTATTGTGACCATTGTGGCATGGTCCCTGCTTGTGAAACATCCTCCCAAACATGATTGACTACAAACATCCTCCAGACCCAATCGACTGAACACATTCACCCAGACCAGATCAACAGTAACCACCCAGACTCGACCTACTACACCAATTTCCACTGACACAATCGACTACTTTCACACAGATACAATTCATAACTAAAGCCTGGATCAGACTACACAGATTTAGCCCAATTTTGGCCTGACGGAGATGTTGCAGACAATCGCTCACTGACGATTCTGCGTCGTCGGATCGCAGAACGTCGCGTCTTCGCTCCGTGTAGCGTGACATAATCGGCAATTGGTGATTTGGTATCTGCGACACTTTATGACCACGACGCAGAAGGACTGACGTGTCAGAATTTTTTGGGTTTGTCCGTCTAGTGTGACATGTGCTGCACTTTGTTCCTACATATTGACCAACAGAAGAACAGCGCGCCCCTCGCTTCCACCAGAGACACACTCAGGAGCGCTCGTACACAAACAACAATGGAGGAAAGGAGGAGAGACACAGCTGCTCTTCGGTAGATCAGTGGAATGGAGGAAAGATTTGTGGAGCTGTGGCGTCAGTTTCTGCCTCTTTGATGTGCAGAATGGAGAGCCCATACTACTGGCATAGCCATAAACACATGGGTGTACCAACAAATACAGTACTGGATGTGCCAAATTTATCTGTTACACCTCCACGAACTTTCAAAAGAGTGTATCTCTCTCGAATACATCATTACTTTATTAACACAAAACATCCCCCCCGACACAACTGACTACAGACAATTTACTCAAACACATTAGAGTATAGACAGTCACCCAGACCCAGTCGACTGTACAAATTCACCCAGACACAATCGAAGACAGCTGTTGACATCGTAACTCCAGTGGACAGACAGCAGGTCAGACAAGTGGACAGGCACCTTCAGCAGGTTGTGTTCTCTAAACGTTTCTTGTTCTCTGGCCGACTTCAGCAAAGCTGTCAGCTCTGGAGACATTTGGTCAAACGTAGGCTTGGGCTGTACAGAGTAAACAAAGAAGGGTAAGAACAGCAGGACAAGAAGATGGCCAGTGGCTGCAGTTTAAGGAAATTAATGTTCGGAGCCATGCAGGAGATGGGTGTGAGGGTTAAACTTCACAATGAGGTTGTAAACAGAACTGGGGTCTGGGTGCTGGGGTGGTGGTGCTGGTTCAGCCTCAGAGCTAAGGATCAGGTTCAGATTGCTAATGGAGCTGTGGGGAGTCATTCTCACTGCCTCCAACCATCAGCTGGTGGAAAGATTCAGGAAAAAACTGAACAGTGGCATGTGTTGGTGTGTGTGGTCCATAGCCAGCCATTGCCAACATGAACTGTGTGAGTCCTCCAGGTCTGGAGGTAAACATCTCCGCTGTTCTTTTATGTCAGTGAGGACTATGTCATAGTCAGGTGGTTAAACAGAAAAAGCACAGGAAGTAACGACAACTAGACTTCAGAAAGAAGGAAAACACCAAGGTTCCAGGTGTTCCCAAGTCTCAACCCCCTTACAGACTGTAAAGCAGAGATGGGAACAATGCAGCTTAGTTACAGGCCGATCAGGGCCCTGGGGCCTAGCCTCCTTCCAAGTGGGGGGGACCCTGCCTGGGTTGGGGGGGTCTGGGCTGCTTTTGACATGCCATTGTGGTCGTGCTGCCCTGGTACTCAGTTGGCGCCCTGAAGCCTACGAGGCGTCTGTAGGAGAAGGGGGGTGGGTGGAGGTATAGAGGGTGTGGGACGGAGAAAGGAGGAATAGGACGTAATGTGGGAGGGGAAGAGGTGGTAGAGGAGATGGGGGATCTGCTGGATCCATCACCTCACAGGAGCCTTTCAAATTTAATTGCATCACAAATAGCCTACACTCATACACACACACACACACAACTCAAATGAGCAGGGGGCCTTCCTATGTCTATTTCCCAGGGCCCACCTTTGGGCAGTGGAGGGGTCAGTGCCCAGCTCGGGTTCCTACGTGGAGCCCTGGTCAGTGCCAATTTTCTGGGAGGGTCTTCGGTGCCATGTCAGGGGGTTGGGGGGAGACTTTCAGCTAGATGTACAGTATATATCCCCTGTGTGAGTGTGCAATCTGGGGCTTTTGGTACGTTATAATCTCGAGGTCTTCTGCAAATGCTTGCAGCTAGGAAAAATTAGTTCATGATGTCATTTGAAAAAAACGAGTTCCAAGACAACTGGAACCACCATTACCTGCTATGGTTGTCTGGGCTGTCCCAAAGTTAGGGGAACAAGGGGAAAGAGCGATTTCAATCATGGGGGGTGGGGGTGGGCACATTCTTGTCCTGGGCTCTTGTCTTTGGCATTGGGGCAAGCACTGACCCACAGTGGTTTTGTCTGGGGTGGTCTGGTCATGTCATGTTCCTGGGCAGGACTATACTGGGGGATGTGGGTGGCTCTTGAGCCTGCAAGGCGATGGCTCCACGAGGCCAGCAGAACCTGTTGCCATTGTTCTGGGCTGCTTGGTGCCTCTGCTCCATGGAGCTGGAAGGCTCCGGTCGGGAGCCTCCTCTCTCAGCTGGGTGGGTCCACAGCTCTCTCATCTTTGGCTCTCCTGGGCTCTGTCTTCTGTGGGCAGGGTGGATCCTTGATCCTTGCCTTCTTCTGATGCTACTGGGTTGGGTGTTGTCATTGTCCTGTCATAAGCGCATGGTTCACCTTGGTAGATGAGCTCGTTAGTTAAATCGCCTGTTCTATAGATCCAGAAACATGGCAGGATTTTTACTTTCTGGCACCTGGATTTTCCACCTCTGGTTGTGGATGTTATATGTTCTTATCCCTCTAGAACATGTCTGGAATATGTCTAGAACACATCTAGAACATGTCTAGAACATTTCAGGACTGTGATGCATATATGAAACTTGTTAATGTTCCATTTCAGGTGTCTGTTTAGTGTTTGTGGTGATTTGGTCTCTGTGGTTTTTCCAGAAGGAGACAACTGCATCAGACAGTGTGAAGGAAGCTTCATGAAGCCACAGTAACCAAAAGAAAAGTGGTCAGGGAAGTGAAGAGCAGTAAAACAAAATAAGCCCGACAGCCAGCAGCCAATCAAAACCCATTTTGAACAAAGTAAAGAAACAACACCAAGCATTAGAAACAATAGCTGCTCCCTGTGCTCCATTTTGATCAGAGGAGCGGGAACAAAATGGCCTCTGGGAGGAGGTGATGGGAGAAGCAGAACTGAACCCTGGAGCTCTTTACTGCTTTCTGCTGGAGAGTCACAAGACAAGGAGGAAACCTGCTGGACCTCTGAACCAGGATCAGAGACAACGTCACACTCAGCCTGCGTCTTCAGCATCATGAAGCTGGTTCACTTCTTATTGAACCTCTGAATGAATCACACATCTCAGATTTTTCCCAATAAATTATCTCTCCATCTATACTGGGATGGACTGCCGACCTGTCCAGGTGTACCCTGCCTCTCGCCTGCTTGTTGCTGAGATAGGCTCCAGCCTCACCCTGAGTTAGAATAAGCTGTATAGATATGGAGTATGTTCATTAATAAATATAATTGTGCAAATGGAGCCTGAAACACACTTGATTTGTTCCTGCTCACTTTTAAAGATTAAGAATTGACAAACAATTGTGACACCCCTACCCCTCTGTCCTAACAGGACTGAGACACCTCTACCCCTCTGTCCTAACAGGATTGTGACACCCCTACCCCTCTGTCCTAACAGGACTGAGACACCTCTACTCTCTCTGTCCTAACAGGACTGAGACACTCCCTACTCTTCTGTCCTAACAGGACTGACACACCCCTAGCTCTCTGTCCTAACGGGAGTGAGACACCCTTACCCCTTTGTCCAAACAGGACTGAGTCATCCCTACCCCTCTGTCTTGACAGGATTGAGACACCCCTACCCCTCTGTCCTAACAGGACTGAGACACCCCTACCCCTCTGTCCTAACAGGACTGAGACACCCCTACCCCTCTGTCCTAACAGGATTGTCACAATATTTGAAGTTAACTAGCTTCATGACTACATTTCCAGAGCATGACTCTGATCCTGCTTCATGTCAGACACCAAGGACCTCCTGTAAAATAAACAGGTTTTGAACACAACATGTCACACTCATTTCTAGGGAGAGCAGACACTTCATTTACCATCAGGTCCCTGATGCCTGTGCTCCACCAGGTCTCTACTCCATCCATTTTTACCGTCTTTCTTTGCTCAGGTTTTCAGTTCAAACTTTTCACTTCCTGTTTCAGTGCTGTGAGGGACCATGTGCTGTTGTGAGATCAGTGTGTTTGCTCCTCATGCTTGTTTCCATGCCAACCAGCGTACCACTCTGGCCATGGAAGGTGATGTTCTGCTGTGGGTGGGGCTGAAATCATCCAAAGGGGATTTGGGAAGGGGGAGTGAAATCAAAGGTGACATCACAGAGACTCCGCCTCCGTAGGGATCCAAGGTTCTGGCTCCATCTCTGCTGGTTTCAGCAGTACCGACGACATCACAGACATTGGCTGGAGCCTCTGATGGTGAGGTCGGTGTCTTCACCTCACGGATGGTGATCAGCGGTTCTCCTGGGACATCGTCGTCGGTGGTGGACACTCGGATGATTCTGACCTGCTGGCCCAACGTCACGTTTGCTGCTGGTGCGTTATCATGGCATCTGCTCTTCATTGTGAAGACCCTGCCAGAGGCTGTGTCATAGCTCTGCCCCACTGTGTAGTGCTTCTCTCTGATTGGCTGAGCAGAGGCTTGGTTTACCGTAAGCCCGCCCTCCTGGATCGCACAAATGAGCAACATCAGACACACACAGACTGGCAATTAACCAATCAGGTGACATATGAGGAGAGTAACAGGTCACTTTGCATTTCCTACATTTGAACATTTAATGAGCTTCCTCTGAAGCTCCACTTATATTCCATTAAAGATCTACTGGAGTTCTGTAAAAGGTTCAAGAGCTGCTTTAAAAGAAAAAAAAAAGATTGATTAATCTATTAGGATGTAATTCAAGTCGCGAGTAGGGCCCTCACACCTTTGGCGCCACTTTGGCCTGTTGCCCAGTTTCATGGACATTTCTGCTAGAATAATACATGTATGTTACTCAAAGCTACAACAGAAGCATGTTAAATAAAAGCCACGAAGCATACAGAATATTATTTTATTTTATTTCAAACTCAGAATGAACTACGATATCTTCCGATCTCTTGCAATTAAACACGTTACGATATTCTTCCATCTGTGATCATTATTTTGTTCACGATCATTTAAAAGCAATAATTTTGAAATCAAAGTGATCAGAGAAGTTTGACCAAACCTGTTTAATCTAAAAAAAAAACATTGTTTCAGCAGAGGCGGTAATTTTGGACATTAATATGTTAATTTGCGGACATTATGCACGTACTGGATGCATTAATGACACCTGCATGGTCACGTTTTATTTCCTGTCAATGTCATCATAGCGGCTCTGCAGATTTAATTCTAATCTGATGCTTTCTTATACCAGAAATGATTAATAATCGCAAGCTAAACCTCCTCTAAAAACATTCAGTTTTGGACGTGATTGAATTACATTTAAAGCTTGGTATATTAACAAACTCACGCTTTTTAAAATCTCAGGAGCGGCTCAATATGTGCAGATGACAAAACGATGCATCATTGGTCACATGATCGAAACAATGCAGACAAAACTTCTGGTTCTTAAGATCGAGGCAGAGTTGAGTAAATGGGCTCAAATGTAACATCCAGAGTGGAAACATGATCCATTTTTGACATTTGACTGAAGTCTGGCCCTCACAGGAAGACAAGATTCTCAACCGTTACGTAATTCCAGTTTTTGTGAAAAAGGTGTATTGAAAGATGACTATGGGTATGTGAGGAAGAGTGGGATCTGAGGGCGGAAGGAAGGAGAAACAAAAATGGCTGAAATCACCAACACGGATCAGTGTGAGTATTCATGAAAATCGTGAGTCTTAAAATATGACAGATATCACATCAAACCCCCGCTCTCTCCCTCCCACTGACTGCAGTTGCCGTAGTGTGACATCATCGCCAAGCCCAGGACCCGAGCACATCTGGTACCTACACCGGCATGGCTGAATCTACACTGGGAAAACTTCAAGGGATCTCATATACACGTAACTGTTGGTGCAGAATGGAACAAGGGGAGCCACAGAGTATGATGGGAATTATCCGAATGAACGCATGTCACTCGTTTCTTCCATCATCCACTCATCGGGCTTCCCGCGTTCCTCACACATAGCCAGGCTATGTAAGCCTCGCTTGGATTAGCCTGATTAGACACAGCTGAAATGTTAGTGGAACGACTTGTAGTGGGGTCGGGTGCATGGGTAATTTATCTGTCTTTCAAATTGGTGTTAAAGTTTGGTTTTCACTACTAAGTTGAAGTTAAGGGTCTATATAACAAATTAAGTCCATATGTCAAACACACGAGTAATAAAATGGCCCCTAGGGGGCGCTGCAAAATATGTAAACTGCTATCATATTTTATTAGACGATCCAATTTGAACATATGAGGTAGCTATGCATGTGCCAAACATTTGGTGACCAGATTAAAAATAGATACACTTTTATCCCAATATATTAAATGGACAAAAGCAAAATTGTGTTTTTTAAAGATGAAGGGTGGGGGGTGAGAGAATTCCACCACCCCAGTTGTTGGTGTTGCTTTTATTGGTATGTAGAGATTCTGGTTTTCAGGTTCTTGTTCAGTTTTATTTGTCTCAGCAGCACCTCTACTCCCAACATCTGTGTGACTTTTGTTCATGCTGTGTACCATTTCCTCCTGGTTTCCACAGTAAAAGCATTTATTGTTACAAACTTAATATCAGACTCATTCCCTTTTTTGTTACTTACTTGATCCAGGTTGTAACAAGGTACTAAAGTAGTTCTTCTAATGTTGTTCAGCTGTTTCATGTAAATTCTTCTGAGGTTCTCCTCAGGTTCCATCTAAGATTGATTTACTGCTCAGTGGTTCTCTCTCTTACCAAACTGATGAATATTTCTTTTATCACTTAAAGCAGGTGATTTCAGAACCTGAAGAACTTTGTAATGTCAGATTTTCATACAGGTGTTTTAACCTACAGCTGCTATGTCTTCATTTACAACCTGTTTTTCACCCAAACATACCTGAAGGATTGAGGAACACACTGATACACTGAGACTTTCCACATGTCCCCAGAGACACCTGGAGACGGCTGCAGCATGCTTGTACCAGCAGGAGGCTGTGAGATCAGTGTCATTCACCGTTTCCAGACCATCTCACCTCATCCAGCTCCAGAGGTTCGATCATTGGGTAGTCATCGGCTCGCCGGAAAGGCGAGGAGGCCAGACGCTTCTCCCACTCAGTCATTCCGCCTCCCCCTTCTCCTCCTTCTAAAAAGGAGCGTCTAAGTGCGCTGATGGTGCTTTGAGGTTTCTGCAGCTCCTCGGGACTTTCCAGTGGCTACGAAACCAAACAGAAGGAGATGGAAACAGGAGAGAGAAGAAAGTCTGATTTACTACGAAGAACTTAAAACAACAGCTGACAGCTGGGGAACAAAGTTATTTAGCAAACATGCACACATAAATATGTGTATACTGTATACATATATATATAGATATATATATATAGATATATATATACACATACATATATATATATATATATATATAAATGTATATATATACCTATATATACATATATATATATACATATGTACACACACACACATATATATATATATAAAGAAAAAAAAACTTCACAATACCTGGCCGTGTGTGGTTGCGCAGGCCCACAACCCAACAACCAATTAATTGATTTTGGTGAATGAGACATCAATCAGTTAGTGGAGCCAGTAGAATGTATCTAGACCCCCGTGGGAAAGATTGACAGTATTTTCAGCCAATCAGAGCCAGCAGAAGGCGGTCACTCAGTATTGGCTGGTACCTGCATTGGTGAATTGTAAAGCCTTCTTCTGGGTAGACCTTTGGGTGTAGACCTTGGCTACACCCAAAATGGTTTTTTGTGCTGCCCCAGAGGTTATTTTCAAACAACCAGGTCTGGATTTAATGGTAAAAAATGGTTTTCATGGAGGAACAGCAAAGGTAGGAGAAATGTTTAAAACTAGTTTCTGGCTGAGCGGTTTCTGCTGTTGCTGCTTATTGACTTCCATCTCTGTAATAGAGATGAGTGAAACCCTAATTTCCCCTTGGGATCATAATAATACATCTTTCTAATGCTTTGGTGCAGAGGAATGCAAAGCACATGTTTGGATTCTACAAAGTCTCTGCTATCATATGTATTTTGTAATGGTCTGATGCAGGGTTTTAGCTGCAGAGAGAGAAATGTACATATGTTGCTGTCATTCCATGAATTTACGTTTTACATTTCTTATTTCATTTGGATATAACTTTAGTTGTGTTTTACACATTTAAAAAAGGTTTATGCTAGCTTGTACCCTGGAGCTTCTGCAGTTTAATTTGATGTGCCACATTGCAATAAGTTCTGTCATTAATCCGTTTATCACTGTTGTTGTTGAATGTAATCAATCATGAGGGACCTTATAAGGTCCCTCATGCATCCAGAATTTGAACCCGAGAGGGACCATCATTTAGTAGATTTTTATAGGGTTGAACAGTGCATGCAACTGCAAGGTTTCACCACCCTCCACTCTGAATTCCTGCAGGTAAAAGTAGTGGAGGTTCAGCTTCTATGGGGCTAATTCCTTCAGAGCAAGAAGAGCCATTAAAATACTGGAACTAGGGTTAACATTTTAACCTGATATTCACACGTATGCAAAGAGATATCTACTGTACATATTCCAGAAAAACACTACTGGGGTTGGCTATTGAAATCTCCAAACCAGGAAAGCTATAAAAAAAGAACAGCACTGAAGCTGAACTTCCGTAGTTTAGCATTTAAAATATTGAAATAAAATGTTTGAACCCCCAAATGTCCAAATGCAATGATAGATAAGACAAACTAAAGGCTTACATGATTCTTGCATCTATAAAGTCACAAACCTTTTAAACCCTTTGAACAGTGTGTGAAAAAAGATGACTTTAGTGGCGGAGATCGAAGTCAGCACATTTTCAGACAGATTGGTCACTAATCCAGATCTGATTTGTATTTTCATAATTAGAATCAACAAGAGATGTGAACACAGTTTATATTTGTATAGCTGTATATTTGTTTTGGAGATGTGAAATAGAGGTATAAAACAATTTGTGCACAATATAATTTCATCATTGAGCCCACAAATGGAAAACATCTCAGTTTGATATTGGTAAAAAAGTAAATACCTCCCAAGATTTAATTGAATGGATTAACATTCAACATGGAGACCACATTTCACTCCTTCGTAGATCCACAAATTTTCTACTTGAACTCTACTCATACTTGCTGCAAACTCTAAAATGCGATCTCACTAAAGATTCCCCACGTTCAAATATCTTCCTGCAGGACAAATCAAACTTCCAGAAACATTCCTTTGGTGTGCAGCTGAAGTCCACCCTGTGCACTTAGCTCACGTGGTCTTTCCCTTAATTTGAGTACTAGTGAGCTACAAAATGAAAGTGTGTGTGACACACACACAGTCACACACACAAACCCAGCACCTTCAACGACTCAAACTCCCAGCATGCACTGCAGATTTACCTGAGTTTTGAGGTCTTCGTCCTGGTCCGACTGTCAGACAGAGACAGGTTGGTTACAGTTAACGTCAGTCACCGTTCCACAGAAAACACAGCTGAGACATCAGAACCGTACCTCAGTGGCTGTCAGGTCTCCGTCCACAGCTGTGTCCGTCAGCTCCGTCTGGACAAAGTGTAAACAAACAAACACATCAACACTGGGAATTCTTCTATATCTGAATTTGTTGAAGAGGGACAGCTGATGCAGAAGGACAGGGGGACAGAGAACATGGAAGGACAAGGGGACAGCTGATGCAGAAGGACAGGGGGACAGAGAACATGGAAGGACACGGGGACAGCTGATGCAGAAGGACAGGGGGACAGAAAACATGGAAGGCAAGGGGCGCTGAACAGAAAGACAGGACAGACACTTACTTTGGTGTCATGTTTCTGAAGAGTTGGTGGACTCTGCTGAGATATTTCTGGTCCTTGGATCTCCTCCTCTTCCTCCTCAAGCAGCTGCACCACCTCATTGTCTTCTGCCTGCTGCACCTCCTCTATCACCAACACCTCCTCAACTAAGATCGATAGATTGATAGAAAGATAGATAAATAGATAGAATTAAGTATTAAGGCTCAAATTAACAAACAAAATAAAATAGCAAACAAAACGTACAGGGCCCGTTTTTCAAAACTCGGTTAACTTTAACCATGTGTTATCTTGACGTTAAAGTTAACACACCTAAGGCTGTTGTGGCTAACAGCAGCTCTGTTCCTTATGTGAAAATAAAGTCAACTAAAGTGAGAGTCGGCACCCCGCGTCTTCCTTACAGCAATAAGGAGACACAGACTTACAATATTACTTTTTGCAATACCAGAAGTAAACAAAATGGGGAATTGTGGGATACATTGGTGCTAACCAGTGACGCTAACCACATGATTAACTTTGATGATGTCGTTAGCTGATTGCATGACTAAACATGCTTTGAACAACGCATATTTAACGGTCAGTTAGCTAACGGCAGGTAAAAGATTTATCCGACTGTTAACCAGTGGTTAAAATAACCAAGAATTGAACAACTGGGCCCAGATCTACAGAATAATATGGATAATTCAATATTTTAATTTTGTCAAACTTATTGGTATATGTTGTATAAGGATTAAAAAAATGATATAAATAGATTTTATATAAGGATGTGCAAACCCAAATAGAATAAAATAAGCATAATAAAGTAGCAACTGAATGAAAGCAACCGGTAAAGCCAGTTAACTATCCAGGCTGTTCCCAGAAATCGGTTACAGAACAGAAAGGTGGACTATTGCAGGAGGGACTTTCTGTATCTGTCTCAGTCTATCAGAGGAGGAGTGTGCTGTGTGACCAGTGCGTCATTGAGAAGATGGTCAAGGTTGTCGATAACCAGTTTGTTCAGTGACCTTCGCTACCATGTTCCAAAGTTGTCCAGTTTGCACGTGATGGCTGAGCCAGCTAAAACTTTACTTAGCCTTTCTGTGTTTCAGGCTGTAATGCGGCGCACTGCAGAGGACAGATTGGTAACTGATCTCCAACATCTTGCTGCAGACATCTGAGCCATCTCAGAAAGAGCCTGCTCAGCCCGTCTTAGTACAGATGCATCTGTGCTGGATTTCCAGTCCAGTCTGCTGTCATGCTCATTCCCAGGTACTTTTAGCTCTTCCTGCCCCATGAGCTTCAGCAGCACTGAAGAACTCTTTGTCCTCTAGAAGTCTTTCATCTTCTGTCTGGTCTTGGTCATATTCATCCTGGTCCATTCTACAAATCTGTCCACCAGCACTCTGTCTTTGTGCTCCCTTCCCTATCTAAAACGTCTTAGATACTCACAAGAAGCGAGCACTTGTTCTTGTTCTCAAAGCTGCAAGAATAAGAAAAAACGTTTGTTTTGGTCTGGCTAATTCATACTCTACCAGAAGCTTTGTCCACAGTGGGCAAGGTTGTGCTTAGAGCGGTGTCCATGTTGTTATCTGTCCCCTTGTGTTTTATACAGTTTTGTACTTTCCTTGCATCAGCAAGAACATGCAAGGAAGTTCTTTCGTCATGTGGAAGTAAAAACTTTCCACTTTATGCTTTTTTGCACAGATCGCAAGTACTTCAGATGTCAAACCAATCACACACTACTCCTGGAGCCCCATGAGAAAAAAAGTTCTGCAGGAACTCCAGACTAGACCACAAGAAAGAAAATTACATCATATTATTGTGGTAGTAATGTCCAACTGCAAACCAGTCCTTGGAGTAACTGTGTGTGTTGTTCAACAGCAAACAAGTCCAAGGAGTGACTGTATGTGTATTGTCCAACTGCAGACAAGTCCGAGGAGTGATTCTATGTGTTCTGTCCAACCGGAGACAAGTCCTAGGAGTGAATCTATGTGTACTGTCCAGCCACAGATCAGTCCTTGGAGTGAATTTATGTGTATTGCCCAACCGCAGACCAGTCCTAGGAATAAATGTGTATTTTTCAACTGTAGACCAGTACTAACAGTGATTGTATGTGTATTGTCCAACAGCAGACAAGTCCTAGGTGTGATTGTATGCGTACTGTCCAGTTGCAGACCAGTCCTAAGAGTGACTGTATGTGTATTGTCAAACTGCAGACAAGTCCGAGGAGTGATTGTATGTGTTTTGTCCAACCAGAGACAAGTCCTAGGAGTGATTCTATGTATATTGTCCAACCACAGATAAGTCCTGGGAATGAATGTATGTGTATTGTCCAACTGCAGACCAGTCCTGGGAGTGACTGTATGTGCTTTGTCCAACCGCAGAAAAGTCCTAGGTGTGATTGTATGTGTATTGTCCAACCACAGACAAGTCCTAGGATTGACTATATTTGTAGTGTTTAACTGCAGACAAGTCCTAGGAGTGACTGTATGTGCTTTGTCAAACTGCAGACCAGTCCTAGGAGTGATTGTATGTGTATTGTCCAACCGCAGACAAGTCCTAGGAGAGATTGTATGTGTTTTGTCCAATTGTAGACTAGTCCTGGGAATGAATGTGTATTTTTCAACTGTAGACCAGTACTATTAGTGATTGTATGTGTATTGTCCAACAGCAGACAAGTCCTAGGTGTGATTGTATATATCTTCTCTTCCGGCTGTCAGCGAGTGCAGACGTGCTTTCCTCTGCTCTGCCCCCTCCCTCCCTGTTTTCCCTGCAATCTTTGTCCTGTCACTCCTCTGAGCCTCTCTCTGCATTTTTCTCCTAAATCCTAAAACTTCAACTATGGATCTCTCTCATCACAATGGATAATATTTTTTTACCCAGAGACAAGGTGCAGGGGGGGCATCTTGTCCGGACGGGACAGTCCCAGCAGGTCACACTGAAGACCTGTACATGTTTGGATTTATGATAACTGGGTTCCTGCTGATTGGAGCTGTCGGGTTCCTGGTTCATCGGGAAACTCTGAAGCTGACGGCAGCTGTGGGCAGGCGTCCGTCCGAGCTGTTTCTCCGAGCTACCAACACTCAGACTCAAACTTTGTGCACGTTGACTCGCGTGGATGCCCTGTGGGGCAAACTGGGGACGATGTCTGACAGCATAAAGGACATTGGGTTCCACCTGGAGCAGTTGGAGACTTGGATTGGAGGTAATTAACACAAATTTGGCTGATTTGGTCGCCTCTGAGACCTGCTGAAGACTTTACAGGCAGACGGAAACATGCCTCTGCCTGGACCCAAACTATCTCCTTATCTCAATCTGGTCCCCGGGAGCGGCCTTGCAGCTGCTCCTTAACTCCCACATGTCCTTGAAGAAACTGCAGAGGTGAGGCTCTGCAACGCCCCCCCCTCCATGAGAACAGTTGGGACTCTCTGAAGGCCGTCTCTATCATCTACGGACTGTGCGTGGGCCGCTGTCGCTCGCTTACGCACACACATTTTCACGACACTGATGCGCACATCCCACTGCACTGCTGGTCCTTCTTCTTACCCGCCCTGCTGGACAGACTGAGCTGACGGGTGCGGCCGCGCCCTCGCTCTGCTGTTTGGGGGGGAAACCCCGCCCTTCCTGCCCACCATGTGTCTATGTTGTGACTGTCGAGTTCGTGCTTCTCTGTACTGGTGTGTGTTTTGTCTCCAAGGTCTCCACCTGCATATGTGGAGAGTTCGGAGACCTCTTTTTTACCACCAACCCATCTTTCGTCATGTCACCATTTTCTTTCTGCAAAGGTGCCCTGTGAGGGGCTGCGTGACCACAGTCTGCCTGATCCTGTCTTGTAATGTTCTTGTGTTTGTGTGTCTTGGACGGGTTGTACTGAAACATGAATTTCCCCTCGGGGATCAATAAAGTATCTTTATCTTTATCTTATCTTATCTTGTCTAACTGAAGAATGGTCTTACCTTGGTCTTCTATCCTCTCCTCTGTCCTTCGCTCAGGTGTAATGGTGGTGATGAGGTCACTGACGGCAATGGCTTTAGATGCTCCGTAGAGCCCAGAGCCCATGTCTGCACACACATACGGGTGAGATGTCAGTACCATGATACCAACAGTAACCCACATGTAGCAGCTCACAGCATTTCCATAGTGACCACTATGATGCTCAGTCATTCTGTCCTCAGCAAAGCAGCACAACTGCTCATTGCCAAGGCAATGGCACATCCAGCTAGTCAGAGCTCATGGCGCATGCACCACAGCCTGGGCAAATTATCCCATCAGCATTCAGAACCATCACCCAGCCATGACGTGCTGACCATCTTATGGATTATTGACCAGGAGACAGTGTCTACTGACCAATGACAGAGCTCACAGGTTGAACTGTTCGGTCAGAATGCAAACAGGAAACATCTAAGAAGATCCAACCGCTCAGAACTGATTTTACTGTTTATTTTCTGCATTATTTTAAAGAATTTCACACTGTTTAAATGAAACCTGCACAACATTTTCACATAGACGCCTCATTCACTGTAAATGGAGTGATATTATGCACCAGAAATTAATTGCAGACTTATTGCTCTGCTTTTTAATGCAGCTTGCAATGAAAAGTAGACAAAAGTTGAACTTTTTAAGATGAGACACTACAGGCAAATAGGGTAAACAACTTAACTAAACGGTATCAACCTGAAACTTTCCTGGTTTATTCCTCACATTAGGGCTATCATCTTTTTGTATTGCAAGTTTCCTGAAATTTTATGTTTAAATATGAAAATGAGAAGTTATACAGCCAAAAATGGGCTAATTTGCATATATTTCTAGGAAAAAAATCTAAACACTGGATTAAACAAGGTTCAAAGTTCCTTTTGAATTTTGTTCACATATTAAAGCCAAAAGTTTTTACAGAGGGGATTTTGGATATCTCTATAGATTATTTCACAATTCAGAATATACTGTCAACAACCAGAAAAAACTCATCTTCTGGCATATTTCTGGGATGAAATGTTCTATAAATCAGACTGTGAATGAGATATCAAAAAACCCTTCTGTAAAAACTTTAAGAATACAGTCAGGAGCAAAACTTGAAAGTTTAGTTTCTGCAAGTGCTCCTGAAGTGGAGATTTTTTTTACCCAGAGGAATAGAAAAAAACTCATTTTGAGAAAACGGCAACTTTAGCTGCATTTTTATTTGGGTGCATCAGACAAAATGTCATTAAAAAAATAACCCCCTAAAATGTTTATTTTGGACATTTTTTTTTACACTAGTCTGAAAGAAAGCATGTTGAAGGAGGGAAAAAAACAAAAATGAAAAAATTGACCTGGTGGTTAAAAAATGGGGGTTTTGCCTGTAGTGCCCCCCCTTAAGCACCAATGGAGGCCACAGCCAGTCAAATGGCCTGACTGACAAACTAGAGTTGTAACAGCATCTGTGTGAATCTATCTTAATGTCCAGTGTTTTATGTGAATATCAGTTTGAGTCAACATCAGAAAGGTTTGAACTCTTTTCATTCGTTGTGAAGTTTCTTTTACAGTCCAGTTAACCACCTGCCCTGTCATATGAAAACAAACAAAAAACAGGGGGGGGAAACAAAGACAGCTGATCAGAGCTGGGTTTAATTACAGCACAGCCAGTCAGGACACAGCATTCCCCAACAAGCTGAGAGAAGCGTGAGCTGTGACCAGTCACAGAGCGGCAGTACCACAGTTCTCCTACAGAAGGCAGTCTTACAAACTACCTGCATGTGCACCACCGTTGGCTTTGGGGGACGCTGTGATTGCTGGAGAGCCAACCAGAGAGGAGGTAGGTGTGGCCCTGGAGGCTGAAGACCAACCAAAATGGGAAACAAGTACAAAACCAATCAATCATGGAACACTGCTACCAGTGGGTCTGCTTCTTTACTGGAAGCCAGGCAATGACCCCAGGAGAAGTGATCGCGAGTGGGGGAGGTGGAGTTTGTTGCTTTAATGGAGGGGAAAGTGTTTGCCTGTGGAAAACTTTAACAAAATAAAAGCCCATTTGTCTCAAGTAGTTTGCTGAGTGCAACAGCGTCTTTTGGAGGTCTCTTAACAAATACGGACAATTTAAAGGAGCTGTATCATGCTTTTCAAATGTTCCAAAAGTCAAATATAGGCATTTATAAGCCAGATATGTTCCCATCGTTACTATAGAAACTAATTTGGTGTTAAATATTAGTTTTTCGATGCATCTAATTTCCAACACGGAAGTAAGATGGCTGACTGTACTGAACCGCGGAGCTCTCGACCAATTGCAGCACGTTTTACGCCCATTTCATGACGTCGCCCCGGAAGAGACACTTATTCTGAAGGGTCACAGAATTGTCTGTAGCACCGGCACCGGCAGCTCTCATGTGGATGTTAGTAGTAAACATTGATGGATAATTACTCCGATCGACGGGATAAAACAGACCAGCCTGTTATGGAGCTGCATGCGCTCGACCCAGAGTCTGATATGGAGTTTGAAGTACACGCAGTACCACAGAAGTACCACAGAGACCCCTGACAAGTAAGTAAATTAGCGAACAAATCATAGCCTAACAGTTAGCATTGAGCTGAGAGATGTGTTGACTCACCAGTGTTGTTGTCTGTCCACGCGCGTTTTTATAGTAGGAACTGCGTCAGGTTTCAGAAGTAATCCCCGAGAAAAAAACACTTTACTGCCCGAGATTCATGAAGTTGTCAGGAGTGAAGTTCACACACAAAGTTGAGTTTTTTTCCCCTGCTCCTGAAGTTAAAATCCAACCACTTCTGGCAAGTCGATTCATCCAGTACAACAAATACACGCCCATGCTGAACATAACCACGCTGAACGTAACTGCATTTTCCCCAACTTGCTGTCCTCTAGAGCTTAAAAAAATAAAAAAAAAATTTGAGCAAACGTCTGTTAGCTGATGGCTGCTTGTCTCTGAGGAAATCTTCCTGCAGGTGTTAGTTTCTTCCTCAGAGAGTGTGATAGGATTCTCTGAGTTTCTGTTCAACAGAGGGCGTCTTGCTACGATACTGAGCGTGCGCATTGCGACTTTCGTGATTGGTGCCACGTTCATACGTAACGGGGTGGGTAGTCAGCCGTTTGCAGGGAGGTAGCGCTTGGTTTAAATATTCATGTAGATTACTCAAATATGCATGAATGAAGAAAAATAATGATTTAAATCATTTCTTGATGAGGAAATAACACACTGACATGCTGAAAAGCTCTTAAAAGTCCATTTTTCATGATAGGGCTCCTTTAAGTTTAAAAGAGGTGAATTGGGTCATAATTTATGCTTAAGTTACTTGAGGGGTCATTTTAATGTGCAGTTATTTACTGAGCTTAAATAAAGGCCACACTTCAACATATTTATCAAGTTATAACATTTTATAAGCTTTTCTGCAAACTCACTCTGATTTGTTTTTCCCTCCATGTGGTTAAAGGATCGTTCTCACCGAACCAGCCGTCGGAGCTGAGAGGGTCATCCGGCTGATTGGCTATTTGAAATTGAGGGAAAACTCCACCCACCCAACTCGCCACTCAGTTGCCTAGGTGGTTAGTGGTGTGGACCCACCAAAACCAGTCTTGCAAAGTACTGGTCAACAACTATAAGAAATAACTGGCTCAGATTACTGCTACTGCTAGCTAGGGGGACAAGCAGAAAAACAGACATGGAGAGTTTTCAAAGGTTTGAAACCAGAAATGATCTCTAGGACCTTCAAACATCACAATCTGGGTGGACAACCTGATCCAGTAGCTGCTGGACAGCTAAAGGGGGACAAAACCCCTTTTAGGGTCATTTTAATTGTAAAATTATGAAAATCTGAATATTTAGGTACTACAATGGTATTAACTGTCATACAACTATGACATTTGGCAGAGATTATCTTGGTATATAGGGGGAGGCAGAAAAAAAGTTTCTGAGTCTTGCTGTTTTAAGTTACCACCCCCAATATCCCCAAAAAGACAAAAAAGTAATGTTCGCCTGAGAAATTCTCATAAAAATGTTTATTTTGCAGGACTTTTTGGAGAATGTCTATGCCTAAAATGTAGATAGAAAACTTCCTTAATTCATAAGCTTCCATTTGAGCCCAAGATGAGCTTTCTACTAGCAACAGGAATGCTAAAGGGGGGCTCCAAATATTGCAACCCCTATTGTGGAAAACTCTCTCTGTTCTAGACTCTGTTCTAGTTCTGGTCTTCCCAAAGTCAACAAGCAGTGCACGTGTGGTTTTCTGGATTAGCTGCTGTTCAAAGTAGTTAAATATACTTTAAATTTCTTCATAAAATATTGACGAATTTACAATAATATAATTTACAGAAGGACAATATTTGTTTGCCCCTATGCTAATTTGAGTTGTTAGTAGTTTTTCCTCAATAGGGGCAACTGCATTGTTTCGAGCCTCCCTGTAGCTGGTAGAAAGCTCATCTTAGGCTCAAATGAAAGCTTTTGAATTAAGGAAGTTTTCTGTATCCATGTAAGGCATAGATATTCCCCATAAAGTGCTGAAAATATACATTTTTATTAGAATTTGTCAGGCCAACATGACTTTTTGGGGATGTTGGGGGTGATAAATTAAAATAGACTTGAGTCAAGACCCAGAATCTTTTTTCCTGCCTCCGCCTATGTGTGAAGATGCTCTCTGCCAAATTTCATAGTTGTGTGACTGTTTCTGCCATTGTACTGCCTTAATATTTAGATTTACATAATTTTGCCATTAAAATGTCCCCAAAAGGGTTTTTGTCCCCCTGTAGCTGTCCAGCAGCTACTGGACCAGATTGTCCACCCAGGTTGTGTCCTTGAGGGTCCTAGAGATAATTTCTGCTGTCAAACCTTTTACATCGATCTGTGTCCGTTTTCCATAAAAATGGGGTTTTGCCCCCTGGGTATATATGTAGAACTACAACTATGACCATGTTAACTAAAGTAACAGAAGTAGGGCTACAGAGATCAGTTCTTCACCTGCAATCTGAAAGGGATTAACCATCAGAACTATTAATCCCGCTACTGAACCAGGAAGAAGTTACAGTACTACAGCTGGACCAGTACATCTATCACACTAATGTCACTGCTGCTGAGTATTTCTGGGGCCAGGACTGGTATCATCAGTGTTAGTACCTCCATCCAGACTGCGGCTGAGCATGTTTCGTTTACTGATGCATCGTGGGAAGTTTGGTGCAGGTCTTGAGATTTGAGCACTGGCTCTGCGGCTCTGAATCTGGGTCCGACCGCTGTAGCGAAACTTTGAACCCAGTGACAGAAACTTCTTTGGCGGTTCCTCTGGAGACAGCAACCTGAGAGACAGACAGTCGTCAGATGTCTCCTGGACACCCTGGACTAGGGATGCAAGATATTGGAATTTTGGCTGATGTTTGACATGACGATATTTTAAAACTCATGTGGCCAATAACCGATATTGATACCGATATTAAAGCTGAAAAAAATAAGCAGTCATTGCAAATGGCAGTTTTGTTATATGTTTCCAACATTGAAAAATAGGGGTGGGAAAAAATATCGATACACTGAAATATCGCAATATTTTCATATGCTGATGTCAAATCTAGATTTAAAAATGCAGCATCGAACGATTGTACCTAAAAAATCTCGTGAGATTTCATTGTTGTTATAAACTCTTACGATATTTTGTGAAATTCCGTGAGATTTTGTTATAAAATAGATCGATGCCACATTTTTAAATGCCAATATACCCGCATATGACAATATCACAAAATTTTCATGAATTCTTGCAAGATTTCGTAATAGAACAATGAAATATTGCGAGATTTCGTTAGTAAAATAGACCGATCCCACGTTTTTAATTATCAATATGATATCAGCATATGAAAATATCGCGATATTTCAGTGTATCAATATTTTTTCCCACCCTTGTCTTTAGAAGTTTTAAAATCTGTAAAATAAAAAGTAGTTTTTGAAGAAGAAGTTGTTTTGGGGTTTTTTTAGACTTTAGAAACAGCGAGCTGATCGGTTAAATATCGGTTAAATATCGGTGGGGTAGCCGATATCCAATACTCAGTTTTAAGGCCAATATAGGCCGATACCAATAAGAGGCTGATTATATCGTTCATCCCTACCCTGGACCTCACGCTTGAACAGTTGAACACACACACACACACACACACACACAATCTTACCTGAAGAAGGAGTGATGCTCCACACAGACCTTCCACAGTCTCTTTGCTGCTCTGTGGTTGAGCAGCTTAAAACCAATAATAGACTCAAACTGGTCAAACTGGGAACCATCAAACAGAAGTTCATTAGCAAACACATCATCTGGAAGAGTTCCAACATGTTTTTATAATATCAGGTCTCCCACTGATGCTGCTAATATTCCTGCTCCACATTCACAGTAATCAGCATCTTGCATGACATCTGGTGCCTCTTCTTCTATGGAGTCTAAACTCTTCTTCTATGGGGCTAATGTGTTTTCACCTCTCCAGGTCGGATCTTGATGTAGAAGTTGTTTCTCTTGTATGAAATCTTCAAGATCTTTGGCCACGAGAACCTGTTGATCCTCAGTCTGTCTCTGTAGACCAGGAGACCACTACTGCACACCCCCAGCATGATGGCCACACATTCAGAGTCCTGAACACAATATATACAAACAAAACTATTCCTTAGTTTACTACAGTATAAATACCATGTAGTTGACACCAAGAATTAAAACTCAGATATGTAGCTTGGCATTGTTCACTAGGGCTGTCAACAAATACTCTAAATTCAAATTAGTATTCAAATATTAAATAAACAGTGGAGAAAATAGCTGATTACATCAGGCCTACATTTGCCACACTGGTTTGATTATAGTTCGACTGTTTCAAGTTGTTCCATGTTTATTACAGCTTGCTCAGTGCATTCAATGTTCATTAATTTGATTTTAATATGTTGGGACCTTTAATTGACCCTTCGCTAAGTCCCACCCCCCATGGTTACAGTTGCTAAGTCTGGCAAACTTTCCATTTTTAGCTAACTTCTGCATACATCAACATCATGGATTGCTCAGTGATTTCAGTGAACATATTCTGAAGGAAATTGTGTTAAATTTCCAAAGTAATAGTTGTGAAATATCAGAGGGGGCTCGGCAGAGAGAACTGCAGGATGCATCTGCGGAATTCATCATCATTTGTCGACGGAGTAATGCTGCGTTCCATTTTCCTCGGAACTGGGAAGTGGGAACTGGGGGGTGACGTCACACCCGACCAACTTGCGTTTCAGCTCACTGGTCGGAAAACCAGTTAGCAGCCTAGCAAAACAACGTGTTTGCTAAGGCTATTGTTATTAGCCGTTGTTGGCACAGCTGGCGTTGTAGTTCACATATATCACATGAAAAATGTGAATTACACTACAGCAGCTTCCTCCTACATCTATTGTATATAAACCAGTACTATGTGTACGACGGATTTATGCAACAAAATATAAGTAAGAAGTGTAAATAAATGCAACATTACAGGAGCTTCTAAAACTGCTAACGCAGGGTGCGGCCATTTTAAAATTTGAACTCGGAGCTGCGAGAGTTGTCCGACTTTCCGAGTGGGAAATTCGACTTCAGGGGGCCGTTCCAGTTTAAACTTCCTACTCGGAACTGGGATTTTCCGACTTCCGAGTTGAAATGGAACGCAGCATTATGTTGATGAAAAGGATGTTAAAATCGTAGCGAAGGTTCAGCGTTCATACAGAAAGACTCAGAAACTCCACGTCTTGATGATTTATGTCCAGAACAAACGTATAAAGGAACAATGACGTTCTTGAGTAAGAGTAAGTTAACAGATTGTTTTATTTTAAGCTAACTGTCATGTATGACTCCAGTAAGTTTCAGGTATCTGACGTGTTTTAGCCTGTTGCTGGATGTTTCCCCCTTGACCAGGATGTTGTTCCCACATCGTGGGCTTGATCAATACATTTAATTTGATCGGAATCGCAGATACTGGATCTGATCGGGATAGCAGATACTGGATCTGATCAGGGTAGCAGCTACTGGACTGAGAAACTGGCAGAGAGGACCGTGTTATATTTGTCTCTGATTGTCTCCAACAGATTGGCAACCAACGTGACTAACTAGTGTTTATCTGGTGTATCTGTTTAGCCTCTAGCGACACACAGCTACCTTACTCCATGTTGAAAACAGTAGCTTTTACTTAATATTATACCGCTATCTAATAGCTAACTACTACCCCTGTCTTGTAGCTAACTACTGTGCTAGGTGGCGTTAGCGTCTTACCTCGGAATAAACAGTTCGTCCAGCTCAGTGTTCAGCCTCATGCAGCTGCGAGTGAGGTCTTCCATGCTGTTTAATCAATCTTTCACGCCATTTAATCCATATTCTACGCCATTTAGTCCATATTCCACACCGTTTATCCATATTCCACGCCGTTTAGTCCATATTCCACATCTCTCCAATTGTATTTTTTTGGTTTTGAGAAGGCAAAAAATACAATATCACCCAAACGTTCTGGATATCTGTCATCAGACTTGAGAATCCTGTCTATGCCCCGTCTATGGAAGGGAAGTTTGCCAGAAACTCCTTTCCTTAGTTACAGTTGCTAACACATGATTGGTCAGCGGCAGTTCTGGGGTGGGGCTGGCGAAGGGTCAATTGCTCGCACAATTTGGGGGGGTGACATGACTCCAGCAAATTCATTTTCTAATTTCCTGGGTATTGTTAAAGATGTTTATATTGAAATAAACATAAAAAAAATACCAATAGACTAATGCCAAATGCCACAACCAGACCGTCCGCCATTGCCTGGGGAGCGTTTCTGTACATGTGTAATTAGAACAGATGAGAATCAGACTTTTTTCTTAACAACATAGAGGAAATCTGGAAGGACTGTCGCATTCCTGGTTGTTGTAACATCAGAGGAAAACTTTAATGTGGGAATAATTGAATAAGAAGATCCGGACATTTATTTCATGAATATTTCTGCCGTCAGTGACAAAAGTGGACGGTGCTGCTCAGTCCACTGATGTCAGTGTGTTCGTATCGGAGAGGAATATCGCCCAATCAGAGCAATAACTTGCTGCCATGGTGAAGAAAACACTGGATTTAATCCCCAACAACAAAAACACGGTAAATTATGGTGAACATTCATTAATCTGACAATTTATTTCACGTATCTATGCTCCCGAAAATGACACACCGTATAACCTTATCATGCTAGCTAATGCTAACAGAGACAGCTGTCGTGTTGCTGAGAGTTAATGACTAATCTGGGAGATATTGTGAAACAAAACGTTATTCACTCTGATCAGGAAAATGTTGGGACCAGAAAATAAAAACAGTTCAGTCAGAAACAAATGGATCAGGAAGACGGTGTCCTGCAGCCTTTAGTTTCATCTGCAGGACATGTGGAGGCTACGTGGTCTGTATAGTCCTTAAACAATACCAAAAGCCAAATATGTGATAAAATAGAAAAGTAACCACCTTTGAAAGAGTTTAGTTTTTTAAACTTTGATAAGTAATCACGAGATGTGCGTGTTATTCCAGAGTGGCTTGTCATTAAAGCCAGTTTCCGGAGATGAATAATAGTTTAAATTAATGCTCCGATGTAAAAAAATAAACAAACATCATTTAAAAAAATTGTAAATCCAGATATTCATGCTGCTTTCCATTTTGGCAGATTTAAGGTAATTAGGAATCGTTCCCCAAGCAATGGAGGCACCGCAAGATGGTGCAACACACAAAACGCTCATCGGATTAGTCTATACAAGTAGTTATGTCTTGTGTGAGTTTTTCCTGCTGTTGGCACATTGCTCAAATGGATATTCGAATTTATTCGAATTATGTGTTAATTTTAGAGCAAATATTCGAACATAATTTTGGAGATATTTTGACAGCCCTACTGTTCACCAAACGGAGACTACAAGTCAGAATCGGTGTGTAAAAAGCTAAGTTTACATTACAGAAAGAAAAAAGCCCAAAGGCTGAAGCATTGATAAGTAAAAGACATGTTATCAACTTGCTGACGTTTATAATACCAACAGGATATGACATCACTTCCTGTTTACCACACTTGTGCTGAAGAATAGCCAGCTACCTCTGAATTAGTGCATCTTATTAAACAAAATATTGTGGTTACCTTTTCACAGTGTGAAGCATATATTTCTTGGAATCTTTTTGGAATAGTTTGTGTTCCAACATTTAGTCCAGCTTTTGCTGATTCAAGAAAGAAACTGAAAGGGGTTATGACAACAAATGTCACATTTCTGGGGTTTGGGGGGTATGATAAGGGCCTGTGAATGTCCAAAGCGGGTATCAAAGTCCCTGTTCATGGACGGCTAGCTTTGTGTCTTGTTCAGAAACGGTTGAATCAGACAGCAGCTTATCATTCTACATAATTCATATTTTCCAATTAGAGCACACCGTCAAGTGAACAGCCTCCCCCCTACGCTCTCCTTCCCCCCAGGTGGTCCACCGGCATGAGTCAAGCTAGTCTGCATTCCTGAACATGGGTCAATTTAGATCAGAGTTTTTTGAACAACTGGATTAAAAAAGAAAAACTTTTGTAGCAACACTGAAGGAGGCGACCAAAACGTTGTCATTACCCGTAAGTTTATTTAATTCCTAAATGCTGTCTTGTCTGATAAACATACTGTAGTTCACTCTCTGAAGTGTCCATGATGCTAACAGATACCCTTTAGAAAACAAACTCCGCTAGCAACTGGCCAGTTGATCTAGTTTCCCTAATAAGGTTGTTGCCAATCAGGGTGAAGTCAACAAGGTTGCGCCGGGTAGAGCCGCTCATCATTATGTATCCAGCCCTATTAGTGAGGAGGAAACTGGTGAGCCAACCTCCCCTGTGTTTTTTTTTTTAGAGGTTCAGCGATGCCTTCTTTGGTACAAACCAGAATGTGATTGAGCGTTCACACTGCTCCAAGTGGACCACACTGTCAACCTGAAGACCTTATGAACAGACATCAGGGCATCCTGAGACCTCCTCTGCCTCCACTTCCAACCAGTCTGTCTCCTAAGACCTTCTCTACCTCCACCTCTAGTCTGTCTGTCTCCTAATACCTTCTTTGCCTCCACCTCCAGCCTGTCTGTCCTCTGAGACCTTCTCTGCCTCCACCTCAAGCCTGTCTGTCCTCTGAGACCTTCTCTGCCTCCACCTCCAGCCTGTCTGTCCTCTGAGACCTTCTCTGCCTCCACCTCCAGCCTGTCTGTCCTCTGAGACCTTCTGTGCCTCCACCTCCAGCCTCTTTGTCTCCTGAGACCTTCTCTGCCTCCACCTCCAGCCTGTCTGTCCTCTGAGACCTTCTTTACCTCCACCTCCAGCCTGTCTGTCCTCTGAGACTTCTTCTCTGCCTCCACCTCCAGCCTCTCTGTCTCGGTGAGACCTTCTCTGCCTCCACCTCCAGCCTGTCTGTCCTCTGAGACCTTCTTTACCTCCACCTCCAGCCTGTCTGTCCTCTGAGACCTTTTCTGCCTCCACCTCCAGCCTGTCTGTCCTCTGAGACCTTCTCTGCCTCCACCTCCAGCCTCTTGTCTCCTGAGACCTTCTCTGCCTCCACCTCCAGCCTGTCTGTCCTCTGAGACCTTCTCTGCCTCCACCTCCAGCCTGTCTGTCCTCTGAGACCTTCTCTGCCTCCACCTCCAGCCTGTCTGTCCTCTGAGACCTTCTCTGCCTCCACCTCCAGCCTGTCTCCGTCTCCTGAGACCTTCTCTGCCTCCACCTCCAGCCTGTCTGTCCTCTGAGACCTTCTCTGCCTCCACCTCCAGCCTCTCTGTCTCCTGAGACCTTCTCTGCCTCCACCTCCAGCCTCTTTGTCTCCTGAGACCTTCTCTGCCTCCACCTCCAGCCTGTCTGTCCTCTGAGACCTTCTTTACCTCCACCTCCAGCCTGTCTGTCCTCTGAGACCTTCTCTGCCTCCACCTCCAGCCTGTCAGCCAGCATTTCCATATGGGGCCCATATGGGTTAAATTTTGGCTGCATATGAGGGACCCAAGTGGGTTTCTCCACGGTTTCCATGGTGGCCCCACCTGTGTTTTTCCATATAGCCTATAGGCATTGGCTTGGACTGGGCATATTTGCAGATCTCATAGTTTCAGTTAGGCCCCATATGTGGAAACCCACATGGGAAAACACAGGTGGGACCACCATGGAAACCGTGACAAACTTAGAGTACTTGGGTCCCTCATATGCAGCCAAAATTTAACTCATATGGGCCCCACATGCAATGCTGGCTGAGATCTTCTCTGTCTCCACCTCCAGCCTGTCTGTCTCCTGCAGTCAGGTAAAGAAACAACTGAAGAGACTGAAACGGATCAAGGCTGCAGGTCCACATGGTGTCATCCTCAGGATTCTGAAAACCTGCTCAGAACAACTACGTCAGATTCTCCAGCACCTTTTCAACACCAGGGTGAGTCAGAAAGAGTTCCTGTGCTGTGGAAAACATCACGCCTTGTTTCAGTACCTAAGAATTGTAAGCATTTAAATCAGTTGCCCTGACATTTCACATCATGAACATCCGACGGACAGACTCATCTGTGGGGAATAAAAAAATTTTAAGCATTAAGAATATCTGGTGAATCACCTGACCATTGTGAGGGGTTTCTACCTGCCTGACCAACATGTTTAAGTAACATAATCCAAAGTGTGAGTGGAAAACCTTCTTGAGGACAGTCCAAACTGATGAAAGATGGTAACCCCGGTAACTTCCTCTGTTCCTCCAGTTTAACACAGATGGCTTCATTCACACTTCTCTTCAAACATCTTTCTTCTCTGTTAAAAATGCTGAGGACATTGCTGTCCTCATAAGAGCGTCTTCTGTTCTTCAGATGATTTTGGACCTCTGAATTTGGATCTAACAAGACATCGTCTTCATCTCAACATATTCTGGATCTCCAACTGAAGACAGTCTGGTTGTTTGTCTGTCTTGTGTCCATAAGTCTGTCTGTCTCATAAACAACTGTACAGTGGAGGCAGGGAGGAATTGTGGCACAACTAAGGTTTGGGGGTAACGTAGGAACATCTGTTTGTGAACAACACAGGAAACATTTCACAGGGTCACATACAAACACAGCTGCACACAGAGGAAACAACCTTACCTCTGAATTAGCTGCAGACAAGCAATCAAAGCGGCTTCCTACCATCTTTCATTCAGACAAAGACATGAAGACACAGACAAGAGGACAAAAAAAGATAGAGAAGAAGAAAAACTCAACTAAATGAAGCATTTCACTCAAACAACATCTCCAGTAATGCTAACAGGAAAGACCTGGGGCCTCATGTACGGAGTGTCATGTAGCTTTCATACTGAAAGATTGTGTACAATTAAAACTGAGAAAGTATGTACGCCCCAAAAATATTCAGATGCATGATCTGTGCATACACTTGCTCCTGCACTTCTGTCCTTGATTCATCTCAACTGACTAGGAACTGAGCAGAGCTTCGGTACCGCCTTGTCTTCTCCTGTAAATAAATATGCAAATAAATATGAGGCATGCGTTATGTTTTTCCTTGTAGTCCAAACAACAAGGAGTAACACACCAAAAACAGCGAAGTCAGAAGAATTTAACAGAATATGAAACTGATGTAGTTGAATCAGAGGTGGAGGAAAGATAAAATCACCTACACACCTGTAGTGTGTTGAAGGTAGGTGGGCAGAGCTTCCCAGCATGTTTTGCGTGTGTTTATCTCCTAACAGAATGTAAATGTGTTGAAATGTGTTGAAATGCAACAATTTTACAGGTAAAGTGCAGTTATCTGTTATTGTATAAGTTTTTGTGTTATGTGGAACCATTATTGAGAAGGGAACAAAAGTTAGGCTGTCTTTATTTTTCCTTTAAGAATACTGACTGAAATCATGTGAAAAGCACTTTCCAACAAAGCACAGCTATCATTAAAGTCCATGAGAATTGTTCATCACACGCTATGATATTATTGTATTTGATGATAATGCATCGATAGTGCTGTGGTCTCTAAACAAGGAGCCATAATTTGAAGCAGTTACGTGTCAGGGACATGTAAATAGGCGCTTTAGGACTGTAGGAACCTTTTGGAGTTCCTATAACCTTTTCGGGAACCAGGCCGTTTTTTTGCGCATTCAGACATATAGGAACTAGGGACCTCGGACCTCACTTCCTATAACCTTTTTAGCTCCTACTCCAAGGCAGGGTCTTTTGGGGGTTTCATAGGAACTGAAATACGTAGGTGTTTGGTGATTGGTAGAACTGACAAGCTGCGCCCCTTGCGTGAGCTCTGCTTCTTCCAGCCCCGCCATATTTAAAAAGTCTCACAGCTGTTTACCTGTTTACCGAGATCGTAATAACAAGAACTATTACAATAGGAGTGTGCCACTTCATTATTAAATCCATCACACTGGTGCACGTCTCGAATCGATAATGATTTTGAAATGTCAAAAAGTAATTATTTTCATATTAATTTAATGACCAAACACAGCTGCAAAGTATAGCAGTAGAATCTGCGGCTGCAGCCCGGACAATTTAGTGAACAGACCGGCCACTAAAGTTCTGGGCGCACTTCAACAAAAGGTAAACAAGAGAAAGGGGGGGGGGGGGGGGGAGCAATTAGTGAAATTAGTTTAGACTAAATAACAACTGACTGCGAGAAATCATAAATTTAGGAACTTTTATCAAGTGTTTCATTTCTTTTTTTCTTTTTTCTTTACTTGTCCTGTCCAGCATCGTAGCAAGCAGAATGGTGATCTGGTTGCTTTACTGTGTTGAACAGATTTGCTTTGCCAAGGGGAGCTTTATGAAAACAAGGCTCCAACAGGAAGCAGCATCACAGTGTCAACATGCAGAATAAAGGGTCTCATTGGTGATGCAATAATGCAGATGCAGCCTCGTCTCTGCGAGGAGGAGGAAGCCCACACGGCCCGAGACCCGGGCCCCCAGCAGCCACCCAGAGGCCGGTACCCCAGCCAATCCCCCAAAGGAACGGACATGCATCCCCCCAGAGGGCAGACCCAGCCGAAGCCCCTCGCCGGCTCGGTGCCCCAGGGGCAAACCCCCAACCCAACCCAGCCGACACCCAGGAGGAACGGACCCCCCAGACGACCTCCCCGGCACGGACCAACACCCACCCCAATGCCCCTAGCCCACACACCTGACACCAGGGTGCTACCACTGCTACCAACCCCCCTACACCACCACACTCACACACGCACTTCTCCTTCCACCCCACACACATACCCCCCACCTCTCTATACCCCCAATACCCATATGCACTCCCCCCACACACATGCACTGACCGGCCCCACCCTCCAACCTGATACACACACACACATCCCTTCATCCACCCCACACACATACACCCCCACCTCCCAACACCCACAGGCACTCTCCCCACACACATGCACCACCCTCCAAACTTACAAGCACTCACACACTCCTCCCTCCACCCAACACACATAGCCCCCCACCTCCCTATAACCCAACACCCACATGCACTCCCCCTACACACATGCACTGACCCACCCCATCCTCCAACCTGACACACACACACTCCCTTCATCCACCCCACATACATACCCCCCACCTCCCTATACCCCAACACCCACATGCACTCCCCCCACACACATGCACCGCCCCCACCCTTTCCACAGACCTGATACACTCATTTACATGGAGCCAAATATGCTGATTGCTTTCGGCTGAGAAGCTCTGGGAATGAAAATGAACCATGTAAACACCTCTTTCCGAATGAAAAGTGTCGAACCAAAAGAATTTTCATTTGGTTTCACAGTGGTGGAAACTTCCGTCTTTGATAAATAACATAATGCAACATCATACTGTGCATGTCAGGATTATTCTGCTTGAATTTTGGCGCATGTACAGTACACACCAAATCAGAATGAAATCTTATTTTGGAATGATTTCAATCCGAAAGGGGAAAAGTCTCCATGTAAACATGGCTACTGTTGTGTGTTAAAGGCCCGCAATGTAACTTTTCAACCTTTAAAATACATCTGACTAGTTTTCACAGCACACCAACATACATAATATGCATACATACACACACTGGTCACTTTATTAGGTACATCTGTCCAACTGCTCGTTTACCCAAATTTCTAATCAGCCAATCACATGGCAGCAACTCAATGCATTTACGCATGTAGACATGGTCAAGATGATCTGCTGCAGTTCAAACCAGCATCAGAATGGGAAACAAAGGTGATTTAAGTGACTTTGAACGTGGCATGGTTGTTGGTCTGAGTATTTTAGAAACTGCTGATCTACTGGGATTTTCCTGCACAACCATCTCTAGGGTTTACAGAGAATGGTCCCAAAAAGAGAAAATATCCAGTGAGCAGCAGTTCTGTGGACACAAATGCCTTGTTGATGCCAGAGGTCAGAGGAGAATGGCCAGACTGGTTCCAGTTGATAGAAAGGCAACAGTAACTCAAACAACCACTTGTTACAGCCAAAGTCTGCAGAAGAGCATCTCTGAATGCACAACACATCCAACCTGGAAGCAGATGGGCTACAGCAGCAGAAGACCACACCGGGTGCCGCTCCTGTCAGCTACGAACAGGAAACTGAGGCTTCAATTCACACAGACTCACCAACATTGGACAATAGAAGATGGAGAAATGTTGCCTTCTCTCATGAGTCTCCATTTCTCCTACAAAATTCGGATGGTAGCCTCAGAATTTGGTGTCAACAACATGAAAGCATGGATCCATCCTGCCTTGTATCAATGGTTCGGGTTGGTGGTGGTGGTGTAATGGTGTGGGAGAGATTTTCTTGCCCCACTTTGGGCCCCTTAGTACCAATGGGGCGGTTTAACCACCACAGCCTACCTGAGTATTGTTGCTGACCATGTCCATCCCTTTATGACCACAGTGTAGCATCCTCTGATGCTGCTTCCAGCAGGATAACGCACCATGTCATAAAGCAGGAATCATCTCAGACTGGTTTTTTTTAACATGACGATGAGTTCATTGTACTCAAATGGCCTCCACAGTCACCAGATCTCAATCCAACAGAGCAGCTTTGGGATGTGGTGGAATGGAAGGTTCTCATCATGGATGTACAGCCGACAAATCTGCAGCAACTGTGTGATGCTGTCATGTCAATATGAAGTAAAATCTCTGAGGAATGTTTCCAGTACCTTTGTTGAATCTATGCCATGAAGGGTTAAGGCAGTTCTGAAGGCAGAACCCGGTCCAACCCGGTACTAGCAAGGTGTACCTAATAAAGTGGCCATTGAGTGTATATGCTGTCCAGCAGTGTCCTGAGGTTGAGAAACCGCACAATGCAATTTTTCCATCCATGACACGTTGTAAAATTGCAGCCAAGTTTTGGTTGCTAGCATCTGACGCAGTGACGCAGATATAAACAGACCGGCTGTTTTGAACAGGCACTGTTGCAGATTCAGCAAAGAAATGCAAGAAAACAGTATTGAAGGAATAGAAGGCGAAAAAAATTGAGGAGGGAGTGAACAAAAGATCAGACAAGAGTCAAGATAGGACTGACTTTTACTGGCTGGAGTGAACTCAAACCACAGCTGGATGCTAATTTAGCCGTGGACAGGGGGTATCACTGAGAAAACTGCTAAAGTCCTGTGGTGCATCTTTAACATCTTCACATGACATAAACCAAGAAAACTGATCAGTTTACATTTAGGTTGTGGAACTTTATTAGGGCATAATGTGGGGAAAATAGTTAAATGTGGTATAGTTTTGTCCACCAGGTGTAAATCATCAGAGCTCAAATGCACAAAGATCTTTGTCTGATGTCCATTTTGACTTCAGAAAGTTTACAGGAACATGTTTCAGTGTGTAACGAAGAGTTTCAGTGCTTTATGTCACTCTCAAATGACAAGAGTCTGTGTTGCGTTAGAGCCACAAGATCCACGAGAAGTTGCTTTTGTACATCTCAACGTGTGCTTGAAACATGGCGTACGCTGTGTTCGTACGTGAGGCCCCTGATCTTTCCATGTGATGAAATCTCATCTGTTATTTCCAAATATCCTCCATGTGTTTTGTAAAGTTGTGAAACCCAAAAATGGGCACTCTCTAAATGAGTAAAAAAAATAATTTAAACAAGAGGTTTTTTTTTGCTTGTAATAAGCAAACAAATCTAGCTAATTTTTGAAATTAGCTGGAAAAACTCATTTTTAGCTAAATTTTACTGGTATTGTGAAGTTTTTGTGTCTCATAATAAGTTTGTTTCAGCTGAGATATGAGTCAGAGCAGGATTCTTTCATGAGTGTCTAAAGGACAGTGGTAACAAAATCAAAGGTCAATGTCAGAAAAATGTATGAAATAATTCAAAACTGTGTTTCTATTGATGTGTAATTGCTTTCCTAGAATGGCTGTTATATGTTTATTTTCTTAGAATGAGTCATTTATATCTACTTCCTGGGGCTGCACATACATGGATGCTGCCATATTTGTGCTGCCATTTTTACTACGGTGCCCCTGAATGGTCAAAACAATGTGTGTGAAGTGAGAACCCTCTGAACTTTAAAACTGCTGTTCCAGCTTTGTTTAGTGGGAGTTAGAGACTGTTTGGGATCAGTAATGCCTTAAAAGACATTAAAGTAGTTACTCATAGCACAGTCATATAGGGCTGCCACAAACGATTATTTTGACAGTTGAATAGTCACCAATTATTTTGGTGATTAGTTGACTAATCGGTTCATACAAAAACTGTAGCACATTTACAGAACCAGTCAAAAGGTTGGACACTTTCTCATTGAATCAAATGGAAAAACGTGTCCAAACTTGTGACTGGTAGTTTGTGTGTTTATTTATGTCAATGCACAATTAAGAAAAGATGACCGGACAGAAAGACAGACAAGGCAGCGGAAGGCACAGCGGCAATAATGAGAGGAAAAACAAAGCTCATAAACAATAAATGGTTAGTTGATTGTTAAATTAGTCGATTAATCGACTAATTGTGGCAGTCCTAAAGTCATAACTACACCTGAGACCACTGGATCCACTCACAGATGAAAACATCTTTATGTCTGGGAGAATTTTGGCCACTAACGGCCACCGTACGTTCACAACAGTGCTGGAATATGAGGGCCTTGTCCTAATACCCACCCTAAACCCTACACCCCTTTATGAAGTGCGTATTTGGCAGAAGTGCACATGAAGGTTGGAGTGTGCAGGTTAGTGCAGGAAAAAGGCAGAACTGGGACAGTGATGGTTCCTCCATCATCCTGCACCACAACGTCATTTCATGTCATTGTTTCCAAACTCAGCCTCATCTCTGTTCCTGGTGGAGAGACGTCATTTTCAGACATAAACTGAATAAAGTTCACTTCATCTGTTCTTGTAAAATATATGTTATGAAATCCACACGTGTTCAATTAATAAATAAATGAATTACTGAACTAATTTATGTAGGTAGCTGTATAATTTCACCAGTACAGGTTAAATAATTGTTACATCCTAAACTAAATGTATAATAATGATTAAATTGTCTGTTCTGTGATTGTTATTGTTGCATAGAATGTCCATAAATGTCCACATGTCCATAAAGACATGTATGTCAGGTAAACAGGTCTCCCTTGTTAAAGACGCTGCATCTCAATGGGACTTACCTGTGTAAATAAAGTTTAAAATACAATTAAATATAGCTACTTTTATCAGTAAACTGATAACTTTAATTATTCAAATGCTTTGAATTTTAATACTCAAAGCATATTTCGAAGTAACAGGACAAACTTCAGTAATTATTTCACCAACAGCATAAAAGATTAAATATTTCAATATTTACATCTGAAATGGCATTTTTTTCACCAAACACAGAAATGTTCCACCTTCATGGTTCAAAACGTCACACGCAGCAATGAATTATGGGCAATATGCTTCGGTGAAGTCTGCATAGATGTGGGAGCGTGCATTCTAGGGGCGCAAGGGTGGAAATGTGGGTATTGGGACAGGGCCTTAAGTCATTTGAAAGAAAACATCTTTTGTTTCAAATACCCATCTTTACCACTAGATGACAGTAATTCTTACATATTGTACCTTGTACCTAAGATATTTCAGATGCATTGTCTAAAAACAGGTTCCTATACGTCCCTGAAATGATTATGTCTTCTATTGAGTGTTTTTTACTAGATACTAGACAAATATACTTGGTAAGATTGGGAGTTTTTGCAGTGTATGAGAGTTTAAAAGATTAAATGTAATCTTTCAGCAGATTGTTGATTCAGATCTGATGAAGATGAACCAGAGAGACTCTGAACCAGTGGAAAGCAGCCATGGTGGAAAAATCATTACTGTTTCCCACACACACACACACACACACACACACACACACACACACACATATGCACACATAATTGATAGTGAACAGAAAGTGGGTCATGTATTGGCTGTGTATCAGATAGCCGGACACAGAAAAGAGCAGCTGAACTGAAAGACTTCATTTCAGATCAAATGAGGACCACAATGAAGGAACATTCAGGAAAAGGATCCTCGTCTTCTGATCTCTTTGAGGCCGTGCTGAACTGCTTTCATGTTTAAATGTTCCTGGTTTCCTGTGATGATGCAGACATTAAAGCAGTTTCACAACAGCTCTCTTCTGTCGCAGGTCTTTACCTTTGCATGGTGGAGGTCCACTCCGTACATGGAGAGTTTCTTTACATTTTCCAGGAAGTGCATCTCGGCATCAGCAGGAGTCATTCCTCTAAACACACAGTGATATACGTTAAAACATGGACACACTGCAAAATTCATTGCTCTTAATACGAGTTAAAAAACACTGAAATTGAAAAGAATCAGACAATATTCAAGTGAAATAATCTGCCAGTGGAGTAAGATAATTATACTTTGTAAGATTTCTTGAAATACAAAAAACTATGGAGACTCTAGACAGGGAGAAAAATCATTAAACAAGTTGTAAAACTCTCATTTCAAGTCCCTCATTTAGTGAAAACCTCTAGAAACAAGTCTGCTAATGCTTCTTTTCAGTGTTTCTTTCTAATTTTAAAAGATCTTAAAGACACACAACAGAACTTTTAGCAGTTTTCTCAGTGACCCCCCATGAGAAAACTAGCATCAGCTAAACTAGCATCCATCTTCATCGTACCTGTGCTGTGATTCACTCCAGCCAGTAACAGACAGTCTTATCTTGACTCTTCTTCTGTTCCTTCCTTGCTTTCTTTTCCTCTCTTCCTCCGGTAATGTTTCCTTGCGTTTCTTTACCGAATCCACCCGCTGTGTTCATATCTGGTTCATATCCATTTGCTAGTAAGTGACGCGGTGCTGCTACCAATAGTCGTCTGCAACGTCACGCCGCGTCCTGGATGGGAATCTTACATACTGCTGTTTCTGAGCCTCAGGACGCCGCTGGGCAGTGACGGCTTGAAAATGTGCATAATGAATGTTGGCGTGTCATCAAAACGAGTCAGAAACGCAGATTTTTAAGGTCTAAAAATCAGCGTTTTTAAAACAAGACAATTCTTCTTAATTTGAGAATTTCTAAAAGGCCTTTTTGAAAGCCAGTGCCCCGTCCTGAAGGACCAGCACCATTCAAAACCTGCCAACCACCCACATAACTGAATAGAATTTGCTGAAGGTTTTTATCTTACCGAGGACCGGATTGATTAGAATGACTTGGTAGTTGAACCGGTAATCTTCTGGCTCCAGGATAGAGAACTATCCAGCTGCAGAAGCCTCATGCTTGACGGAAGTAGACCAAACAGTTGGTTCTTTCGTTGTTTATATTATCATTTCTTTTTTATATATATATAAAATGATATAAATGGGCACGGAGGTCCTTTTTGTGACTTTTTTCCTTATAGTAGATCCTACAATCTGGCAATCTGGACTTTCATGAGCAATTACTCAAATTTCCTGTTTGGTCAATCCCAACAAACAGCAACGTCAGACAACGTTCAAAGGTTCCTTAATGATTGCACAGTTGTGACCTTGAAGAAACGTTCCACAAATGTTACCCAAACATCCCCTCAAGGTTCCTTTATATAATCTTTAGGCGACATCCAGATAACATTCTGGAAACGTTCCTTAAAAGTTGCAAAATAGCAACGCGACCTTCACTGAACGTTGCTGTAACGTCAACTGCGAACGTTCCCGCAACATTAAGAAAACTTTCCATGTCGACGCTCAGAGAACGTTGGCTGTTGGTCACAGCAAACGTTCCCGCGACCTTAATGCAACGTTCAGGGATCGTTTGTGGAACGTTCCTCTGTTAGCTGGAATGTCTGGTGGGTAAATTTATTTAAGAATAAATTCCTTCATTTGATTCTCTGATGTGCAGTTCCCCTGGTGATCCTCTGGATCTTTAAAGTAGCTGAACCTGATGTCATAAACACACTTTTTTTGGTATTGGTTACATCTATGTAATAAAAGGAAAATGTGTAGGCTAATATCCATCTCTGTACATAGACTAAAGGAACACAAGAAATATTAAGATGTTTGAGGTAATGGTAGCTTAAAGACCACGCTGAAATTACTCGTCAGTTTTACTATACAGTACGGTTCATCATAATGGAGAGTAGTGTAGTGTTATTGATTTTATTTTGAAAAAAGGCCACTTTCGGTAAAGATTCAACGTCACTTCTGTCAAGCCAGGGGCCTCTGTCGCGTCAGGGGCCTCCGCCCCGGGGCTGCAGCTGGATAAGCTGGTCTACCACCTGAGTCGCCGTCCCAGACTGCTAAACTGCACGTCTTTGCAACCAGTTCTTGAATTCCTGGTTAGTTTCTCTTGTTTTCTCAAAATGAGAAAACAGCAATACTGAAAAGAAGCATTACCAGACTAGTTTTAAGTGTTTTTTGCTTAATAAGAAACTTGAAATGACTGTTTTACCGCTTTTTTAAAGCTGATTCCCACTGGTCTAAAGTCTAGTCTTAAAACAAGTTTTTACAGCTAAAAATGGGGGTGAAAGACACAAAGTGATCTGAAACGGTGTCTTAATGAGATCATTTAACTTAATATGTAGATAAAATAACCAGTTTTAGGATTCAATTACTAAGTAAGAAATAAAAGAAATTTACTCTCAAAACACGATTAATAATGTTACATGTTCTGCTCTTGTCAAGTTTATTACCCTCTAATCAAGATTGATAAGACAGATTTTGCTGAATACAAGACTGTAAAACTTATTTAGATGGACTGTTTTCGCAGTGCATGGGTTAAGTTCATGGAGGACGCATGATGCTGGACAACCTGTAAGTTTTGTGAAGGTCCATGATCTTCTCCTCCATCTCTTTAGTTTGATTTGGAGCGAAACACAATTCGCTTACGTAGTCTGGGCCACACTCGTCTGAAACAGAGAGAGACGGGGGGTCAGTAAAGGTGGGAGAAAATATTGATACGCTAAAATATCACGATATTTTATGTTGCAATATCATATTGATATCAAAAAGTGCTGCATTGATTAACAAAATCTTGCAAGATCTTGTTGTTCTATGAGCAGTGGTCCAGCGCGTAGAACGTCTCTGCTTTCCACTGATATCTATGTGCATCTTTCTGCAGGTTCAGGTTGAACGGTGGAAAGCACAAGTTAACATGTTTTCATGTTTTCATAAACCACCTAGTTGTCTGAGACTGAAAATGTTTTTTTTTCATATGTACCAATATGTAATTTCATGTGCTCCTTCACTATCCTTCACTATCGCCTCTGAGCTACAGAGGCGACATGAGAAAGTTCCTCCTTTCCGCCAGAAGTGGTGCAGTAATAGTGCACAACTGCACCATCACTGGCTGAACGATTTGTCCCGTGAATACGTCATCACGCATGGTGTCCAAACTTGGCATGTGGAAATGTCCTTTTTGCCGATGTTCATTTATGCTCTGAAATCGTTTCCCCTGGGCACACAGGTGTTTCTCTGTGGTTGAATTAGCAGACAAATCGCTGGTAAGTCGCTGGTAAGTGGCTGGTAAGTCGCTGGTAAGTGGCTGGCAGTCGGCAGAAAGGGGAACTTTTTCATACCTGCATCTGTACTGTACGTCCTTAAAGCTACGCTTGGCAATCTTGGAAAAAACGGTTCGAGCAAGCTACATCCAACAAATAACATATAATAACTTCATTTGTAAAAGGAAATGAGTTATCCCGTGATTTTGCAACAACACCCTCAGAGTCCAGCAATCAGCCCCACTTCTTCAAAACCACTGTGCAAAAAGAGCTGCAAACTGGCTTCAAGCTAGAGTCCGAAGGCCTGGCAGAGACCTTCCCATCACTGCCTGTTTGCTAGATCACCGCTTCAAACTTGTCCTTCCACCCAACCAACACAACAGATGATGCCAGCGACCACCTGCATTGGCTGCTACGCAACAAGAAAGACCCACCCCAAGCACCTGCTAACGTTTTTAGGTTAATTTTGATTTATACAAACAACCAAAAAAAAATTTTTTTTACCGTGGTGGCTATTGAAATGTGGGCCTAATCTTTTTATTATTACTTTCAGTAAAGAGGATTGTGACAACGGCAGCAACATGGACACAGCAGTGACAGTGGACTTTATTATTACCTCCACCAAGGAGGTAATCTTTTCGGTAGCACACTAGGAGAGAAGACTGTTGGACAGACTTCTAGCAGATGAAGATGGTGAACTGTGTGCGTCTGTGAAGAACTGGAAGTAACTAGTTGTATTTCTGCCTGAACAGGATGTTTATTTAGCCTTTAATGTTATTTAGCTGATTTGCTTATTCAGAAGTGTTCCTCCATTCACCATGTGCCTTTTTATGCTATTAAGCTAGCTGACCTGTTACATGCTAGTTACTGTAACTGTTAGCCTTGAACACATATGCATGTTTAGTCCTAACTGGAGGGGATTTATCAGGAATATTTGATACCTTGAATGTGTTTATTTGCTGAATGAATGTTCCTCATGGCTTTGTATTTCTGTGTTTATAGACCACACTCACTTCCATCCAGCATTCACCTTAACTGGCCTGGAATTCCTCACCTGTAAGCCTGTCGTTTGTTGCATTACTGTGCTGTTGTGATTAAGAGTGACCAGTAAAGACAGTTAACTGTACAAGTGAGTCCTGTATGTCCTGACTGACACCCCATAGTGAACATTAAACCTCCTTACCAACGCCTAAACAGTCTTATATCAACATCACCCTAATAGGCCACATTTTTAAAATTTTTTCATATAACTCCATACAAATGGTCCGAGCGTTTGTATCTTGTCAAGAGAAACAGACAACTAATGTCTTTATCACAAGTTGCCCAAGTTGGACAGCAGTGTGTCATTGTGTTTTACCCCCATCTACAGAGGAAAACCCCAGGGAAAGCTCCAGGGAACACCTGAGAACACTAGTGGTACCCACTCGTAGTGATCCAAGCTCTACATTGACCTATCATGGGCCTAATTTCCATGGTTCACACACGTAATTTTGAACAATTACATGCCAGGATGATGGAAGTGAGTGTATATTTCACACATTTCTGGGAGTTCAGGTTGCAGAGTCTGTTAATGAGTGTGAATCCAGCATTATTTACCACTACCACTACTACTACTACTGTATTTAGGAGATGCTTTTTTTTTCCAAAGCGACTTACATCTTGAGGGAACAACACAAGCTTTACTACTGTTGTTGTTTCTTTTTTTGTTCCCTTCTCACCCTACAGTCCCTTTATTCAGTAAAACTAGGTCTTAGATTCACCATGAAAACATCATCTTGGCATAAGTGCATGCAGAGAGCTGAATAAATCTTCTAACTCTCTCTGGTGAGCAGAGAAGTTTAAAGGTATAGTCCGGAGTTCCCCCCGTAAAAAATAAATGTTAGACTTGAGCAAGTGAAATCCGTCTCAAACTGCGCCTCTGGGCCTCTACTCCCATGCAGTGGTGCGCTTGAACGCAACTCTCTCCCCCTGCCTGCAATTCGCTCTTTTGTATTGTTTTGGTCGGGACGTTTCTGGGTGGAGATTTCTGTTTATATCAGCAGCCAATGACAGAGCTAAGAGCATGACGCTGTGTGGGAATAAGCTCATGATTGGAGCAGACACCAGTCACTCGATCTCTCGAAGGAAAAAAAAAAGGAAAGAAGGAAAACACCGTGGATGCATCGAAGAAAAGATAATGCACTTTGGAAAACCAGGGTTAATCATAGTTTGGCTTGTACCCGCTTCTGAGCTCTGAAGGAGAAGCTTGAAGTTGAATAGGCTAGCTAGAACAGGCGGCCGCTAGCCTGAGAGGGAGGAGCGCGAAGTTTCAATGCTGTTGTTTGCAAACAGAAACGCTGGAGGGACTTCGGACTCTACCTTTAACTAAATGTGGAAATGCGTCTTAAAGAACTGAGTCTTAGCTTGTGTTTAAAGTAGGTATGGACCCTGCAGATGGGACAGGGTTTGGTAGGTCATTCCACCATTGGGGAACAACAAAGGAAAAGAGTCTGGCTGCTGATTTCACACCGCGTTGTGGTGGAAGTTGGACTGTATGTGCAGTGACTGCACCAAAAACATTAGCATGAAGGTGGAACTACAGTGCTGGTTAACCAGTGTTGATGTCACCCTGAACACGTCACTGTAAAGGTGAAGATCTGCACAAGGGAGATCCAGCTGTTAGCTCTGATGTTTTAGTCCATATTATTTACCCAAACAGTTTACCTGTGTTGTTCCGGTAGAGGTTTATATCATAACTAGTACTGCGACAGACACAGCCTGTGGCATCATCAGATCTATCGTTGCTAGGCTACAAACGCAGGATCCTAACATATTCATTGCAATCTCTGGAGACTTCAACATCTCCCTCTCTGCTACGTTGGAGCTTTGGAAAGGTCTGACTATGATCTGGTTCTTCTCACCCCCACCTACAAGCCCATCGCTCAGCAGCAATCAGACATCACAGACTATTTAAACCTGCTCTAATGAAGCTGAAGCTGCTCTGAGGCTACAGAGTTAAGCGTCCTCTGTGAACTTTTTTTTTTGTTGTCAATGGACAAGTATGCATTTTAGGAACTTTCTCAAAACCTGTTATTTTTTTCTACTGTCAATATTATTTTGTACGAAACTATTTATTTGTTAAATACTGCTATCATTTTTCCAAATCATCTGTTTCAGGGTAGGAGCCTTAACTAATACGCATCACAGTGTGACGTTTTTGCAGCTTCATGTCAAAAGCTACAAAATCATTGTGTACGTAAGCCGTGTTGCGATGATGTCTCTCTTTATTAAAGGTACATAATATTTTCCAAGAGCATTTTTACTATATCACTTAAAATCCTCTTCACACCCCAGCTACAGCCATTAGCCACATACACTAATACAACAAAATATTTGCCCTTGACTGAAACAAGACCATCCAATAATTTTAAAGTGCTGATAACACAACCTCAACTTCAAGTAATTTAGCAAAAGAACAATACAACAAAACAAAATCAGTAGTTCTGTGCAGTTAGAAGTCAATCAGACTAATATTCCCGTAAATATCTGATGTCAAAAATGCAAAACTCGCTAGCCGCAAGCACTTTAGCCTCTTTAGCCTTTCATCACCAGATGAAAGAGTCGCCTTCGGCTTGTCCATTTACACGTAAAATCAAAACAGTGGAAAACATAAAAGATGCTCCAGAACAGCTGGATTGGAACTGGTTTATGTGGTGGGATCATCAGCCAGTTCAGAAGAGTGATGATGCTGACGAAGATGGGGACAACAAATTAGAACCAGACTAGAACTGTAAGACAGCTCCAAGACCTTCTCACAGAGCCGGTGCACTGGTTCAGTTCTAGCATGCAAGAGACCCCCACAGAGCGGACTGAAAACTGTAAGGAAACCCAGACCAGAACCAAGTGGACCCACAACTGTTGAAAGAAGAGCTGCTTAGACTGGCACAGAGCGGACCAGGACCAGCACGTATAAGGCCGCCGACAGGGCTGGAATTAGGCCCCACCCCTTAGGTTTCCTGTGGACCAGAACTACACATACAAGGCAGTCAAGAGTGAATGTGAAGAGGCAGTACGGCTATTAGCTTGCGGTTAATGCTAACTGCTAGCTCGCGGCTATCTGCTAGCATTCTAACTCAGGCTAAATAACTAGCCTTTAAAAATGAGAAGATAACAACTTCCATGGTTCCAGTGGAGTTTTAAATAGTTCCTATTTATAAAGATGAGGATGGAGGGAAGGATACATCTTTGGAAGCAGCCAGAAAAGTCCTGTGATGTCCGAGAAGACCTGTGAAGTCCCGAGGAGACGCTGTCTCTGTCCACAGCTGGACATCACAGCTTTGTGAAGCAAACACTGATGAATGAAGAATAATCCACCAGTGACTGCAGCTCTGTGTGTTAAAGTCTCATCATGTCCAGTAAACGGTGTCTGCAGACGGGAATTTACTGGCAGAGACTGCAGGAGGCTCCTACAGCTAAACATCGGTAAGAGCACCTATTTTATCCTCTTCTAATGCATTTATGGTCCGTAGGAAATATGAATAAACTAACGCCATCCTGACTAGCTTTTAAACTTTAACTGGCAATACAACAGAGGGCTGAGTCGTTGCTGCCCATCTGTAAAAATGGAAAAGGAACTTAAAAACTACAATAAACCCATTAAAATCCATACTGATAGCAGTGTGGAGCTCCTACTCGCTACGTCATGTCCAGTTTCTGCAAACAGCGCCACAGTCTGGTCAGATACTGAAATGCAGCCATGTTTCCTAATAACTCATTTATGCAGGCGCGCCTGTATCTGACACATAGATCATCATGAGGAACATTTTTGTCTATATAACATTGAGAAAAATGTCAAAATCATGTCATCAGCACTTTAAGCAGCCTGTTCCAAACTACCGAGCGGTTATATGTCTGTCAAACTCAACTGCCATTTGTCGTCACCCCCCCGTCCCCCCGCTCCTGTGCCTCTCTTTTTGCATGAATCACAGAGTGAATCACTCTCAGAGGCTTTCAGCACTTATAAAGACAAGGAAGTTGGATTAGCAGAGCGTGTTAAGTTAGCAGGATGATCGGTGTTAGTAGACTGAGTTAGGTTGGTAGGATGACGTCATTTAGCATAATTTTGGATTGCTTAAGGGTTTTTTTCGTACCAGGATCATAGTCTCCAAGTTCTGACTGGACAGTGTACGAGCCAAGGACTGTGTGGGTTGCAAACGAACAAGGAAGACGGCCGGAAACAATATCCTGTCTCAGCTGAAGACACAGGAAGTACCTGCAGACAGACAGACAGACAGGAGGACATGACCGTTTTCACCGGGTAGAACATGAACATCAGTGAAGGTTTACTGTGAACCCACCTTGTGATGTCCTCAGACAGCTGGGCAGGGTCAGGTGGATAAAACTTTACATTAAATGAGAAGTTCCAGGGAACACCTGAGAAATGGAGAGAATGCAGTCAGTTCCCATGATAGGTAAGCTGGACTCGCCTGGTGGTGGTTAAATAATTATTTTGTGAAGTAGTCTTGAACAGACTGACCTCTGACCTGCTTCTTCAGCTCCTTCGCTGGATCCAACCAGTTCTACAACACAGATGGGAAAATCAGAGATCCAGGTGGGTCGTCAGTCAGACAGGTGAATATAACCATCCACTCACCATCCACTTTATCAGTTCACCTGCTTTGGATCAGCGTTTCAGACTGCTGCAGGTGGTGTAATGGTGTAGGGAATATTTTACATACATATATATTTTATATATATTGGGTAAACAATCTTTTACTACACCCACCCAATGCCACCTGGGAGGCAACTAGACAAAAGAACAGATTCTACATGCAAAATTCCACAACAGTGGACTTGAAAACTGGAAATTGTACAACCTGACAGCAAAATATGTTGTTGTAAAGCAAATAAAGTTACCAAATGTTATAGCCTGAGGTGTCTGAGTGTGTTTGTGTGAGTTTGGGTGTGTGTGAGGGGGCGATAAACAATACTGTGTACTTCACAAAATAGATGGCACCATGAAGGAAGGACATTATTCGGAAATATTGAAGCATCATCGCAAGCCATCAGCCAGAAAGTTGAAGTTTGGGCGCAGACATGTCTTCCAAATGGACAATGACCCTAAACGCCAATTTATGCCCAACGTAAAGGACGGATACGCAGATGGACGGACAGTTTCGGCCATCTCCTGCATCAGTTATGTGTGTGATTTGGTGCATTTTTTGAGGTCTTGTTGATCCATCACTCAGTGCAGAAGATGGAGCGGTACCACCGGAAACCGTGGAGTCATTGTTGAGCTGTATCGCTGACATGCAACCACAGTGAAAGGGAAACAGAGAAAAGGGGAAACGGTAGGGAAAAAGGCAGGGGAAGAAGAAGAAGAAGAAGACAACAGCTGTATGGTTGTAGCTTTAGATGAAAGGCTGTGTGAGTGTGGCAGCCATGTTGGGTGTAGGTGTGAACAACTTCATAGCGGTGCATTATTGCCACCGACCGAGTCTGAAACTGACGTCAGGTCTCGGAAATGAACTCTGAACTCAGCACTGCCGACTAGTGGATGAACTGGCTCAACAACCATGGCGATGTAAAACATGCATTGAAGTTTGAGGGCGGCGTTGAAACCACCAACGCTATTTAAGGGAGCATAAATGGGCCTTCAGCATACAAGCACGTAACCACAAGGTGGCCTTAGAACAACAAAGTCAATGTTTTGACTCTCCTAATAAAAACACCCTGTTATCTCAACAAGCTACCAACTACCTGGTGTCTAAAATTGTAATTTATTCATTGTGAATCATATCATCATTGCAAGTCTCAATCGTGTTATCTCATATCATAAGTTTTATTAATATTGTGCAGCCCTAGCCTACAAACCTGACCTAGCTACACTGGTTCTGTAAGAAGGACTGGGCCAGGATTCCAGTAAACAATGGCAAGGAGTTAGTAAAGGATACCCAAAAAACCCTTGACCCAAGTCACAAAGGCAAATAGTAAGGAAATAATCCTGTTAAGACAGAGGGGTAGAGGTATATACCCCTTCAAATGAAGGGTTTGCACGCTTAAAATGGAGGGGTATGACAAATTGCCAATCACTGGCAAGATGGCAGCTTCTGAGTCCAAAAACATCTACAAATGTAAGTGTTTTCCTCACAGATAAAGTTTTAAAATGTATGACATTTTCTAGTTGTGTTGTCTAGTTTAACGTTGTTTAAATGTTTAACGTTCATTTTCTTTATAAAATGCACATGAAAATAATTTCTAGTACTACGCTGAAGCTTCGGCAACATGAACGCTACCAGGCTGAAAACCAGCGGTGCTCTGTAGTTAGCCCTGATAATCTACTGCCATGTTTCCCAATCCCGGTCCTCAAGTATCCCTGCCCTGCACGTTTTGGAATATTTCCATACTTTAATGCACGTGACTCAAATGACTGGCTCATCAGCAGGCTTGAAAAGAACTTGACGAGCACTTCAATTTATCTGCATCAGATGTGCTGGACTTGGACAGAACTAAAACGTGAAGAGCAGGGGTACTGGAGGACCAGGATTGGGAAACACTGATCTACAGTGATAGATGATCAATGAGAACTTCGGCAACATTGCTGCAGGTCTTCTGTTACATGGAGCGCATCATGGAGTATAACACAAGTAGGAATTTCATGCACAAATCAGACTTGCTTGGAAAGGACAAATGAGGGCCCGGGTGGGATTTGATCCCCAGACGCTCAGGTGAGAGTCATGCATGCTAACCAGTCAGCCAAAGGGATATCCCCATGGCCCAGTAGCCAGGGTGTATGATCACTTTGTGACATAGTGACAGGATCCCACACTGTCATATCCCACCCCTTCTTTTCACGAGCACATCCTCATGCTCCACATAGGATGCCACCCATCCAGAATCCATGGACCCACCACTAGTGCTACATGGATCCCTACTTGCAAACGCCAGATTGAGGCAAGACAAAGGAGGGCTTGGGCAGGATTTGATCCCCAGACTCCCGGGGATCAAATCCCGGGAGTCATGCATGCTCATCATCCAGCCAAAGGGATCCTTTTGGCTGAATGATTTGCGCACATGATTCTCACCTGGAAGCCTGGGGATTGAATCCCGCCTGGGCGCTCCCTTTGTCCTGCCACAGTAACATTAATCCACAGCTGTAGATGGCTTGATTTCTCCAGATTTCCAGCAACAGCTCAGCACGTATCTGCTTACATACAAACCGGCGGGATCGCTGATGATGTATGTGATTGTTGAAGGGGTGTCCCATTTTGTAGGGGCTGACTTTCAGCCCTACCTCTTGTAGCTCAGTTTTAAGTGGCAAGGGCCAAGGAAGAAGGGTAAAAGAGAAATAAGATTGGGCCTAATTGCCTAACTGATTTGAATTCAGACAGTTAGAAAAAAAAGGTTTATGTATCTTTTTTTTACAGTGCATGTACACTTCTGGTTTCAACTGTGTAATATCCAGCAAAGGTTTACAACTCAAAATATACATACTGAGTGGGTCTGTCATAAGCAGTAATCAGTATTATTAACATCAGCTGATTGTGTTAAAAAGATCAACTTTTTCAATTACTAACTGAAATTTTGTTGTTTTTAAGAAAAGGGCATTAGGTTGTTTGGTCAGTGAGCTTAATGTTATTTACAGCACGACCCAGATGGCAAGGCAGGGTTTATAACACACCATCGGCTGATTTGTCAGTGCATTTTATTTTGAAAAATTGGCAATACAGTTCTGAAATGCAATTTATTTTGAAAATTTTTTTGAATTTTTTCCTTGTCTATGTTGGGGGTGACCTGAGAATGGATCCTACACCTGGACTGACTCCACAGATGGTGTTGGGCAGATAAAGTGGACGGTGGGTGTAAGTGGACAGACAGACGGGTACCTTGTTGTTGTCAGCGTCTCTGAAGGACAGACCGAAGTAGTCTCTCTCCAGCAGGTTGACGTGTTCACAAACCTTGTCAAGCAGCAGAAGACCTCGAGCTCGTTTCTGAGCAGAAAGACGGGAAACAGTTGACCAGCTACTCAGAGACATCACCGTCATCATGTCTTATTCTATATTTACCTGTACTTTGTCAACTTCACCAATGTCCATCTGTCCTGTAATAACTGTCCTATGTCCACTAGTCCTGTGTCAACCTGTCCTATGATCACTAGCCTTATACCTACTTGTCAAGTGGACTTGTGCTATGTCCACTTGTCCTATGTGCACCTGTCTATGTCCAGTTGTCTTATGCCCACCTGTCCTTGGGCCACTTGTCTTACGCCTTCCTGACTATGTCCACTTGCTCTATGTCTGCCTGTTCTTTATCCATCTGTCTCATGTCTACCTGTCCTATGTCCGCTTGTCCAATGTCTACTTATCTTACGTCGACCTTATTCATGTTTGTCTTCTGTTCCCTTTTCCTTGTCTACCTGTCTTATGTCCACTTGTTCTATGTCTGCTGTTCTGTATCCACGTGTCTTGTGTCCACCTGTCTTATACTCCCTGCCTGCTGTCTACTTGTCTTTTATCCACCTGTCCTGTGTAAACTTGTATTATATTCACCTGTCTAAAATCTACCTGTCCTGTGTCTCCCTGTCTTATGCCAGCCGGTCTCACCTCGACGGTGCAGGTGAACAGAGACCCGTCCAGCAGGGTCACCCTGGTCTGCATGGTCCTGAAGCTCAGTGGGATTCTGGCCGGAGAGTTGGCGATGCGGCTGTTCGATGACAGGTGACTGGCCGAGTCCTCGTTCAGCGAGCTCGGAGCGTGGATGTGGTACGGTCCACCCTCTCCTCCCTGAGGTCACAGGAAGTGATGTCAGACTCAGCAGTAACTGCGATGTCATCTTTATCAATCATATGTCTGCTGTTACCTGTTTGGGTGTGGATTGGGAGGCGGCTTCGGGCAGAAACTCCACCTCTGAGGACCGGGCTTCACCTGGCTCGGTTGTCATGTTGATTCACCTGTAAGACGGTGATGTCATGGTTACCTTATAGCCCTTTTCCACCAGCACAGGTCAGCTCGACTCAACTAAACTCAACTCAATTCAACTTGGTTTGGTAGCTTTTCAATTACAATCCATTACCCCGATCACAAGTGGGTGGGGTAAGAGTGAAGCTGCTGCCACGTACTAGATGCGCGATGTGCGACGTAAACGACAGCAGCAACAGTTAACACTCCCTACCAGTAGGTGGCGGTAACGCACCTCATAAATTGTTTGCCAGCCGCCAGTAAAAACAGCAACAGACGAAAAAAATTAGAAGAAAGAAGATGAGAAATACGGATGATATGGTTGTTTGTAACATTCTCATCAGAGTTTGGATAGCTCAGTTGGTAAAGCATTTTACTTTGAACCTGAGGATGACCTGAGTTAGACCCTATTCAGGCTAACATTTTTCTTTTTTTCCACGATCTTGTTGAGAATCTCAAATCACTCCCCCACGATGTCATATCTATCATCAATCTATTTATCTATCTATGTACTGTATATATATATATATATATATATGTATGTATACATACTGCATCCTTCAAATAAGGCCAGGCTTCAGCCTCTTCCTTTTTTCCTTTTCAGACATTTCTACGGTGTCTTTGTTTGTTTTCAACATATACAACGTCTGAATAAATTCACATAAACTGAAACTGAGTTTTTAAGTTTAATGGCGTTAGATGTCCATCTACAGCTTTATTATTATTGTCATTATTATAATTATTATCATTACAATTATTATTTTTAATATCTTAAATGTTTTTATGCAGATTTATCACCATCACAAGAAAGCAGAGGAAATCCCCACAGTCTAGATTTTCTGCTTGTCTCCATCTGATGATGTCATCACACCAAACACCATGGTTACCATCTGCTGACCCCATCCAGCTGTCAGGTGCGTGGCTGCCATGGTAACAGCAGAGGGCAGAGAGAGGGATTAAAGTTGAGAGACAATCTGATCTAATCTTATCTGGGCTCAACCAGACAGCCGTGATGATGCCGATGGCGATGATGAAGATAAAGATGTGGTGAAATAAAATCTCAGTCTGGTGCTGATGTGTTGCTCCAGATCATCTGCTGCTGAGATGATCTGCTCTGAAACTTTGCTGGGGGAGGTTTTCTTCTCCTCTCCTCCTCTGGTGTCTGGGACACCGTTCACTGGGACATCTGCAGTTTTTGAATCTGGACTGAGTTAAAACCTGGAGCGATCTCCGTGTGAGTCAGCTCTGTATCAGATTAATGAAGACACCTGATGTGATGTAATCTGCAGGAATTAGATGTGATGCTTCACATGATGTGTTCAGGGTCACTTCCCTGAGATGAACTGATGACCTTAAATGCAGCAGAAATGGGTGTGGATGTGGTTTTCACTAAAATGATGTCAGAGCACCTCTGTGATGCTGCAGCAGCTGCTGTTAACTGGTTTGAAGGCATAAAGGAGCTGAAACTGGAAAGCAGTCACATGACGCTGCCAAAAGTAATGTAGTTATAAATCCTTTATCTTCATCATCTTCATCATCATCATTCTAACAGGTAGACTGTTATAGAACATGTTGTTTATACACTGAAACTCGTCTGAAAGATGGATTATTGCTGGTTAGCTCAATATAGAGACCAGAACATGGTTTCCTGAGAACTGGTTTTTCAGACTGGGAGATGTGGGATACATGAGATGATGATATGATATTTTACTATTTCTACATAACAGTGGTTAGTTATTTAACCCTTGTAGGTCAGCAGGGATGGTTGTTTCCCTGTACGGGAGGATTTATTGTTTCTGGAAGAACTTTAAAATGACTCTTTCAATTTTCCTTACAGGTCAAAAGGACAACTTTCCTACTTTGTCAGTTCATTTGGAGAAAAAGTCCTTCCCCAGAAACACAATACATATTTTTCTGCTTTTTTAAAAAAAAAAATTATCTTTCAAACAGCATTATTCCTCATCAAAACAACTAAATATAAAGCCTCAATTGTTTAAATGCCAGTTGGATCGCAGGATGTCGCTGTTTATATATACTCTTTATATAGCAATACTTGCACTGTCATAATACATATACTGTACATATATACATATATTATATATATATTTATACAGTTGTGCTTGAGAGTTTATGTCCCCTCAAATAAAAGAAGAGTCCAAATTATTTTTAATTCCAATAACACAAAACTGAAAAAAGTAATTATAAATGATAATTGACAAAATTATAATTTAGCAAAATAAAATGTTGATTTTGAATTAAAAAAAAAAAAGATTAAAAAACCTGCAGACATCTTTTTGAAGATTACAGAAAGCACGTGCAACTATTTATATATATATATATATATATATATATATATATATATATATGTATGTATCTTCCTGTTTCTCTCTCTATTTATATATATACATACATCTATATATACAGGTACTACCCAAAAAATTTGAATATCCTGAAAAAGTTCATGTATTTCTGTTATTCCACTTAAATGGTTTAATTTACATATTGTTTAGACAAATAATATGTGAATCAATATATTTCAAGCTTTTATTTGTTTGGATGTTGCTGATTAGGATTCGCAACTTAAGAAAACCTCAAATTCAAAAACACAAAAAATTAGAAAACTTTGAAAAGCTCCAGTATTGTAGGTTCAGAGTGTCACATTCTAATCAGGTAAGTAATCCAAAACACCCCCATAGGTACCCTGAGCCTTTAAAAAAGTCTGTCTTTGTTTAGAAGAATTCACAATCATGGGGAAGATGCTGATCTGACAGTTGTGCAGAAAACCATCATTGACTCCCTGCACAAGGTGGAAAGACACTAAAAGTGATAGAAAAGAAGCTGGATGTTCTCAGAGTGTCTCAAAGCACATTAATGGACAGTTAAGTGGAAGGAAGAAGTGTGGAAGAAAACGGTGTAGAAGCCGGAGGGCTGACAGCAGCCTGGAGAAGATGGTCAGGAAAGGGACATTCAAAAGTGTGGAGGACTTCATAAGGAATGGACCTGTGAGCTTCATTAAGTCCAGCATCAATGCAGCCGTCTACCAGGACATTTTGGAGACCTTCATGCTTACTTCAGCAGACCAGCTGTATGAGGATGCAGACTTCATCTTCCAGCAGGACTTGGCACCTGCCCACACTGCTAAAACAACCAAATCCTGCTTCAACAACCATGGATCACCATGCTGGATTGGCCCACAAACTCACCTGACCTGAACCCCATTGAAAACATGTGGGACATCGTCAAGAGAAAGCTGAACGGGAAGAGAGCGAACAATAAAGAAGAGCTCAAGGCTGTGATGTTTTGTATGCCAGAAGCAGGTTGCATCCATGCCACGCCGGGTTAAGGCAGTCATTCATGCAAAAGGGCCCAAACGAAGTACTAAGTACAGATGCAAGATTTTACTTTCGGAGGCCTGATATTTTTGTATTTGAAGTCCTTTTTAAATTGATTTCATGCAATATTCAAATTTTTTTAATTTGAGAATTTGAGGTTTTCTGAAGCTGCAACTTCTAATCAGCAACATCCAAACAAATAAAAGCTTGAAACATATTGATTTGCATATTATTTGTCTATACAATATGTAAATTGCACCTTTTAAGTTGAATTATAGAAATACATGAACTTTTTCACAATATTCAAATTTTTTTGGGTTGTACCTGTGTACAAAAAATTTAAATAATTCAATTATATATATATATATATATATATATATATATATATATATATATATATATATATATATATATATATATATATTAATAAGCCTATTTACAGAAGTTGGGGATGCTGTGCATGCGTGCTGCCTTTGCTACTATCCGCAGTGCCTCCCTGCGATTGGCCTGTACTTCTGCAGCATATAGTTCCCTTAATGAACGCCGCCTAGTCAGTCCTTTGATGTGAAATCGGCTTCTCATTTGTACCTGACCCGCACATGCGTGTGAGTCACGAAATGTGATTAGAAAAAATCTTGAGTTAATTAGTTCACTTTCGCCAAGTGGTGCTAGTTGGAACCACCAGATTACAGCAACTATGCTAAGCTAAGCTAAAGTCAGTGCTGCCAGATTCAAAGAATGACTGGATCGGCTAGAAAACGCTTCTCCCCACTTGTTCAACTCAGGGGACTGTGGGGGGAGGCTTAATTTCACCCAGAGGTGACATCTGCCTTTAAATTATATGTAATTTGAGAAGTTTTTTAAAGATCTATTTTTCAACTGTATGCACTTTTTTTTTTATAACAAACTTGAAAACTATAAAATCATACTGCACTTTGTGAAATGTAATATTTTTACAACAAAAGTCCAGCAACCCCGCCCACCTCACTTATTCCAGATAGCAGCAGTAATAACCTAACTTTGTTTGTATGATAAATATTCTAAATGTAAGTTTGGAAACTGTCAGAATCTCCATAAATAAGGAGGATAAATGGTGTTGTGATGGATCTGGTTCACCGCTTAGATACAACACCTGCAGCCCAAAATAATTCTCTCATCCAGATAAAACTGAACTGGGATCTTTAAATAGCTGAAATAACTTTGTTTCTGGACGCTGGATGATAAAAACTTACATGAAAATGATCAGAAACTTTGTAAATAAGGAGGAAAAGGTGGGTTTTGTTGGAACCAGGCATCTCTCTGGGCACCCTAAGTGTCTCTGCTGAAATCTCTTGTTTTTCTTCATCATTTTCAGGGGCACCGGTCCGGGACCGGAACTTTATCTGGATCCCAGACAGCTCAGCAAGCTTCTGGTCACGCGCACAGGGCAGGTGGAAGACTGCGACCAGCCGCACGTGGTCCGGACTCAGTCACACCATCACTCACTCACGACTGAGTTATTCTCGTTCGGTTTTTAACGCCACGTGACGGATCCCGGTCCGGTCCGGATCACCGGTCCCCCCCTTTTTTCCGAGCTTCTAACACGTCATCCTCAAACAAACAAACAAACGAACAAACAAACAAACAAAGAGCTGGTGCGATCACAGGGCGGGGCTGCAGGTCGACCTGAGGAGGATGAGGATGAGGATGAAGAAGAGCTGACTCATCACGTTTGACGGCAGCATCGCAGCAGCTTCATCTCTGATCTCTGATCGATCACTGATCACTGATCACTGATCGATCAGACCTGCTGCGGCGTTTCCATGCGTCCCGGTCTGAGTGAGTCTTTGTGGTCCTGAAGCAGGACACACACGCACGCACGCATGCACGCACGCAGACTGAGCTGCAGTGTGATCAGAGATGCTCTCTCTCTCTCTCTTTCTCCCTCCCTCTCTCTCTGATCGCGAGCTGATGGGACATCGTGGCATCAGATGACGCTGAGCTCCTCTACCTCCACCAGAACCCTCCAGAAGAAGCCATCCTTCATATTTACCTGTCCTCGTGCAGGACGCTCGCCCTCTTCCTCCCGGTAGCGGCTTTCTTTTTCTCTACGTCATCTAGGCTTTTAGTTTGTCACACCGTGCAGCAGCGTTAGTGACGTCACGACGCACGGCGCGGAGCTGCTGCTGTCAGATCACGTGATTGGACCTCCACATGAGAGGATAGATCAATCAGTTCCCTCCATCACTGATCTCAAAGTAAACGCAACCGTTTGGAGCTAAACTCAGTGATGGAGCTAAGCCTCAGTTACCATGGCAACCAGCCTGTACACTGTGCTGCTGATGTTTGCTTCCAGATTAATGTGGGATGGTGTCAGGCTGAGTGTAATCTAGGGTCTGGTTCAGTAGATCAGTAACACATTGAACCACGTGTGTGTGTGTGTGTGTGTGTATGTGTGTGTGAACCATTTACACTTTTATCCAACAAAGTGAGGACATTGTTGCCGGTCCTCACTGAAAAAGCCGAAGAAAAAAATCATTTTCAGGGTCAAGATTTGGTTTTAGAGTTTAGGTTACAATTAGGTTTTGGTTCGAGGCTCGGGCAGGGGTCTGTAACTGTGGCCCCAGAGCCAAAAATGCTCTTTGGGCCTTTCACAGTGGCTCTCAATAACTTTGACAGAAAATAATAAAGAACACACTAATATTTTTAAATATATATATATATATATATATATATATATATATATATATATATATATACAACATTTGCAGGTTGAAATGACTGCGTTGAATTTACACAATGACACTAAAAGTACCAGTAATGTACTTTTTATTTCTATTTCTCTTGTCATTAGCCTGGAAATTAGTTTTTTTTTTTTTCACAAATATCTATTTTCTTTTTTTTTTTTTTTATATAAATAACCTTTTTTTGCAATTAAGTCCCATTGAAAAAAAAAAAAAGAAAATGTATCTATCCTCTTTGCAAGTGATTTCTTTAAAAAGAAAGAAAATTTTCTACAGAATTAATCAAAACTGATAAGTTGCCTTCTTTAAAAAAAAAAAAAAAAAAAGGAACGTTTGTGGCTCTAAATTACTTTTATTTCACTCGTTGAGGAGAAAAATGGCTCTTTGGATTGTAAAAGTTGCATCTGGGCTAGGGAATGCATTATGTCTGTGAATGTCCTCACAAAGATACAAGTACAAGGATGCATGTGTGTGTGTGTGTGTGTGTGTGTGTGTGTGTGTGGAGACTCACCAATTGAGACAGGAGGCCATCCAGCCAGCCAGAGGAAGACGAAAACAAGGATTAATATCACAGAAACAAACAGAACAACAAATCAGGTCCACCAGGAGTCCCAGTTCAGAGCAGAACCAGGAACCAGTAGAACCATCAGAACTGGGGATGCACGATATAATCGGCCCACTGATCCAGGTATGGACAGGCTCAGTACAGCAGGACATAACAAAATATGGCATTCATCAGATATCGTTAAGCAGTACATGAAGGATTTCGGCCTTTGTGATGCATGGCGATCTCATCACCCCACCACGAGACAATATACCTTCTTCTCCTCAGTTCACCATTCCTACTCTAGATTAGATTACTTCTTAACCAGCAGCTCACTGATGAGTGAAATCTCAGAAATAGAAATCCATCCAATAACCATCAGTGATCACGCACCAGTATCATTAACTCTGAGAAATAAAACTATTAAACCAACAACTAGGAGTTGGAGATTTAATACATCATTACTGAAAGATCCTGAGTTTATCAGCTATTTTAAAAGAGAATGGTCCATTTATTTAGAGAACAACGATGTACCAGAAACTCCAGCATGTGTCCTTTGGGAAGCAGGTAAAGCAGTAATGCGAGGAAAAATAATTTCCTTCTCTTCCCATAAAAAAAAAAAGGAAGCTGCAAGAATCTCAGAATTAGAAGTTAGAATTAAATCACTAGAAGACGCCTACCAGGTCTCCCCGGAGGAACACATGATGAATGATATAAGGAAATTCAAGCTCGAGTTAAACAAAATAATAGATCAAAAAACACAATTCTTAGTTCAAAGACTTCGTTTAGAAAACTTCGACCATGGTAACAAGTCTGGCAAGCTTCTAGCTAATCAGTTAAAAATAAATAAGGAAAAAGCAACAATCTCCTCCGTTAAAGACTCAGAAGGAAGTATCAGCCATGATCCTGATCAGATAAATAACATTTTTAGAAACTTCTACAGAACACTATATAAATCACAAATAAACCCCACAGATGATGATATTAATCAATTTCTCAATAGTATCATTCTTCCAAAACTACAACAGGAAAATATTACGGTTTTAGATTCACCCCTCTCATTAAGTGAATTACATGACGCTCTGCAACATATGCCCAATAATAAAGCCCCAGGCCCAGATGGATATCCGGTCGAATTTTACAAAGAGTTCTGGACAATTCTGGCTCCCACTTTTTATAAAATGATACTAGAAATAAAAGAGAAACAGAAAATACCACCAAATATGAATTCAGCAAATATCACCGTATTATTAAAACCAGGTAAAGACCCGACACTTCCAGCTAGTTATCGGCCAATCTCATTAATAAATGTAGATCTTAAGATAATCAGCAAAGCACTCGCTAAAAGGATAGAAAAAATAACTCCTCTGATAATACATCCTGATCAAACTGGTTTTATTAAAGGTCGACATTCTTCTACTAACACACGCAGGCTGATTAATCTAATAGACTATGCTACCATTCATAATCTGGAATCCACTATCATCTCGTTAGATGCAGAAAAAGCCTTCGATCGTGTTAACTGGAAATTCCTGTTTGCAACATTAAATAAATTTGGTTTTGGTCCTTATTTCATAGACTGGATAAAAATATTTTATAACAACCCTAATGCATGTGTGAGGACCAATGACCAAACTTCTCCAAGTTTCTGTTTACAGCGAGGCACCAGGCAGGGCTGCCCGCTCTCCCCTTCACTTTTTGCCATTTTCATTGAACCACTAGCAGCCGCTATAAGACAGGACAGAGATATTAAAGGGATCCCCGGCAAAAATCTAGAACATAAAATAAGTCTTTATGCAGACGACGTACTGCTTTTCCTCCAGAACTCATCAACATCTCTCTCCCAGACAATCACATTGATCAATAAATTTTCAATGATATCTGAGTACTCTATTAACTGGACCAAGACTACAGCTTTATCTGTTAATTGTACTTTACAAAACATCCCTAACACCACAATACAGTCTGGTAATATCAGATATTTAGGAATAAATATTTCTCCACAACTTTCAGAGTTAATAAAGTTAAATTATGTCCAGCTATTAAAGTCAATAGAGGAAGATCTCACGCGATGGAAGCACTTACCCATATCACTCATGGGGAGAGTTGCTACCATCAAAATGATGGTTCTACCGAAAATTAACTACTTGTTCTCAATGATACCCACCAAACCTTCCTCCAGTTGGTTTAAGTCACTGGACTCTCACATTTCCAAATTTCTTTGGAAAAACAAGCCATCACGTATCAGTTTAAAAACCTTACAACAGGTAAAAGACCGGGGAGGGTTAGACTCACCCAATTTCAATTATTATTTCCTAGCAAATAAGCTACAATTTATTTCCAAATAGCTGAAACCTACCCATCTAGATGAACCGTGGCTAGACACAGAACAAGCATTATGTGAGGATCTGGATGTCTCTGATTTGCCGTTCATCAGTTCAGCAGTCAGATCTCATAAATGCTTTAAAAGTATCAACATCTGCTCTACTCTGAAAGCATGGTGGGAATTCCTGAAGTTAACCGAGTCTTCTATTATTCCATGTAAACTCACACCCATCTGGAATAACCTGGATATTTTACAAAACAAGAAAATGATTAATTTTGTGCATTGGAAGGATAAAGGAGTAAAACAATTACAACATATCATTGAAAATGGAAAATTCCTGTCATTTAATACACTTACCTTACAATACGGGATCAGTAGTACTAAATTCTTAGAATACCATCAACTTAAATCTATATTAAGCAAAAAATATACCTCTAACCAACTGATCTTGCAGACTCCGGTCAGGGTAGCAGAATTCCTGAATCTCTCTATCCCCAAACTACTGTCGAAAATATATAGATTATTATTAAAACTGGATGATTCAATTTCCCTTCCAACTTCGAAGTGGGAGGCTGACTTGTCCAGAACCCTTAACCAAAACACATGGACACAGATATGTTTAAACACGTTCCTAATGACTAAAAACTCAAATATACAGTTGATACAATTCAAGGTTTTACACAGAGTACATTACACAGGACAGAGGATGTTCAAGATGGGTCTGTCACCTTCAAATATTTGTTTGCACTGCAATGAGAATACAACAGACAATTATCTTCACGCCTTGTGGTCTTGTCCACCTGTCCAGAGGTTTTGGCTTCAGGTGTGTGATGACATGTCAACGTGGCTCAGGTGTAACTTTCCTGCAAGCCCCACACTGTGTTTACTGGGGGACTTGGATGAGATCAACACGGTAACCAACTATGCACATATGATACTTACTGTATTATGTATTGCAAAGAAAACTATCTTGGTAAACTGGAAATCCAAAAATAATCTGAGCATTAGCCAGTTTAGGAATTTCTTAGTAGACCATATCAGTATTGAGACGATGTCTGCCTCCTCTAAGAACCAGTTAGATGAATTCCACTCCCTCTGGTCCCCTGTGATTAGCTCCATCACTTAACGTTGGTGTAGGAGAGCCGCCTCGGCGATGTGGGGGTTGGGTGCCGGCGAGTGCTTGATGGCTATGGATCCCTGGCGGTTGACTTGGGGGGGGGTCTGGGCTGCCTCGCCGCTGGGGCGGGGCTGTATCCAGCCCGATGGGGGGCATGGGGGTCAGCGGTCGGGGCTGCTCTGCGGCGGTGGGCGGGTCGCTGGTGGGGCCCTGGCCGGTGGCTGTCGGCTGGCGCCGGGTGGCCGGGGTCGTCCCGGGGCGGGGGGGGGCGGGGGGGTCCTGGGCCCCGGTGCTCCGGGGTGGCCCCTGCCTCCGGGGCCGGCGGACCCGGCTTGGCGCTGGGGGGGGGCGGGCCGGCGGGACATGCCTCCTCTGGATTTGGCCGGTCCTCACGACCAGGTGACGTCTAGTCACTGCGCCGGGGGCCGGGGCGCCTCTGCTGTGTGCGTGCGGGTGTGTGTGCTGGTGGGGGGTGTGTGTGTGGTGGGGCTGGGGGATGTATCGTTGTCGTGTCTGTGTCGGGATGTGGGCATCCGGGATGTTGGTGTCGCGGGAGCGGCTATGTGGGGGGTGTGGATTTCCCCTGTGCTTGTCCTGCGTGTGGGGCTCTGGGGGTAGCGGACGGAGCTGCGCTTTCCGCCGGGGTGCTTGGTTTTCGGCGGACCCGTGGTCATGTCGTGTCGTATCGATGTTGGGGTGTCTGGCGTGGCTGTCGGGGTGTGGGGTTTTGTCCATATCGTTCAGCTCTAGTGTGTGGAGGTGGGGGGTTGCGGGGGTGGCCGGGTCTTTTCCGCGCCCGGTGCCTGTCCCGCCCGGCCGCTGTGTCGGTTGGGGCTGGCCTGCGCTGGTGGTCTCGTGCGGGTTGGTCTCGCGTGGTCCGGGGGCTGGGGGGCGGTGGGCTTGTGGCGTGGGGGGGGGGGCTGGTGGCCCCGTGGCCCCCGTCCTTGGTATGTGTGGGTGGGTGTGTGACTGGAGGGGGGGCGTGAATGCGGTTGTGTGTGTGTGTGGCTGCCTGTGGGGGTGTGTGGAGATGGGTGGGTGGGTGGGGGTGCATGGATGATGGGTGTTTGGGTGCGGGGGTGGTGGTGCATTGGTGGGGTTTGTGTGTGTCGGGTTGGGGGGGGGGGGGGGAGGAAAGGGGGAGAAAAAAAAAAAAAAAAAAAAATAGCAGCTCTGCGTGCCTCTTGGGGGGTTTGCGAGGCCTGGGGATGTTGGGCCGGTGACTCTGGCCCCTCCGCCGACCCTTTCCGCTCCCGTCCCTTTTCCCCCTCCCTGGCCTGGCGTGGTCGAGCGCCCCCAGGGGCCGAGGCTGGCCCCTCTGTGGTGAACGCCGGACGCCGGGCCGTGGGGGCGGCCATGCCTGCCCCTTCTGCCCTGGGGGGATCCCGGGAGGCAGGGGTACCTAATGCCGGTAACGGCTCTCCTTCCAGGGGGGAATTCATACCCCCCTGGTCTCCTTTCCCAAGACCCCCCCCCCCCCCCCCCTGCTCTACCTCACACACACACACGTAGGGTTTTGGGGGAGGGTGCGTGTCAAGCGGGCGTGGTGAGGGAGGGCACCAAAGTGCCTTTGCTTGCCACGTCTAGAGGCAGCCTGCTCCCCAGTTTTAACCACACTTAGACACCTAAACACATAAAATAACAACAGCTCACAACCACTTCTGAGGGGCGGGCCATATAGTGTGTGGAAGGAGGGAGGGGCCGGTTGGGGGGTCATGCCCCCTACGCGACCCCACTCCCGGCATGACTTGGCACTGCCCCTTAGTTTTAACTGCAAACAACACACATCTTACACACACAGTCATGAGCGGGGGGGTGGGGGGGGACAGGGTCCTTTCATACCCCGGTCTCCCGGGAGCTACTGGGGGGGGAGGGGGGACAGTGGCTACTTCACGTGCCAGTGGTTAAGGCTGGCTGCATTGCGGGGGACCTGCTGGCCTGGGGGACGCCTGGCCTGCTGCGTCCGGGGGTGGGGGATGGGGGTGGTGGTGGGGGGGGAACGTGTTGGGGGCTTGGAGCTCGCGGCTCCTTCCCCGGCCCGGGCTACCACTCAGGAGGCACGAGGGCATGGGCAAGAGAGAGGTGGGTATGTGAGAATAATGAATGAGAGTGTGAAAGAGGAAATGTGGGAGGGAGGAACTTGGGCTGGAAGAGGGAGGAGATGTGGGTAAGTGGTTGGAGGAAAGGGGGATGGAGGAAGGAGTGGCATGCTCGTGAGTGTCTATTAGGGATGGTCATGAGGGGCTGAAGGAAGGAAGGGCGGGAGTGTGATAGGTCAGAGGGATGGGCGGGGCTGGACATGTAAGGGGGGACTGTATGGGGTATTGGGGGTATAGGGAGGTGGGGGCGTATGTGTGGGGGGGGTGGGGGAGGGGGTTGGTGCAGTTATGTGGGGGGAGTGCATGTGTGTGTTAGAGGGTATGAGGAGGTGGGGGTAGGTGTGGACGGTAGAGGGAGGGAGAGTGTTGGGGGTGGAGAGAGGAGTGAGTGTGGGTATGTAAGGTCGGAGAGCGGAGTGGGTGGGTGTGTGTGTGTGTGGGGGGGGGGGGGGTACACGGAGGTGTTGGGTAGGGCTGGGCGGTGTGGGCGGAGGTTCGTATCTCGGTATCCGTGCCGGGCATCTTGGTGTCGGTGTGGTGCGGTGTGGCTGCGGGTTGGTTGGGGGCCGGGCGCTTTGGTGGGGGGTGCGGTTTTGTTTGTGGCTTCCGGGGCTTTTTGTGCGGGGCGGGCGCGGGGGGATCTGTATCCTGTATGTGGTTGCTCTTGCGGTATTGATGTCTTGGGTGCCTGTGTCTCGATGTGGGGGGCGGTGACGGTATATCTTTCAGCCCTAGTGTTGGGGTAGGTGTGTGGGGAGTGTGTGTGCGAGCGTGGTGGCGGGGTAGGGGGTGGTAGAGGTGGTGGCGCCCTGGTGTCAGGTGTATGGGACAGGGACTTTGGGGTGGGGGCTGGCCTGCCCTGGGGGGGGCGTCGTCTGGGGGGTCCGGTCCTCCTGGGTTTCGGTTGGGCCGCCCGGGTCCGGGGGGGTGGCTGCTCCTGGGCGCTTGGGCCCTGGGCCCGGCGCTGTCTCCGCTCCGGGGGACGCCCGGCGCCCGGTGGGGTCGGCAGCTGCTGGTCTTGGTCCGCTGGGGCCTGGGCCTCCAGACTGCGGGGGCTCCGGCTGGGGCCGCCTTTTGCCGCCCTTCGGGGGGATGCATGTCCGCTCTTTGGGGGGGGGGGGGGGGGGTAGCTGGGATCTGGGCCTCTGGGTGGCTGCTGGGGGCCTGGGTCGTGAGCCCTGCGGGCTTCCTCCTCCTTGCGGAGACGAGGCTGCATCTGCATGACTGTATCACCACGGAGCACCCTTTATTATGCATGTTGACACTGTGACACTACTTCCCATTGCGATGACTAGGTTGTACCTCTTCTCTACTTCCCATTGCGATGACTAGGTTGTACCTCTTCTCTACTTCCCATTGCGCTGACTAGGTTGTACCTCTTCTCTGCGTAGTTCTGCGTGTGTTTGTATGATCTGAGGATATTTAAGCCACCTGCAGGTCCTCCTGTAGGGGATTGCTTGTTTTGTTTTCCAACAGAGACCTTGGTTGTTTAGGGATCGCGGTACAGATGTACCAGTGAACTGTGTAAGTGGATTCATGTTTTCTCTCCTCTCTCTCTTCCTCTTCCTTACTCCTCTCTCTCTGTTTCACTTTCTATCATTACCTCTGTTAACTTTCATTTCTCCCTTGTCAGGCCCAGCAGTATGAAATGGAATGGTGTAATAGACAAATGTTTAAATAAAGAAATAAAATGAATAAACATGATATCAAGTGGAGCCTTATATTCATAAAGCTCCGCTTGATAAAGCAAAACTGTTCAACAGAATAAAGCAATCAGATTTCCATTCTGCTTGCTTCGATGCTGGACAGGACAAGTAAAAAAAAAAAAATAAAAAAAATAATCGGCCCACTATCGGTATCGGCCTATATCGGCCTTAAAGCTGAGTTTCGGACATCGGCCACCTCACCGATATTTAACCGATTGTTGCGGCGTAAACTTTTCAACAAACATCTTACCAAGCGCCGCTGCAGGCTAAGACATGGGTGTAATTGAAGACGTGTCATATCAATACTCACTGTGGACTTTATTGCCTATTTCACAAGTTCAGAAAAAACAACGCTTACTTCATTGTCGTATTTCATTTTACCGTGTATTGGCATTTCCATTTCCAACAGGAATGATCTTAACGGTCAACAGAAAGTAGGTCACCCATGCTCACCCCACACAAGATTCAGGTTGTCTGGGTGCACCTGCACACACTCAAACTAATGACACCTCTACACCCAAAGTGCCACCCACAAGCCAGATGCCACCACACCCACAGATGACATCACTCTAGGGCAAGCCAGAAAAACATGGCTCCTACATACCGGCCCCAAATTATTTCATAGAAATAATTCACCACCATTAGTGCAGAAAACAGACAGCTAAAAAAGGGCCATTAATTCTCATTTAAAGTCCAAGTAAGGTCTTCACAAAATGCATAGCTGAAAATGTTAAAAGACAACACAGTTTAAGTTCATGTCCATATACAACATATCCAGTTATTCACTGCCCTTCTGCTTTCTGCAGAAGCCAGACGTTGGTTACCAGATGATCCAGGCAGCTGCCTTTAGTCTTGATCCGAAACACTCCACACGAGTCAATTTTTGTCCTGCACAGCATCCGCAATTTGTCCTGTAATCCATGCATTGCAGGGCACCATATCATCCACCAGAGTCACAAGGTCTCCTGGCACAAGGTTTCCTTTTCCAGGATTCCACTTCTGTCACTCCTGCAGTCCAGAAAGATGCTCCCTCATCCAGCGTTTCCAGAACAAAGTCAACATGTACAGCACTTGCTTCCAGGCCACCACAGTCAAAAACCACCCGAGGTTTTTTTTTTTGGGATGATACACCCCCTGATGGGATATATACAACACCCTTCCATCACAATGGATCAGCTGATCAGTTGGAGCTCTTTCAGCATAACCATCGGTCAGCATCTCAGACATGATTGCAACATGGTCAGAGCGATATGATGAATATTTATTCAAGAGTTTCGGATTCAGCACACGCTGTTTCACAACTGTTCTGTTATTTGGTATTTTGATGCAACTTTGTTTCAACGGCAAACAGACTGCATAATGACCATTGATGAGCTTAGACTGTGAGACAAAGTCAAAGAGCTCATTCTCCTTCAATAAGCCAGATTGTTTATACTGTGAAGTTTCGGGAAAATCCATCCTGAGCTGCTTCGTCCGTGGCTCATCGAGCCTTACCACAGAAATTTGATTCACTGTGATATCTGGTTGTACACAATGATCACTGATGTGACAGTGTCCTCGGAGTGGACCATTTACTATCCAACCTAGGATGGTCTTAATTGCATAGGGACCCCCATGCTCTCCTCGAATCACCTCCCACGGCTCTAAAGCCTGAGGTACATTGGTGCCAATTAGAAGGTCCACATCTGCACTGATTTCTGGGAGTTTTAGGTGTCTCAAGTACGGCCATCTTTGAAGATCTTTTGAGTGTGGAATATTACCTCGATCAACCGGCATGCTTCTTTGAGTAAAAATCTGAGGTAAGCTACAAAAATGGTCAGAATTAAGCCCAGCAACTTCCAGATCTGACAACATGTAACTGTCCACCACTTTCTCCTGTCCCATAGTTCTAAGAAGAATCCCTGTTTTCTTCCCTGTAACATTAAGCTGATTCATTAACCGCTCTGTACAAAATGAAGCAGTGCATCCTGGATCCAAAAATGCATGTGTAACAAAAATCTCATTTCCATTTTTAGATTTCACCTGAACAGGCAAAACGGAGAGTATACAGTCCCGATCACCAGTTCCTGTCAAACCACTGGACTGAACAGAGACCATGGCACTTTTTTCCATATCTGAGCCATCCTTGGCACGAGTTGAACTCCTTTGGGTTTCTTTGGAATGAACGTGCAGCAACGTGGGATGTCTACAATTGCAAACTCTACACATCAAACGTTTGTTACAATTTCTACTCATGTGCCCAAAGCACAGACATCCAAAACACATTCCTTTTTCCTTCAAAAAGGACATCTTTTCACTTTGTGTCCTTTTATCCAAAAGAAGACAAACATCCAAAGAATGTCCGGCTCCACAAAACAAGCACATTTTCATTTGTGAGATCACACTGTTCTCAGCAGGTGTTACAGAGGTGGCAAAAGAACTGTTTCTAGCTTTTATGACAGTTTGAGATTTGTCCATCTTAGTTTCTCTCCCTTTTGTGATAGGTGCTTCCTGTAAGCTTCCAAAAACAGGGTCACTTATTATCTTAACTTGCCTCTCAATGAACTCTACGATATCATAAAATGTGGCTCTATGACCAAGTTTCTCCTGAATATCACATGCCACATTTCTCCACTGATCTCGCCACTTATAGGGAAGTTTCTTAACAATAGTTTGCATGTTTGCAGGCACATTCAAGTCACCTACACAAACCCCCATAGTGTTACAACATTCTCGCAAAAATAGGCTATAGGCCTGTAAAGCTTCAATATCTTCAGATTTAATCATTGGCCACAAGAGCACCTTGTTCATGTAGGCAGAGGCTACTTTGTACGGATTGCCAAAATGTTCTTCAAGCAACGACTTTGCCTTAATGTAGCCATGTGAAGCAGGCAGATGTTGGCAGCTTCGAACCAAATCCCTCGGCTGACCTCTTGTAAATTGCTCAAGGAAATACAAACAGTCCTTATGACTTTGTGTTTTTCCTTCAATGTTGTATTCAAAACCCCTTATAAAGGTTTGATACTGGAGTGGATCACCATCAAACACTTGTATGTCTTGCCTAGGTAAGAGGGAAAGTGACTGCTGTTCAACCAATAGAGATGTGATCTGATTTTGCCTTTCCAAAACTGCAAGAAAACGCTGGTCAGAGTCATTCTTAATGGCAGAGCTAATAAAGTCAGGTGGAAGACAAGAAACTGGCTGAACACCTTCACGCAGGCCGGCCCCAGTTACAGACATAGGCAGGGTAAAAGAAGAAACCAAAACTGGAGCAGGGGCCACAGCTGGAGTGGGAGCAACAGCAGGAACAGGGGCCACGGCCGGAGCAGAGGCAACAACAGGAACAGGGGCCACAGCCGGAGCAGAGGCAACAACAGGAACAGGGGCCACAGCCGGAGCAGAGGCAACAACAGGAACAGGAGCCACAGCCGGAGCTGAGGCAACGACAGGAACAGGAGCCACAGCCGGAGCTGAGGCAACGACAGGAGCAGGAGTCAGAGCCGGAGCAGAGGCAACAACAGGAGCAGGGGCCACAGCCGGAGCAGAGGCAACAACAGGAGCAGGAGCCACAGCCGGAGCAGAGGCAACAACAGGAGCAGGAGTCAGAGCCGGAGCAGAGGCAACAACAGGAGCAGGAGCCACAGCCGGAGCTGAGGCAACAACAGGAGTAGGAGCCACAGCCGGAGCTGAGGCAACAACAGGAGCAGGAGCCACAGCCGGAGCTGAGGCAACAACAGGAGCAGGAGCCACAGCCGGAGCTGAGGCAACAACAGGAGCAGGAGCCACAGCCGGAGCTGAGGCAACAACAGGAGCAGGAGCCACAGCCGGAGCAGAGGCAACAACAGGAGCAGGGGCCACAGCCGGAGCAGAGGCAACAACAGGAGCAGGAGCCACAGCCGGAGCAGAGGCAACAACAGGAGCAGGAGTCAGAGCCGGAGCAGAGGCAACAACAGGAGCAGGGGCCACAGCCGGAGCTGAGGCAACAACAGGAACAGGAGCCACAGCCGGAGCAGAGGCAACGACAGGAACAGGAGCCACAGCCGGAGCTGAGGCAACAACAGGAGTAGGAGCCACAGCCGGAGCTGAGGCAACAACAGGAGCAGGAGCCACAGCCGGAGCTGAGGCAACAACAGGAGCAGGAGCCACAGCCGGAGCAGAGGCAACAACAGGAGCAGGAGCCACAGCCGGAGCTGAGGCAACAACAGGAGCAGGAGCCACAGCCGGAGCAGAGGCAACAACAGGAGCAGGAGCCACAGCCGGAGCAGAGGCAACAACAGGAGCAGGAGCCACAGCCGGAGCAGAGGCAACAACAGGAGCAGGGGCCACAGCCGGAGCTGAGGCAACAACAGGAGCAGGAGCCACAGCCGGAGCAGAGGCAACAACAGGAACAGGAGCCACAGCCGGAGCAGAGGCAACAACAGGAGCAGGAGCCACAGCCGGAGCTGAGGCAACAACAGGAGTAGGAGCCACAGCCGGAGCTGAGGCAACAACAGGAGCAGGAGCCACAGCCGGAGCTGAGGCAACAACAGGAGCAGGAGCCACAGCCGGAGCTGAGGCAACAACAGGAGTAGGAGCCACAGCCGGAGCTGAGGCAACAACAGGAGCAGGAGCCACAGCCGGAGCAGAGGCAACAACAGGAGCAGGAGCCACAGCCGGAGCAGAGGCAACAACAGGAGCAGGAGTCAGAGCCGGAGCAGAGGCAACAACAGGAGCAGGGGCCACAGCCGGAGCTGAGGCAACAACAGGAACAGGAGCCACAGCCGGAGCAGAGGCAACGACAGGAACAGGAGCCACAGCCGGAGCTGAGGCAACAACAGGAGTAGGAGCCACAGCCGGAGCTGAGGCAACAACAGGAGCAGGAGCCACAGCCGGAGCTGAGGCAACAACAGGAGCAGGAGCCACAGCCGGAGCTGAGGCAACAACAGGAGCAGGAGCCACAGCCGGAGCAGAGGCAACAACAGGAACAGGAGCCACAGCCGGAGCTGAGGCAACAACAGGAGTAGGAGCCACAGCCGGAGCTGAGGCAACAACAGGAGCAGGAGCCACAGCCGGAGCAGAGGCAACAACAGGAGTAGGAGCCACAGCCGGAGCTGAGGCAACAACAGGAGCAGGAGCCACAGCCGGAGCAGAGGCAACAACAGGAGTAGGAGCCACAGCCGGAGCTGAGGCAACAACAGGAGCAGGAGCCACAGCCGGAGCAGAGGCAACAACAGGAGCAGGAGCCACAGCCAGTGCAGCTGACAGAATAGAACTGCCACTCATCTTTGGCCTAACAGCCACGTTACCTGAAGGTACAGGAGTATGTACAGCTTCACCAGCTGATAGCTGATTAGCAACCTTAGGCATAAAAGCTGCAGCATCAGCATTTAACTCTGTTCTCTTACTTTCTTGTAAGTAATAATTCATTCCATCTGTTTGAACAGACATGTGAGACACACAAGACCCTCCTGAGGATCTCAACACTCTCACTTTAGCAATAGACGCAGCCAGCTCCATATCTAAGTCCAGTTCCTCCTTTTTTCTCCTCAACAGTTCCTGCTGTTCCTCCAGAGCATGTTTCTCCTTCAACAGCTTCTGACGAGCCATGAGAGCAGCCGTTTCAGCCTCAGCTTTCAATCTAGCTGAGGACGTGGTAGATGAAGATTCGCTCATCCTTGAACTGCCCCTTTGTGATCTCCTAGACACATTAGATGCACTATCACCTGGTCTAATGTCATCTTCCAACACGCTCCCCGTTAGTCTTAAAATGTTTGCCTGATCCTCAGAAACAGAAGAATTAGGGGCAACAGCACTCTGTGCAAGTAAGACTTGGGCATGTGGCACCTCCAGCAGCCATTTATTTGTCTCCTGTAAAACAGCAGTTTTATGTTTCTCAACACAATCAAACCAAGCAATTTGTTTTTCTTGCTCCTCAGGAGGAAGCATAGGAATAACACCATCATTTAGATCTTTTGCTTCCTGAAACAAACTTGATACATTTTCAACACAGATCTTTACCTCTTCAGCATTATCGGTACTTTGGATCAGGTCTTTAATTTCTTTAATCAGACCTTTGATCCTCCTTACTTTTACCTGACGTTGCTTTTGGAGACTGTCCATTTTATACTCTGCAGCCTTATATGTGAGCTTTATCTGCCTCCTTTCAGTTGTTTCATTCACAACATTCAAATCGGTATCATTTAATTCCATTTCTTTTAAATCCACAGAATCACTCAATCACCACAAATATTTGCCATTTTCCAAATCACAGTGTCTCATTTTAAAACAGCACAATGTTGTCTTGTGTTCCCCTCTAAACTATATCCTGGAGGACTTAGCTAAACTCAACCCTAGTCTTCTGTGCATACTAGCGGTGGGTAGTTATGTACCTATATACCGATAGCCTGAAACCAGACAGATTGTCTTAGAACCAGAACTACGGCGGTACTCCCAAGCGCGATGCTTCAACCGCTTGACACACGAACAAAACACCTTTAAAACGTACTAAACAAACAAAAACAGTACAATCACCTTATATGAATGTACTGCTAAACCTAGCAGGGGAATTAATTAGATTCAAAAAACAACCAAAACCCAAAAAGCTCAAACAAACTATCCAATCAAGGCACACGTTAATCACACAATATCATTGCAGCAAGTCTATGAATGAATGAGCCGTTACATCAATCCAAGATGCTCACCTGTAGCCTTGACAACGCGTTCTCAAACATTGTACCAACCAAACATTAAAGATTCCACCGACATGCTTTAAATCCCCTTTTCTGTTGACAAAGTGTTGCGGCGTAAACTTTTCAACAAACATCTTACCAAGCGCCGCTGCAGGCTAAGACATGGGTGTAATTGAAGACGCGTCATATCAATACTCACTGTGGACTTTATTGCCTATTTCACAAGTTCAGAAAAAACAACGCTTACTTCATTGTCGTATTTCATTTTACCGTGTATTGGCATTTCCATTTCCAACAGGAATGATCTTAACGGTCAACAGAAAGTAGGTCACCCATGCTCACCCCACACAAGATTCAGGTTGTCTGGGTGCACCTGCACACACTCAAACTAATGACACCTCTACACCCAAAGTGCCACCCACAAGCCAGATGCCACCACACCCACAGATGACATCACTCTAGGGCAAGCCAGAAAAACATGGCTCCTACACCGATGTTTAACCGATCAGGCCGCTGTTTGGATTAGATTTATATTGTGCTTTTTCTCAAGAGTACCTAACTGCAGTTACAATGACCGATAAGGACGCCGCCATACAGGGAGTGCAGAATTATTAGGCAAATGAGTATTTTGACCTCATCATCTTCTTTATGCATGTTGTCTTACTCCAAGCTGTATAGGCCAAAAGCCTACTACCAATTAAGCATATCAGGTGATGTGCATCTCTGTAATAAAAAGGGGTGTGGCCTAATTACATCAACACCCTATATCAGGTGTATTAAGCAAACAGAATTATTAGGCAACTTAACAATAAAAAAATATATACCTATTTCAATTATTTATTTTCACCAGGGAAACTAATATAACAGCTCAACATTCACAAATATACATTTCTGACATTCAAAAACAAATCAGTGACCGATATAGCCACCTTTCTTTGCAAGGACACTGAAAAGCTGCCATCCATGGATCCTGTGAGTGTTTTGATCTGTTCACCATCAACATTGCGTGCAGCAGCAACCATAGCCTCCCAGACACTGTTCAGAGAGGTGGACTGTTTTCCCTCCTTGTAAATCTCACATTTGATGAGGGACCACAGGTTCTCTATGGGGTTCAGATCAGGTGAACAAGGAGGCCATGTCATGAGTTCTTCTTCTTTTAGACCCTTTCTTGCAGCCACGCTGTGGAGTACTTGGATGCGTGTGATGGAGCATTGTCCTGCATGAAAATCAGGTTTTTCTTGAAGGATGCGGACTTCTTCCTGTTCCACTGCTTGAAGAAGGTGTCTTCCAGAAACTGGCTGTAGGACTGGGAGTTGAGCTTGACTCCATCCTCAACCCGAAAAGGCCCCACAAGCTCATCTTTGATGATACCAGCCCATACCAGTACCCCACCTCCACCTTGCTGGCGTCTGAGTGGGACTGGAGCTGTCTGGCCTTTACCGATCCAGCCACGGGCCCATCCATCTGGCCCATACCAGTACCCCACCTCCACCTTGCTGGCATCTGAGTGGGACTGGAGCTCTCTGGCCTCGGGCCCATCCAGACTCACTCTCATTTCATCAGTCCATAAAACCTTAGAAAAATCAGTCTTGAGATATTTCTTGGCCCAGTCTTGACGTTTCAGCTTGTGTGTCTTGTTCAGTGGTGGTGGTTTTTCAGCCTTTCTTACCTTGGCCATGTCTCTGAGTATTGCACACCTTGTGCTTTTGGGCACTCCAGTGATGTTGCAGCTCTGAAATATGGCAAAACTGCTGGCAAGTGGCATCTTGGCAGCTGCACGTTTGACTTTTCTCAGTTCATGGGCAGTTATTTTGCGCCTTGGTTTTTCCACGTTTCTTGCGACCCTGTTGACTATTTTGAATGAAACACTTGATTGTTTGAGGATCACGCTTCAGAAGCTTGGCAATTTTAAGAGTGCTGCATCCTTCTGCAAGATATCTCATTATTTTTTACTTTTCGGAGCCTGTCAAGTCCCTCTTCTGACCCATTTTGCCAAAGGAAAGGAAGTTGCCTCATAATTCTGTTTGCCTAATACACCTGAGGTGTATAGGGTGTTGATGTCATTAGACCACACCCCTTTTTATTCCAGAGATGCACATCACCCGATATGCTTAATTGTTAGTAGGCTTTGGGCCTATACAGCTTGGAGTAAGACAACATGCATAAAGAGGATGATTTGGTCAAAATACTCATTCGCCTAATAATTCTGCACTCCCTGTATAGTCAATCCATAAAAGAAGTCTCCAGCGGAAGTTAGTTAAACACCACTAACAGTAAATATCTGCGGCTTGCAAACAGATGTGTGTGGTGTAGTCGGGTGGTTAGGGTTAGGAGAAGGGTCAGGTTTAGGATTAGATTTTAGTAAGTTACATGAAAAACAAACTTCTGATTGGGACTTCTGGCATGGATTGAATATATGGCGACAGAAATTTTAAGGAAATTTTATCCTAAAAATTTACTCTGAAATTGCATTTGATTAAAGAAATGTCTTTTTCAATGCAAGTCAATGTGGCAGGGATTGGCACTAAGGGCGCTCTCCGAGTGCTTTTCTAGTATTGAGTTACTTTAACTCAGTGGTTCTCAAACTGGGGGCGGGCCCCCCAGGGGGGACTCAGGGCTCTGTAAGGGGGGGCCCAGCCAGGCCTAGCTTTTGCACTTCTAACAAAAAATGGGCATATTCTTTAAAGTACTAATGAACAAATGATGATGACTCAATAGGTATTGCCCCCCACCTCAAATACAGGGCATTTTTTCATGTATTTCATGGTAAATGTTTGAGTACATGTGGTAGCGCTGGTGGGATGGGGGGGCTTGACATTATTATTTCCAATGAAAGGGGGGCCCTGCAAAAAAAGTTTGAGAACCACTGCTTTAACTAGTCCACACGGAGCTGAAGCCGGTTTAGGTGTGAAACCGATAGCAGAAAGGTTTCACGATCCCCATGAAACTGCTGTAGCACATTATACAAGGCTGTGGGTGGCGTTAAGAAACACTCCAAACCTAGAACAAGACACAGCGCATGCACAAATAAAGACTCACTGTGTGTCGCTGGAAATCAACAAAGTAAGAGCAGAAAGGTAAAGAAGGCCAAGGATTTACGAGGCAAACGCTAACGTTTTCTACACAGTTGAAAACAGTCGCTCACTGACGCCATTACTGTTGTAAAATTTTTTTCAATGAACTTTGTTTTTGCGAACGAGACCAACGCGCGTTGTCAGCTATCAGAGTTCTCTCTGAGAACTATCAGATTTTTTTTTTTAACTATGAGCACGATCAGAAAACTATCTAATTGCTCTCTGAGAACTACGTGAGTACTACTAGACCTGTACTGCAGTCAATTTTTCTATGTATTTCATACATTGACGCAGAAGTTTCTGGTACTCAAGATTTTCTTTCTTTCAAATAGAAATTACATCAAATAAAACTGTAACACTTTGTCGTAATGGTAGAAATCCTATAACTAATTAATGCATAACACAGTAAACTAATCAATAATAAATGCAGATCTAATGATGATCTCAGTGTGGATTTATGTGATTACTTCTCACCTAAAAGATCAGTTGATGAACACTCATTCATTCATCGATATGTCAACAAATTTTCCAGTTTAAACCAAAATACACTTTCATTTATTTTCATACCATTGATTTTGTTTTCTCCTTTTTTTTTTTATATGCAAGACGAACCCAAAGAAGTTCATGTTGATATATTGCTGTAGATTCATTACAGGTAAATCCCGACCTGTTAAGATTTCATCATTAAATGATGATTTCAAAATACTGTAAATGTGTACCCTCAAGTAAAGTCACTGAAAATTCAATATGGAGTAATTCATGTCTGAGTTACAGGTACGTTACCGTTCAACAAACTGCTTCTTATAAAACAAAACACATCAGAAATGCATTCAAATCCAAACCGACTGGAAGGAAATTTTATTCTAAAAATGTCGTTTTGGTTTCCCAAAAAAACAAAAAAGAGAAAAAAAATCTTTACAATTTCTGCACAATTTGACTTAAAAAAAGGAAAAAAATAATGGTATGAAAATAAACTATTGTCTATTTTGGTCTACACTGGAAAATTTGCCGTCATACCCATGAATGCAATGAGTTAATGTTCATCAATTGATGATCTATTAAGTGTGAAATAATCACATAAATCCACATTGAGATCATCATAAGTTCATGATAAGCAACAGGAATTCATTATAGATCAATTAATTATGTGTTACGCAGTAGTTAAGTATATGATTTGTACCATTATTTACAGTGAAAGACGCAAGTGACATGGCGTAAAACATTCAAATAAGGTATTGCATGAAAGTAAAGAATGTTCTTACATGCAAAATCATAATACTGAACATGAAAACAAGTGAGATCAACACACACTAACGACTGCAGACTGTTACCAGAGATGTGGTGGTTCACTGTGATTCCACCAGAGGAAGCTGTCTGCATGTTTGTGATGAACTCCCCAACACCAACAAACTCCCTCTACAGTCAAAATTATTCACACCCTCCAATTAAAGAAAAGGCGAAATTCAAATAACAAGAAACTAAAGAAACTGATAATAAATAAAAATTTACAAAATTATAATGTATAAATAAAGCATTGCTTTTGAATTGTAGTTGGAAATAATAACTTTAAAAACAAACAAAACTGTCACAGAAACATTGGAGCATCTTTCCCATGAACATGGACCAACATACCTGTCAACAGGTGCAGACGTCTGATTGGACGTTACAGAAAACACCTGATTGCAATGATTGGCTCAAAGCGTTGCTCAACAAAATTTTAGCTTCGGAGCCCCATCATGCTCGTTTGTTTTCTTTTTTGTGCATTTGTTTTTAATATTTCTTTCACACCACAACTCACAACCAACGTTATGAGCTGCATTTTTCATTTCATTTTTATTTTTTCATTTCGAACTAAAGTTAAAAACGCTCATATTTGGCGTAAGTAATAATATTTAAAAAAAAAAAAAAACATAGTTCAAAAAGAGTTTTGAAAAAGAAGAAAAACGTATCAGGTCCAAAACCCCTTAGTCAGACACAAATCAAATTTAACATTCACTGTCATTTAACAAAAACTATTGACACAATACACCATACTTAATAAGAACAAAACTCCCAAAAGTGTATTGATTATTAACAATATTCAATAATCTCAAGTTTTTACTATAAATAAATAAATCATAATTCTCATTATCACTATATAATCCTAAATGATACTCAATAATAATAATAATAATAATAATAATAATAACCTCTTTTTAAATCACAATGCACAACATAACAATTAATAATACTCTAATAATGAGTCACAATATACAATATACATGGTCTTCATTAGATCTTATTAATTTCCACATATCCTTTTATTATACTGTATTTCATTTTTTGTTTAAATTTTACCATAGTTTGACATGTTTTTACATCAAAGCTTATTTCACTTAATACATATATATACAGTATATATATACATACACACAGTATACATATACAGTCCTCCTCAAAATTATTTATAGTTAAAGACTGAAAAAAATCAGCTGTCAGTGGAATAAGTTGAATTGACAAAAGTTATAATAAGTAAAAAAATTCTATGAAAATCTTGACATTGATTTTGAATTGTGGTTCAACAGAAATATTAAAAACAAACACATAAAAAACAAAACAAATAAACAAGCATGATGGGGCTTCGAAGCTAAAATTTTGAGGTTATCACTGCAATCAGGTGTTTTCTCTGGTGTTTAAAAACACTTGGCTACCTGGTGACAGAAATGTTGGTCCACTGTTCACGGTGAAGGTGCTTTAATATGTCTGGGGCAGTTTCGTTTGTTTGTTTTAATTATTACGGCACTCAGGAGGACTCGGGAGGAGGAGAGACAGCTGAGGGAGGCGGCAGAATTCATCTGTACAGGGCTGGTTGCAAACAGACAAGCAGGCAAAATATATAACACTATACGTAGAATTTATAAACCTTTAGGAAGATTTTCTACATGCAGTTTTTTCTACCAGGCCTTTTGATAACATAAGAATTAGAGACGTCCCATATTTTTGGCCAACCGATGTCATTGGCTGATATCTGCATTAAAATATGATATTGGAAAATATCAGTATTGGTTTGTTTTATTATATTTTTTTGTAACTAATCTTTTTGTATATGAAATTTTGGGAGATCCCGTTCCAGCAGCACAGGTCACAGTTACCCTAAGTTACCAAGTTTTCAGAAACATTAGCATTAGCCACATGTTGGCTAGTATCTGCTAGTATCTGATATATGGCAGCCAGACGTCCAAAATGAACTCCTCTGGCTGAGTTAAGGAGATTTTAGGATCTTTGCTCTCAGAGCAGAATATAGTTGTATTTCTCAAAATATGAGAGATACAGTACAACCTCCCAGTTCTCTGCAGGCATCTTATCAGCTGATATCGGAAATTAAGGATAGGACAATATCAGATATCGGTTAAAAAAGCCAGTATTGAACAAAGTGATAAAACCCTGACTTGTCTTCATCACACAATGTGAAAGCCGAACCAGACATATGACGTCCTTTTAACGGACGAGTGAGACGGGTTTGACCACATCCTCCACACGCAACTGATGGAGCGGTAACCATAGTAACACAGGACGGGAGGTTTCTAAGCTGTAGTTAGTGTTTGTACATGTGATGCATTTGGTCCTGGAGATGAGAAGCTTCAGTTCCAGGAGGACCCAGATCCAGAATCAGAGATGATCGGCCAGTCCTGGTCCAGGATCAGAGATGATGGGCCAGTCCTGGTCCAGGATCAGAGATGATGGGCCAGTCCTGGTCCAGGATCAGAGATGATCGGGCCAGTCCTGGTCCTGGATCACAGATGATGGACCAGTCCTGGTCCTGGATCAGAGATGATGGACCAGTCCTGGTCCTGGATCACAGATGATGGACCAGTCCTGGTCCTGGATCACAGATGATGGGCCAGTCCTGATCCAGGATCAGAGATGATGGGCCAGTCCTGGTCCAGGATCAGAGATGATCGGGCCAGTCCTGGTCCTAGATCAGAGATGATGGACCAGTCCTGGACCTGAATCAGAGATGATGGACCAGTCCTGGACCTGAATCAGAGATGATGGACCAGTCCTGGTCCAGGATCAGAGATGATGGGCCAGTCCTGGTCCAGGATCAGAGATGGTGGGCCAGTCCTGGTCCAGGATCAGAGATGATGGGCCAGTCCTGGACCTGAATCAGAGATGATGGACCAGTCCTGGTCCAGGATCAGAGATGATGGGCCAGTCCTGGTCCTAGATCAGAGATGATGGGCCAGTCCTGGTCCTGGATCAGAGATGATGGGCCAGTCCTGGTCCTGGATCAGAGATGATGGGCTAGTCCTGGTCCAGGATCAGAGATGATGGGCCAGTCCTGGTCCTAGATCAGAGATGATGGGCCAGTCCTGGTCCTAGATCAGAGATGATGGGCCAGTCCTGGTCCAGGATCAGAGATGATGGGCCAGTCCTGGTCCAGGATCAGAGATGGTGGGCCAGTCCTGGTCCAGAATCAGAGATGATTGGGCCAGTCCTGGTCCAGGATCAGAGATGATGGGCCAGTCCTGGTCCAGGATCAGAGATGATGGGCCAGTCCTGGTCCAGGATCAGAGATGATCGGGCCAGTCCTGGTCCTAGATCAGAGATGATGGGCCAGTCCTGGTCCAGGATCAGAGATGATGGGCCAGTCCTGGTCCAGGATCAGAGATGGTGGGCCAGTCCTGGTCCTGGATCAGAGATGATGGGCCAGTCCTGGTCCAGGATCAGAGATGGTGGGCTAGTCCTGGTCCTGGATCAGAGATGATGGGGCCAGTCCTGGTCCAGGATCAGAGATGATGGGGCCAGTCCTGGATCAGAGATTATGGACCAGTCCTGGTCCAGGATCAGAGATGATGGGCCAGTCCTGGTCCAGGATCAGAGATGATGGGCCAGTCCTGGTCCTGGATCAGAGGTGATTGGGCCAGTCCTGGTCCTGGATCAGAGATGATGGGCCAGTCCTGGTCCTGGATCAGAGGTGATTGGGCCAGTCCTGGTCCAGGATCAGAGATGATGGGCCAGTCCTGGTCCAGGATCAGAGATGATGGGCCAGTCCTGGTCCTGGATCAGAGGTGATTGGGCCAGTCCTGGTCCTGGATCAGAGATGATGGGCCAGTCCTGGTCCAGGATCAGAGATTATGGACCAGTCCTGGTCCAGGATCAGAGATGATCGGGCCAGTCCTGGTCCTGGATCAGAGGTGATTGGGCCAGTCCTGGTCCAGGATCAGAGATGATGGGCCAGTCCTGGTCCTGGATCAGAGATGATCGGGCCAGTCCTGGTCCTGGATCAGAGGTGATTGGGCCAGTCCTGGTCCTGGATCAGAGATGATGGGCCAGTCCTGGTCCTGGATCAGAGATGATGGGCCAGTCCTGGTCCTTGATCAGAGATGGTGGGCCAGTCCTGGTCCTGGATCAGAGATGGTGGGCCAGTACTGGTCCTGGATCAGAGATGATCGGGCCAGTCCTGGTCCAGGATCAGAGATGATGGGCCAGTCCTGGTCCAGGATCAGAGATGGTGGGCCAGTACTGGTCCAGGATCAGAGATGATCGGGCCAGTCCTGGTCCAGGATCAAAGATGATGGGCCAGTCCTGGTCCAGGATCAGAGATGGTGGGCCAGTACTGGTCCAGGATCAGAGATGATCGGGCCAGTCCTGGTCCAGGATCAAAGATGATGGGCCAGTCCTGGTCCAGGATCAGAGATGGTGGGCCAGTACTGGTCCAGGATCAGAGATGATCGGGCCAGTCCTGGTCCAGGATCAGAGATGATGGGCCAGTTCTGGTCCTGGATCAGAGATGATCGGGCCAGTCCTGGTCCAGGATCAGAGATGATGGGCCAGTCCTGGACCGGAATCAGAGATGATGGACCAGTCCTGGTCCAGGATCAGAGAGAGTGGACCAGTGCTGGTCCTGGATCAGAGATGATGGGCCAGTCCTGGTCCAGGATCAAAGATGATGGGCCAGTCCTGGTCCAGGATCAGAGAGAGTGGACCAGTGCTGGTCCTGGATCAGAGATGATGGGCCAGTCCTGGTCCTGGATCAGAGATGATCGGGCCAGTCCTGGTCCTGGATCAGAGATGATGGGCCAGTCCTGGTCCAGGATCAGAGAGAGTGGACCAGTGCTGGTCCTGGATCAAAGATGATGGGCCAGTCCTGGTCCAGGATTACAGATGATGGGCCAGTCCTGGTCCAGGATCACAGATGATGGGCCAGTCCTGGTCCTGGACCAGAGAGGGAGCAGGGAAATGAGGTGGAGGATGGTGATGATGAAGAGCAGACACAGACGAGTAAAGGTTAACGTGTTTTACCTGGACAGGTGTTCAGATGTCTCTGTGATGAAGATGATGGTGATGAAGAGGAAGTCAAACTGGTTTCTGTCCTTGTTTTTCTCTTTTCGCTCCGTGTGTGTGTGATGGGTTGGATGGATTATTGGGTTTTACTCAGGCAGGCTCCGCCCTCACAGATAATCCCCCACCCCCAACAAAAATACACACACACACACACACACACACACACAGAACTGTCAGTCAGGCTGGGGAGGGGGCGTCGTGGCAGGGAATTATGGGATGTGTAGTGACTGGATCTGAGGGGTATTCCATGAAAATTGTTGAACAGACTCACCTGGAAAAGTCCGATCACACAGCTCCATCTACAGCTGTTCCACGAACGCAGCGCAGACTTATGTAATCCTGCCGGGGGGATTAGCATCTGGAGGACCCGGCCCAGAGTCTGGGGCTGCCATCGGGTTGGGTTCACATCAGAAGAAGAGTCTCCCATTAGGAATTAATGAAAGTATTAATGATTATTCTCAGTCTCCAAAACGTTCGTTAAACCCTCGATAAAGCTCTACATCAATAATCAGATCTCATCTTTCCATTTACTGATGAATAAACTTTAAAAGTAACTAATCAGACTAAATATCTTTAACAATACTGAGAAGCTTTAATCATCATGATAATTTTCAAAATGCATAACTGTAGCCATAAATACAGTACGGTCTGAAAGTTTAGACCTTCCATTAAAGAGAGAAAAAGTCAGCTGGCAGTAAAATGAGTTGAAATTGACAAAAGTAATAATGAATAAAAATTTTGAAAAAGTCATGACATTAATTTTGAATCATGGTTCAACAGGAATATAAAACACAAATAAACAAAAAATAAAACAATGACATGACTTGCATATTTACAGGCTTTAACCCATCTGGTGAAGGAAGTATTTGAAAAAAAAAAAAACAATATTTTAACAATATTTTTAACAAACAATATATTTACAGACTGTATGGAGGAGAATTAGGACCACTGAAGAAGAAAAATGCTTTCAAAAATTGAAAAAAAAAAATCTTCTGAAATTTTTTTTCAGTATTCTGGAAAAAAAAAATCTGAATTTAGAAGTTTTTTTTCAGAGATTTAAAAAAAATATACCCAAAGTTTATGAAAATGAAATTGATAAAATGAAATGAAAAATACTTTATTCATCCTAGAAGGGAAATTCAGTATTGTAAAAGCTCACTCTTTTTTCTTTTTTTTTTTTAATAAACAAAAAAATCAGTCAGTCTTGTTCTTTAGGGTGATGGTTGCTGGCAGGAATGAATTTCTGTATCTCTCCGTCCTACAGTGAACTTGACGCAGCCTCCCACTGAACACACTCTGTTGATTCTTCACCGTGTTGTGGAGAGGATGGGAAGAGTCCTCCATCATCTTCATCAGCTTGTGCAGCATTCTTTTCTGAACAATCAGCTCCAGCGGCTCCAGAGTTATTCCCAGCGCAGAACCAGCTTTCTTGATCAGCTTGTTTAGTTTCTTCGAGTCTCTGATTCTGATGCTGCTTCCCCAGCAGATGCTGCAAAGCTAATTGCACTTTCCACAACTTGTAGAAGATCTGCAACATCTTGGTGCAGACGTTGAATGATCTCAGCTTCCTTAAGAAGTAGAGTATAATATATATATATATATATATATATATATATATATATTCTGGGGGGGAAAAGTCAGAATTCTGACTTTTTCTTAGAATTCTGGATTTCTGGCTTTATATATACATATACAGGTATATATACATATATAAATATATATATGTATATTAGGGATGGGCGATATGGACTAAAAAATATATCGCGATAATTTCTCTTATTTATCACGGTAACGATAAGTGACGATAAAAACTATCAGCAAAATATTTTGTATCATAAATCTGTCACTAAATTCTGTCTTGAAAGCTCTACAAAATACTAGATGCCACTAAGCTATATCAATTAAGTTCAAGTAGTGCACCTGTATTGCGAAACTGTAGTGACACCAAGCAAACAAGTCTGAAATATGAGACCAAATTCTACATTTATTCAAACGATGCAAACAGCAAAACTAACTGGGCTTATAAAAACAAAGTAGTGCAACTGCAAACACAACCTGATAAATTGTCATCTCACGATAAAAACGATAAATTCAAATTGTTATTGTGGGGAATTTCTCTGACGATATATCGCACACGATAAAATATCGCCCATCCCTAATGTATATATATATATATGTATGTATTTACATATGTATGTATATACAGTATATGTATATGTATACTGATTGTCTCAAAGTGTTGCTCAACAAAATTTTAGCTTCGGAGTCCCATCATGCTTCTTTATTTGTTTTATTTTTTGTCTTTGTTTTAGTATTTCTGTTAAACCACAGTTCAAATTCAGTGCCATGGTTTTCATAGAATTTTTATTCATTATTACTTTAGTCAATTTCAAATTATTTCACAGAGCTGATTTTTTCTGTCTTTAATTGGCGGGTATGAATAATTCTCAGTACAACTGTACTATACTATTTATATTTTTTCCTCAAAGGTACATTATGTAAGAATTACTGACATCTAGTGGTAAAGATGGTTGTTTGAAAGAAAAGATGTTTTCTTTCAAATGACTTCATGTTCCAAGCACTGCTTTTAATCTACGGTGGCCATTGATGGCCAAACTTCTCCAAGACATAACAATGTTTTTATCTGTGAGTGGATCCAGTTGTCTCAGGAGTAGCTATGACAATGAATAATTACTTTTTAATTCTTTTAAGGAATTACTGATCCCAAACAGTGATCTAATTACCATTAAACAAAGTTGGAGCAGCAGTTTTAAAGTTCAGAGGGTTCTCACTTCACTCATTGTTTTGTCCATTCAGGGACACCGTAGTAAAAATGGTGGAATGAATATGGCAGCCTCCATATGTTGCTGCACAATCTGTTCAGGAAGCACTATCCGTAATATCAGCTCATCTGCACATGTGTGGAAAGGAAAACTTCCAGGTCGCTGTTGAATCTGCTGGATTTAGAAAAATAATGTCCTGAAAATACAAACTTCCATCATTGATAATAATAATAAAAAAGTAACAGATGGGGTAATAAACATTATTGACTTTGAGGTGATAAATGCTGTACTGAAATGGCTATATATATATATATATATATATTGACTAGATGTTTCAGATCATCTTACAAATTTAAATGTGAGACAATAATAACACAAGTAAACAGAAAATGCAGTTTTTAAATTAAGATTTTTATTTTAAGGGGGGTGGGGGGGGGGGGGGGGGGGGATTCAAACTTAAATGGCCCTGCGTGAAAAAGTGATCTTCCCCTAAACCTAATAACTGGTTGTTCCACCTTAGCAGCAACAACTGCAATCACGCGTTTGTGATAACTGGTAATGAGTCTTCTACAGCGCTGTGGAGGAATTTTGTTCCACTCATCTTTGCAGAATTGTTGTAATTCAGCCACATTGGAGGCTTTTCCAGCATGAACCGCCTTTTTAAGGTGTCATAACCTGCTGCTTTACATACACAATCCTTCTTAAATTATCTTCAGATGAATTTTTAAATCTAGTTGGGTGGGACGAAAATTTAATGAGCTTATTTAAAACTCTTTTTGTTCCCAACTTTTGTTTGTCGCGAGAACACGTACGAGAGTTAGAGCTGTCTGTAAGCGCGTTCACGAGGCAAATGTCAAAGTCAAAACAAAGTTTTATCAGGACAGAGCAGGTGAAGGAAATGATGTCCCAGCAGAGAAAAACGTGATAAAAACTTAACAGTGCGGTTGATAGAGAGGATCTGTAGAGTAAAAGGGCTGGAGTCCGATGAATATAAGGAGCGGACGTCTGACGTGAAGTTAACACTGTTAGCTTCTGTAGCTACATTAGCAGCTTGTCCGCTCGTCAACCACCGTTTACTGGTCTCTGACACAAAAGATAATAAGTTACACAGCAGCAACACTTACCGACTGCACATCCTCACTGATAAATATAATCCACTGCTCCCTGGTAAAGCTGTCCCTCCTGTTAGAGCACTGAAAACTCATGAATTTCTCAGCTCAGCATGGCAATTATATATATATAATATATATGTATATATATATATATATACATACATATAAATAAAATAATAGTTTATGGTTTAGTTTCCCTTCACATTGTTTTATATCAGAACACTCTAACATTCTTTTAACCAGATTTAAAATATCCACAGGAACTGCCTTGACTACAGACGCATTTCTGTAGACGTCTAATTTGAATTTGCCATTAAAATCTGTGAAATCTAAAATGTCACCATTTGTATCCATTAAGTGAACGATGGTCCAAACTAATTTTTCCTCCCAGTCCCTATAGGAAGGATTTTCTCTTATGTAGACTATATGTTATTCCAGATAATCATATTATGTGGAGTGAAATTACGTTTGTATAATACTTTCCAGTGCATTAATACCTGTGTGGAAATATGACAATTTCATCAGGGATCAAAATCACATCTGCAAAACATCTGCAACCATTTTAATTTCAGTACAGCATTTATCACCTCAAAATCAAGAATGTTCATCCTCCCATCTGTTACTTTTCTTTTAAGGATGGAAGTTTTTATTTTCAGGACATTATTTTCCTAAATCCAGATGATTCAACGGCGACCTGGAAGTATTCCTTTCTGCACATGTGCAGATGAGCTGACGTTATCGTGATTCCTGAACAGATTGTACAGCGACACCCCCCAGCAAGTAGATATAAGTTACTCATTCTAAGAAAATAAACATATAACAGCTGTTCTATTGCAGTAATTACATATCAATAGAAACAAAGTTTTGAAATATATATGACATTTTTCTGCCATTGACCTTTGATTTTTTTAATACTGTACCTTTAAAATTTGAATTTAAATTTAAAATTGATCTTTAAAAACACCTAAACAATTCTAGTTAATATCACAATAATTATAATAATTATATTTCATGGAGGTGTTGTTATTGTTGATTTAGTTTTAAAGATTGTCTCGTTGGCTTCGCTTTCTCAAATCTGATTGGTCGGCTGACCTGTCAACCAGGAAACAGGCGGGGCCGCTAAGCGGTCTGCGCTCTCATTGGTGCGCTGGAGCGGAGCCCAGGTCGTTTTCGGGGAGAAGAGGAGAGAAGAGAGAAAGAAATCTGGATCTCTCACTTTCAGTACGAAGAAAAGAAAAGAAAAGAAAGTAAAAGAAAAGAAAAGTAGAGAAAAGAAGAGAAAAGAAAAGAAAAGAAAACGCACAAAAAAAAAAAAAAAAGAAAAGTTCACGGAGGAAGGGGAGCAGTTTTTCTGGAGGTTTTTCTCCAACAGTTTCCGAGTTTGCCTCCAGGACCCGGAGCCGGACGGACTGCAGGATCCCGGGCTGCTGAAAACCTGAGTCCTACCCGGAGAATGAGACCGAGATGTGACGGAGCCGCCAGCCGGACCCGCGCCTCTGAGCCTGAGCTCCTGTTGCTTCAGGGGGGAACCCGGACTGGACTTTAGTCGAAAACATTTTCACCAAGTAGTTCTGGTCCAGGATGTCCTCGGAGCTGGTTCTGGGTTTGGTCTTCAGAGTCCTGTTGCCTCTCACTTTGACTGCAGGTAAGTTTTGCTGATCCAGACCCAATTAGATCCATGACAGACGCAGATCCATGACGCAGACCTGCAGATGAGAAAGTCACATCTCAGTCTGGCGGATTTTCCCCACTGATGAAAATCAATATGTTATTAATTAGTGACGTTTATGATGGTTTCATGTAGAAACAGATCAGTGGATGGATGGATGGATGGATGAGGGATGGATGGTTGATGGATGGATGAATGATGGATGGATGGATGGATGGATGGATGGATGAATGGATGATGGATGATGGGTGGATGGATGGATGGATGGATGGATGGATGGATGGATGGATGGATGAATGATGGATGGATGGATGGATGGATGGATGGATGAGGGATGGATGTATGAATGGATGATGGATGATGGGTGGATGGATAAATGGATGGATAGATGGATGAATGGATGGACGAATGGATGGATGGATGGATGGATGGATGGATGGATTGTGGATGGATGGTTGGATGATGGGTGGATGGATGATGGATGGATGAGTGGATGGAGGGATGGATGCATGGATGGATGATGGATGGATGGATTAATGGATGATGGATGATGGGTGGATGGATAAATGGATGGATAGATGGATGAATGGATGGATGGATGAGTGGATAAATGGATGGATGGATGGATGGATGGATGGATGATGGATGGAGAATGGATTATGGATGGATGGTTGGATGATGAATGGATGGATGATGGATGGACGGGTGGATGGAGGGATGGATGGACTGGTGGATGGATGCATGGATGGATGGTTGATGGATGAATGGATAGATGGCTGGATGGATGGTTGGATGATAGATGGATAAGTGGATGGATGGATGGATGGATGGTTGGATGATGGATGGTAGGGCTGGACGATTATGGAAGAAATGATAATCACGATTATTTTGACTGATATTGAAATCACGATTAATATACACGATTATTGATTTTATAAAGTGTTTATTGAACCACATAACTCAACTTGAAATATAACTTTTTTTTTTTTAATTTAACCGAAAATAAATTAGAAACAAGTAAAGGAGTAAAATAAGAATATTATTCAAAATAATAATAGCAATAAAAACAAATACTAAGTCTACGTGCATTCCTGTTCTATATTCCTGCAGTTTGCTTCCTGTAACTCCACCAGTCTGTTCACTTCAGGATTAATTGTTTTTCTTCGATTACAGTGTTTTTATGATTGTGAAAAGGCGAAATTGAAATCACGATTAAAATTCAATTAATTGTCCAGCCCTAATGGACAGATGGATAATACTGTAGATGAACTGATGATGAATGGATGGATAATAAATGGATGGATGACAGATGGACTGATGACGGGTGGATGGATGGATGGATTATTGAGGGATGGATGGATGGATGGATGAATGATGGATGGATAGGTGACAGATGGACTGGTGATGGGTGGATGGACAGAAGGTGGATGGTGAATGGTGGATGGATGAATGGGTGATGGATGGACAGATGGATGACAGATGGACTGATGACGAGTGGATGGATGGATGGATGGATGGATGGATGGATGGATGGATGGATGGATGGATGGATGGATGGATGGATGGATGGATGGATGGATGGATGGAAGATGGGTGGATGGATAGATGGATGGATTATGGATGGGTGGATGGATGGTGGATGGATTGTTTGTTGGTTAGATGGATGGATGGAAGATGGGTGATGGATGGATGACTGGATGGATGGATGATGGATGGATGGATGGATGGATGGATGGATGATGGGTGGATGGATGAATGGTGGATGTATTGTTGGTTAGATGGATGGATGGATGGAAGATGGGTGAATGAATGATGGATGGATGAGTGGATGGATGGATGGATGGATGGATGGATGGATGATGGGTGGATAAATGGACCGGTGGATGGATGGATGGATGGATGAGGGATGGATGGTTGAATGATGAAGGAATGGTTGATGGATGGATGAATAGATGATGGATGGATGATGGACGGATGGATGGATGGATGGATGGATGGATGAAGGATGGATGGTTGGATGATGAATGGATGGTTGATGAATGGATGGATGGATGGATGGATGGATGGATGGATGGATGGATGGATGGATGGATTATAGATGGATGGATGGATGGATGGATGGATGGACTGGTAGATGGATGGATGAGGGATGGATGGTTGGATGATGAAGGAACGGTTGATGGATGGATGAATAGATGATGGATGGTTGGATGATGGATGGATGGTTGATGGATGGATGAGTGGATGGAGGGATGGATGCATGGATGGATGAATGAATGGATGATGGATGATGGGTGGATGGATAGATGGATGAATGGATGGACGAATGGGTGGATAGATGGATGGATGGATGGATGAATGGATGGAAGATGGGTGGATGGGGGGGGGTGAATATACAAGCAGAAATGACTGAATGACAGTCAGCAGCTCAGCGGCCATCAGGGAGACGGAAAGCCGAACAGATTTGACAGAAAGGTCCTGATTTTTATTTTGACCCTAAAATAAAACAACAACAAAAAAAAAACAGTTTTGAACAAAAATCTGGATTTTAAAAATCAGAAAACAAAAATATCATTTTTTTTTCTTTTGAAAACAGCTGTGTGACCCTCCTACAGATATTGATAACTGGTTATAATCAGGATTTATTATTTTCTGCGTCATTCATTCAGGAGAATCTGTTCAGATTACTGATTTGCAATAATCTATAAACAGCTGTGATGGCTTCATTTTTCCATGTTTGAAATCATACGAGTGCCAGGAGCTTATTGATGGTTTGACTGTTTATAGATTACTTTTCAGGTGGTCTCTCTGATGGATCAATATTCACGCACTGATCTCTGCCTTCACAGCTTGCGTGCTGCGGTACGATGGATTCTCTCTGATCTACATGCTGCTGCTGCTGCTGCTGCCACTGCTGCCCCAACCCTCCTCCACCTCAGGTACCAAAGCTGATCAATGCTCATCAATGCTTCAGTTTCTGTTCTGGCCAACAGTGAGACGGATGTTCGATAAAAAGTGAAAGTGGTTAATATCTGGTTCATCAGTCAGAGTTCTGCTCCATCATTGTGGCCTAAATGAGCCCAAACTGAGTTACCATGGTTGCGAGTGCGGGTTAACGAGTTACAGTGGCAACTATGCTTACCAGTTATACCACAAGCTTTGACCAGTTACACAACTCGTTTTTAAAGGAGTGATGACATAGCAGTGAAAACTAGTTCATGTTGTTGGCATTGCTGCATATGTCAAATCTCCAAAGAAAAAACTGTGTTTTTTACAGCGGAGGATTGTTTTGAAACGCCAGACCTCCCTTCCTCAGTAAAAGAGTTTGGGTGCGGTAATGATATAAAACTTTACCTGGAGACCAAGTTGACTTCATTTTGATTGGCTACACCTTATTTGGCTATGACCTTATTTAGAGAAAGTAGGTCAAGCTGTCCTAGCAGTTGGAGTTTGCTAAAGGCTAACTGTTAGCAACATGAGCACTTCAGACAGTGAGCTATGTTTATCAGAAAAGACAGCATTTAGAAAATAAATAAACTTACAGGTAATAACAAGGTTGTGGTCGCCTCCCTCACATACACCAAACACTGTCTTTTTTCACTTTGTCTATTTTGTATAGACCCCTTCACGGACTACGTCACAGTGACGTCGCTGCTGTATTTGGAGGCAAAACCATACAGCACACAGCAAAGACTGTAGAAATTAGTTTTCTCGAGTGTTATTACGACTTTAAAATGTTGTCTTGTTGTGTGTTTGGGTGCCAGAATAGGAGGAACAACGTTTGTGGCAGTAAATTAAAGTTTTTTAGGATACGAGTGGACACTAGTACTCAGAAAAAACTACGACAATTATGGTTCAATGCAATGAGATAAGAAGACTGAACAGAGGCGATCATCATTAATGCTCACGTTTGCAGTTTAAATACTGCTGAATGACTGCAACAAGACCCTAGCCTGCAATATAAAACTTAAAAACGTCAAATATGTTCTGCTTTTCCCTAAAAGCAATACAGCTAATCATTATATCAACACATCAGAACGAGTGTAACAGTTACTGCATTGGAAGCATTTCCGTTAGCTTAAACTTACCACCACAGGTGCAGTTTGCTGTTAAAATGATGTTTTCCCGTTGTACGATAATCCAGGTCTCGTCGTTCTTCTTGCTTTGACCTGGCTCAGCAAAATGTCCGACCGCAGCACACAAATATCCAAACGTAGATTGGTGTATTTTATAATTAGAACATGTGGTGACCATTTCTGACATAGTTGTCAGCACCCAGCTGTTTCTTTGCTCTGAGCTTCTCTTTGCTGGACACACAGATGTCCGGCCACTCCACCGTCTGCAGTAGGGCTGTGTTCAAAAAAATCGATTTTCCAATTCTGAATCGATTCTCATATTAATTTCCAAAGATCGATTCGTATGTCCAAAGATCGATTTTTCTTATCTTTTTTTAAAATAACCATTTAATGTACTGCCCCCGGTTAAGTGCAGTGGCTCAGCCGCTCCGCTAGGAGGAGATAGTGAGCTGGACAGAGTGTAGGACTACTAAAGCTAGTGCAGTGCCAGAAGAAGACTAAGTGGAGCTGGTAAAAGTAGTTTCTAAAAATTCAGTTTAAACAGAGCAGAGGAAACATCTGCCTGTAAGTACTTTAATAAATGCAGTTAATGTTCATGATCGAGGTGGAATTGATACTTTCTATTTTGTATGTTAACTTTGAAGTCACGACGTAGATGCTAATTCCATTAGCATGTCAATGGCATTTCCTATTTATAGTTAGCATCGAGCTAGGGGGTTAGTCGCTGGTCGTTTTAAGTTTTAAATGCTGACTTACTGTGTATTTTGCCTCACTGAATCATAATTTTGTGAATTTTATTATATGTTTCCTGGTCTTGAATTAATGTTGTGAATGTAGTCGTTTTTTAAATTGAAGGGTGTGAATAATTTTGTGGATGACTGTATCTGGGGAGAGGGTTTGGTTTGGTCCTTACAGCCACCATTAACTACATTACTTCATTCATTCGTTGTTGAATATCAATATAATACTAGCATTAATATGTTGCATAACTACAGAGTTATGGAATTGGGGTAAAGGCTAAAAAATTTTTTCAATACCAGGAAACCAAAATCAGATCGAATCGAGATCGGATTGGATCGGACAGATCGAAAATAATCGATCCAAAACCATAAGAATCAGAATCGAATCGATTCTTGAAATCTGAATCAATACCCAGCAGATCTTCATCCTCTCCTGTAAGGTGTCTGGAAGCTAGCCTGCTTCCATCTGCTAGCGTTAATTTACTAAAGTATCTGTCATGGTCCGTAGAGTGTCTGCACATATTCCCACAGTTACAACATTGAAACACTTGTTTGAAAACTCTCCATTTATGAAAAAGCCACCAAAACCTGCTAGCTGCCGCTTGTTAACATAGCGGCTAGGGCTGCTTTTGCCTCCAGCTAAGCCCCGCCCACTGGAATACGTCACATTGTTTACAATCTGTGAAGGGGTCTATTTGTTTAGTTTTTCTCATCCCTTTTTTAGAATGCGTTTGCATGAAAATAAAAAAAAAAGTTTTAGTTAAGTGCACTATAAATTTGTTACCTTGGTTACATCTCGGGTGAGTATGGGCAAACTGGGACAGTTAAGCTTAATCTTTGCATGTGTTTACTTCTGTTACTAAAAGTCACCATTGAGCTCATCATAGGCAGCATGAGATTAAAACAAAAAGGTTCTGTGTGGATGATGTGGATGTTTGGTTCATAATGAGAATTTACGGTGAGGTTACATTTTCAGAAAGTGTCCCAGTTTACCCATAATCACCCTGTATGTACGATACATTGCATCTTGCGTATGTGTGAGTAAAAACTGAGTGTTTTAACTGCCTTCAGTAAAGTGTGTGAATGAAATGTATGAGTTATTACTGAGAAACTGTATAGAGCCAACAAACCCTTTATTTCACACATTAAAATTTAAGGATTTAGTGGATTGTTGCATCATACAAATTATATTCAAAGCCCATAAAAAGAAAACTTAGCAAAAGTCCAAGCAGATAGAAAGCTGTTATAAGGAACATAAATGGTCCAGGGATCTTTGACAAAACATTGAGGGAATGGTGATTTAGTGAAAGAACCTTATTTCTTTAAGAAAGAAATAAAAGAAAAACTGCAATAAAGAAATATGAAGAATTGTATTAGTTCAGTAGTAGTTTCACCATCACGAAGATGGAATTTTTGATGCTTTTCAGGACTTAAATTGTTTATTTTCATAGTGTGATACATTATTATTTGTTAAATATATGACAGAAATTTTGCTGATAAAAATTTAGTAAATGTCATAAAGTGGCAGGTGTAAGATTTTTCTTCTTTCTGCTCCTTATTATTTCAGTGTACTGAAATAGTGACTTTCTGTCAATTTTACTTTGAGAAATTGGTTTTTACTTTTGTCAGTTTCCTGGAAAAAAAAAATGAAAAAAAACAAAAATCAAATGTGTGTGCAGGTGTTTAGGATGTATGTGTGTGTATAATATGTTGGAGTGAGCTGTGGAATGGGACAGTACAGACCTTCAACCTCAATATCTTCTTCATATTTGTCTGATGACATCATCATAATATTGAGTTGTAACATGATGATGTCATACTTGACTGAGTGATGATCATTCTCAGGTGATGGCAGGAAACTGGTTCTTTCCTGAAGGATCTTCCTGAGGAAACTCAGAGAATAGAGCGGTCTGTGTCAGGCTGTGACATCACTTCCTGTCCTCTGATTGTGGTCTCAATGTGGAGGAAGGGTGAAAGGGTCTTAGAGGATGGCCACTTTAAATTTAGTGACTAAATTTAGAGAAGAATCACTCGCTTCTCGTCACAGACGCCTTACAAAACTCCAACACATTCAGTTCAGTTTGGGTCAGTTCAAATCAAACTTTATTCATATGCACATTTTATGCATAAAACATTAAAGTTCTTCACTAAATACAGTATTTTACTTCAAAATACATAAAAGCACACAAACACAAATGCATCTTTCTCACACCCACACACTATTTAGACCTATATCTCCCACCCCCACCCCTCCCCCTTTAGCCCATTTAAAACCTGGTACCAGGTTGGGAAACAACATCGTAGGGGTCCGTCCCACCTACGACCTCCATGGAAGCCAGACACCATGCCTCAACCATAAGGCTGCACACTGGGCCCTGACCACGAGGGGTGTGCGAAAATATCAATGTGCCAATATATCCCGATATTTTGCGTTTTGAGATCTTATCAATTTGAAAAAGCGCTGTATCGTTTTTTTGTAATGAAATCTTGTGAAATTTCATAACGAGACAACGAGATCTCGCAATTTTGTTCCATCAGCGTTGGTCCAGCATGTAGAGAGTCCCTGTTATCCTGGAAGAACTTCATTTCCCAGCATTCCTTTCAGAGTCATGTGACTACGGTGCAGCTGCTGCTGCTACAGACTGACTTGCTTCGAAGCTGCTGATAATATGTCTGCTAGTATCTGATATATGGCAGTATCTAATACCTGCTTGTATCTGATATATGGTACTTTATACATGCTGGACCACTGCTAATGGAACAAGATCTTGTGAGATTTTGTTACTCCATAACCAAATCTTGCGAGATTTTACAAACGAAATAAAAAGAACAAGACGTTATGTGATACATATGACCGTGATGAGGCAAAGCTGGTAAGTTAGCTTTTATAATAGCTTTGAATTAAAGAGATGGAAAACTCAAATACAGTTGCAAATTGTGTCAGTACAATCTGCACCACTTTAGTGGACGAACCCCAGTGCATCCACTAAAGTGTCCGGACGCACTTCAACGAAAGGTAAACAAGACATTAATAGGGCAGCTTTCCAACGGGGTGCTGTACTGTTACGTGATACAAATGACTGTGATGATGGAAAGCTGGTAAGCTAGCTTTTATAATAGCTTTGCATAAAAGAGATGAGAAACCTCAGTTTTGTCTCAGATCTGCTGGGGCATAAATTTGTCTGTCGCAGACGATTGTGTCAAACATGGTCCCTATCAAGGTCCTCCCTCATGTGCGAAAGCAAACTGATGGAGAAGGGTAGTTCTGATAACTAAACTCAGGACGGGTAGTTATCGGAACTGCCTTCCTAGAACCTCTCTGTCCAAATGCCTCTATTGTTAGAAAAATCCCATTTACAAAAATACATACAGTATTTTTGTGTCGTGCTGCATTTTTTAAAAATGTTCTTTTGTAAATCTACAAAATAAAATGTAAAAGTATTGAAGTGCAACATATTTTACTGTGATGTTGTCTCAAGCTTGCGCCATGACACATGGGATATATATGGCTGGAGTGTTTGAGTAACTGCAGAATGATGCCGTTTGATGACATATTAATGAAGATAATGTCATTAATGTTGAAGTTATGAAAAGTCTTCCAACTATCTTTATTATTTTTTGTGTTAATTAATTTAAATCTCTGGAATCACGCTAGTATGGACAATCCATGTCCAACAGCTGCTGCAGGTGGAGGAGACGGGTAGAAACTCAGGGTTTCTTAAAGAAAACCTGCCAGATAGCAGGTTTTGCTCAGGTCGGGCTGGATCGGTCCACGTTTTTTTTTCGTCTCCACAGATAAAAACTGGGACGGATACCCTTACATCCGACCCGACCCGGCCTACTTTTTGGTACCCTTTAGTAGGGGAACTGATCTAACCGATCCGGACCAAAGAAGTGGAGCTAATACACAGCAATCCATTGATTCGTTGAAAAATCCGTCATTTGACCTGACATAAAAACAAAGCAGGTGTGACTCCTTTCTTTTCTGTCTCATGTGGTGCGGTGCTTTGGTTGAAAGGCGTTGCACGGCAATGATGCCACGCGATCACGCAGCAGTGCTATCCGGTTAATACTATGCCTCCAGAATAAGGGTACAGTTTTCTGTGGGGACGCAATGTGAAATCAACATATCTGTACCCACCTGGCCCGGCCTGACCCGACCTGACCCAGACCCACGGGTGGAAACGGGGCTAAAGAGTCTGTTACCATGGTGATTGAGTCAGAATTTCAGACACTCCTCTTCCTGGAACCGGTGACTCAGAGTTTCCCTCACCTCAGGGTTAACATACTCAGAGTTCACCACATAACCCTTTTCCTGGAAACCCCCCCCCCCGGTTGGTTCAGTTTGGTTCAGTTAATTTTAGTTAATTTTGGGATGGCGAGTCAGATGGTGAAACACTCCTTACTTAAAGTCCCTGGTCTTGAAGGATAACTTTGTTTTTTTCAACCTGGATCTTATTTCTAGGAGTTTATACGTGCATTTACTCACTGGTAAAATTTCTGTATCACTTGGACTCCTTCGAAAGATATGCTGAGTCGCCCTTCGGCTACATCCATATGTCAGAGATGGGGCAGCCTCTCTATCGGGCATTTTCTGCAGCAAAATGAATGATGGAACGAATGCTATTGTCCTGTGAGTTCAGAGTTTTGCGGATTGCGGTTTGTTGGAGTCTGAGTAGCGAGCTGCTCTTCTCAGCTGTAGGCCTACTGTAGCAGCGTTTGGGAACACGTGTGGCCTGTAGAGTGCAGACAAACCCCCCCGATAGCTAACAGAGAGTTAACTCTGAACTCACAGGACAATAGTACTCGTTCATTTCTTCATTCTACTTAAAGGGGAACTTTGTTTTTTTCAATCTGGACCTATTTTCTTGCATGAAATCTGTTTGTTTCCTCACCCAGACAGTTTTGGTGCAACTTGAATTCCTTCAGGAGATTTTTAGATCAACTCCAGATCAGCATTTGTCCATTGTTATGGAGGTGATGGGGCAACCGCGCGCAGCCTCCAAATAAGACATTATCTGCCACAAACTCCTTCATTTCATCAATGTTTTGTAACCAAACATTAGTCGGACTCCCCTGTGACATTTACTTGTTATGGTGTCGCATAATAGTGATGTCATCAAAGCCGCAGCAGTAAAAAAAAAAGTGTGTAAATAAGGACGAATCACCACAAAAAAGCCGCTTCGAGCTCACAGGGGGGTCCGACTAATGTTTGGTAACAAAACATTGATGAAATGAAGGAGTTTGTGGCAGATAATGTCTTATTTGGAGGCTGCGCGCGGTTGCCCCATCACTTCCATTATATTGGACATACGCTGATCTGGAGTGGATCTAAATATCTCCCGAAGGAATTCAAGTTGCATCAAAACTGTCTGGATGAGTAAATGAATTCATGCTAGAAAATAGGTCCAGATTGAAAAACTGAAGTTCCCCTTTAAAGTATTGGGGGAAATTGCTGCAGATAATGCCTTATACAGGCTGCCCCGTCTCTCCCATTATATGGATGTACGCCGAAGGGCAACTCAACAAAATACCTTTCAAAGGAATCAAAGTGATGCAGAAATGTTACCGGTGAGTAAATGTGCATATACAGTAAACTCCTAGAAAAAAGGTCCAGGTTGAAAAAAAAAGTTATCCTTTAAGTTTCAGGACCTTTGGTGATGGTTGGCAGCAGTTGCTCCTCTGAGATGGTTGCTGATCTCCTTCGTCCTCGGTTGGTGGAGGAATTTAAACTCTGGATCATTTTTCCTGAATCATGGAACTTTCTTACATTCCTTTGGGGTCACTGGTGTAAATACGACTCTGGTTGTCTACAGATGAGTTTGTTGTTGTGACAGAGCTCCATCTTACCTGTTTACTTCTGTTTATACAGCAGCAGAGCTGTTTACAGCCTCTGATTGATCTGTTTACATGCATGTTGCTCAGAGGCAGAAAGCTCTGCTTTGTTTAATTTGCTCACTGGCTGAGCTACACCTGGTGGCTTCACGCTGGGGCCCACAGGGGCCCACAGGGGCCTACAGGGGCCTTGTTCCTTATGGGGTTACTTTCAGCAGTGTTCCGGTTCAGAGTCTCGCCTCTGCATGTGTTCCAGGCTCTGTTCCACAGACCTGACTGTTCTGGGGATTATTTCTACACCAGCTGGTGTTGTATTTTACACGGCTGGACAGCGTGATCGGTCACCTGTACAACCAGGAGCAGCTGGTAAGGACGCTGCTTCTGTGGAAGGAGCAACATGTGTGGGTGGTGCCTCCAGACATGTTCCAGAATCCCCTGTAATATTCTCCTGATGATGTTCACTCTGGTTCTCAGCTCCTTTGTGGATTAAATAAGGGCTTCTTAACTTTTTTATGGTGGGGCCCGATTTTTTCTTTGCAAACTGGTCTGGGGCCCATTAACATACTGATCTCACTCTGTGTTTGATTTTATTAAACCTTGTAAAATATGACACAATGAACACAAAAACATGATCATGTAAAACTACTGTATGTCACATGTACAGTATGTGAAGTTACACGTACAACAAGAGGTGTAGTAATTCATGGAATAAAATCAGACTCCTGAAAGAACTCATTTAAAGGCCTAAATCAAGATTATGAACACAAAATCTACTCAGTCTTACATTTTGTTCCAGAAAAAAAGAGACTTGGAATAAATTGATGGAAATACATAGAAATACAGAAATTTGATCAACAAAATAGAGCAGTAATAAAATACTTTGAAAATAATAAAATACTCATATTCAATCATCTGAAAAACAAAAACAAAAACAAAACCCCAAAACAGGAACTGAGCCGTGAGAGCAAGCGGTCAGTCAGGTCCCAAGTTAAATGCTTTGGCCAGTCAGTTTAGTGTGTTTTGCTCTGCTTAGAGTGGACTGAAAACTATTATTTTTGCCTCAAGAAACACTGTTTAATACCGTGACAAGACCACAGCGATATCGTGGCAATTTACCTCCCACGATATCGTGATATCACCAGTATTGTGACACCCCTAACAAAAGCGCTTTTCACAGCCCTCAAAGTGGTGCTTTGGTTAGGAATCCCTGAGGATTGAGCTCTCCCACAGGTAGATACATCACGCACTGATTCATTTTCTACTCAGAGACCTCAGTCGTGATGGTGATCCAAACACAGCCTTGGTACCTCCTCATGCTGGTCACCAGTCTGGTCACATTTAGATGTGAGAGGATGTTTAAACCCCCCTCATCACCCCCACCATGCTGACATCTCTTTACCTTTCTGTCTGTGTTTCTAAGGCAACACGAGTCAGTGTGTGATGGCGGCGTGTGTCTCCAGCGGTGTCTTCCTGCTGCTGCAGAGCTTTTTCCAGGTGACCACCGTGATACTGCATCCTGAAAATAACTGTAAGACAAATTTCTCTTCATGCACACGTTTTTACCTGCACAGGTGAGTTCATGTGTCAAACACAGGTGTCTATGTGCAGGTACGTCATGGCAGAAAGCTCTCAATCAGCTCGGCCTGGTGAGGTAAGAACGATCTGCATGTCATTAAAAGCGCTCCATTCACTGTCAGTTTACTAACTGTTCCTCCATTTGCTAACTGTTCCTTCATTTACTAACTGTTCTTCCGCTTACTAACTGTTCCTCCGTTTACTAACTGTTCCTCCGTTTACTAACTGTTCCTTCATTTACTTACTCTTCTTCCGCTTACTAACTGTTCCTCCGTTTACTAACTGTTCCTTTGTTTACTAACTGTTCCTCCGTTTACTAACTGTTCTTCCGCTTACTAACTGTTCCTCTGTTTACTAACTGTTCCTTCGTTTACTAACTGTTCCTCCGTTTACTAACTGTTCCTCCGTTTACTAACTGTTCTTCCGCTTACTAACTGTTCCTCTGTTTACTAACTGTTCCTTCGTTTACTAACTGTTCTTCCGCTTACTATTTGTTCTTCCATTTACTAACTGTTCCTCTGTTCACTAACTGCTCCTCCATTTACTAACTGGTCTTCTATTTACTAACTGTTTCTCCATTTACTAACTGTTCCTCTGTTCACTAACTGCTCCTCCATTTACTAACTGGTCTTCTATTTACTAACTGTTACTCCATTTATTAACTGTTCTTCCATTTACTAGCTGTTCCTCTGTTCACTAACTCCTCCGTTTACTAACTGTTCTTCTATTTACTGTTACTCTGTTTACTAACTGTTTTTTCATTTACTAACTGTTCCTCCATTTATTAACTGTTCTTCCATTTACTAGCTATTCCTTTGTTCACTTACTGTTCCTCCATTTACTTACTGGTCTTCTATTTACTAACTGTTACTCCATTTATTGACTGTTCTTCCATTTACTAACTGTTCCACTGTTCAGTAACTGTTCCTCCGTTTACTAACTGTCGTTCCATTTACTAACTGGTCTTCTATTTACTAACTGTTCCTCTGTTCACTAACTCCTCAGTTTACTAACCGTTCTTCTATTTACTGTTACTCTGTTTACTAACTGTTTTTTCATTTACTAACTGTTCCTGTGTCCCCTAAGAACATACACTTGCCCAAAACCATGCCTTTAAAGTGCAGGAGTGTGCGTGCTGATGGTTTGGGGGCAGGTTGGTGAAGAAAACCAATATCAGCCGAGTGGATAGCTTGTTAGCTTGCTAGTAAACAGCTGATGAACCATGTTTCTAAATCACTCACCTCTAACTTCTCTCGTGGTGTAAAAAGTCCACACTGCAAATGTCAACACCTCCAAGACTTGATCCTTATCTAGTATTTTGTTTTTTATTATGTTTGGCGCAGCAGCAGTTAGCAGTCTGTTAGCTGTGGTTGTTTCCACAGAGGGGTGCACGTGGTGGGGGCGGGGAAAGAGACAAGACATGAAGGCATCAACTGGTTCTTTCTATACGTTGCGAATGACCAATTCCTGCCTTTCAGTGTGAATGTCAGAGATTGGTCAGAGCTTTTACAGACCTGCAGCTCTCACAGAGGTCTGACATTTTTCCTTCTTTTTTATGAATACATGATGTGTTGAAACTGTCATTTCACCCAGTCGAACAAACCGTGTTTCTGAACTGGATTACCAACTCTGGCTTGAATAACTGTCCTAGCTAAAGCTTCATATGCAGTGACCACAGGTGAGCACATTTCCGCCATCTGACAGAGAACATGTCGGGTAGAAATACGAACCACCTGAAAAATCACACAAACGTATCAACATTTTTAACTGCTCCGGATTCTTCATGTCGATCCTGGGAACGTGCACAGCTGACCGAGCTGAATCTACCGTCATTTTCATAATTACTAACTCATATTACAGCCTAAAATGGACCCAATATTCTTTGTAGGTTTTATGAATGTCAATCCATAATCTGTGGTCTGAACTAATCCGCGATGAGGTGAGAATGTGTTGTGACTTCACAGCTGAGTGTAGCTGTCAGATGATGTTATATTGTTATTGTATCGTATCCACACTGTTACGCTGTAACGGGAAAGTTCCTGTTACAGTTACAGAGTTCATAAAGTCACAATTTAGCAGCGCTGATATTAAAGTGCTGGTGACACGATTATCATTTCATGTAATGCTACTATACAATATTACAGCAACACTAAATGAGTCGCTCAGTGGAATTGTAAGTCAAACAGACTTGTTTTCACAGAAATATCTTAAGTTTTCTGAGTTTGAAAGGAGCTCTGCAACAGCGACTAAGAAAAACACGCCGCCATATTGCGACGTCAGCGGGAGATCTCGGGCGGCTTTTTTTTTTTTTTTTTTTTAATTTACTCGGTCGGCTAACAACAAGCAACATGGAAGCGGTGGACGGTAACGATGATGGTCCCTGCCTGGAATTGATTTGTTTGGTGGAATCATCAGACAGTTCAGAAGAGTTAGGTGATGTTGAGGAATATAGAGGCATCACACCTTATAGATTTGAGCCTTATCAAACGGACTTCATGCCGAGTGAGCAAGACTGAAAGCGGGAGTGCCGGAGAAGATGACATGGTCATTGCAGCAGCAGAGGGAAACACACGGCAGGGGAACACCGATTGCTATGTCTTTGTTATACATTACGATTAGCATTTTTTGTTGTTAGTGATTTGTTTATATAGTAATTTGTGAATAAATGTAACTATTTAAAAAACTGATTTTTAACCTCTCCACACCCACCTGGACACCAGCGCCCATTTAGCTGTGTTTTCCATTAACAACAGCAAGCCACTATATGGACATATACATGGTTATAAAGCTTAGATAAATACATAAATAAATACATAAATAAAAAGAAGCAACTGCATCTCCCTACCTTTGAAGTGGATCCAGAAGCCATTTTATAAGTCCAATCTTCAATTGTTTACATTGTTCACAGTCCTTCTGTTCGTAAGTTCGTAAGGGTTCACCAATTTAAAGTAATCAAAAATATTTTTGATGAAAACGATTCCGTAGTGTGAAAATAGCCGACACACAGAGAAAAAAAAATCATTTTTCACCGTCCAAAAAGTCCGCTCGTCACAGCTACACGGTTTGTTTAGTAACATCTTGCTACGACCCCTAACGTAGCTGTTGGGGTGTGCTTGTTTTCCTCACTCTCCTTCCTGCAAAACAAGTGTCCACATCCGTTTTAGTCTAAATTCAACCCTCAGACACTCCTTGTCTTAAAACAAGCGCTCTCAGTTTGGAAGCCCATTCAACAGCACACAGCGCTGACAGCACAGCTAAAAGTCCCGTAGCTGGAAACTTGAATAAACTTACGCCATTCTTATGAGTGTTTGGACAAAAACCTGCAACACTATGCGACGGCATATCTGTAACCTTTAGCCAGTAAAGCTAAAACAAAAGGAGAAACTGTTAGCAAAACCGCTAGCTCTCCAGTCAACAAGCCGGGTGGGCAGTCTTTCGCTGATGTCACATCCGGTTTTGTACTCCTGTGGTGAACAGCGCCACAGTCTGGTCAGAAAAGCAGCGATGTTTTCTAATAACTCATTTATGCAGCTGCGGTTGTTTATGTTACATAGATCATCATGAAGGACGTTTTGGTCTATAAAACATGGCAAAAAATGTTAAAATCGTGTCACCAGCACTTTAAAGTTTCTGATATTTACATCTTTTTGTTAAGCTTGTATTTACAGTTGTGCCCAAATGTTTACATTCCCTCCCATTAAAGAAAAAGGCTACACTCACAATAGGGGATTATCACGCTTCCGCGTTCCGGTTTCCAGAAGTTGAAACATTTGAAGCTTCCTCTTCCGGGCCAGGAATGGCTCAATGTTGCTGCTCTGTTCCATTGTGTACATCTAATCAACAACGCCAGCCGTACCTAAGTTTTCATGGATTCCCGACTGAAAAGACACTAAGGAAGAAATGGATGAAAGCGATTTGTCGGAGTGAAGGACCGAAACTTAAAATAAAACAAGGTTGCACGTATGTCTGTAGTCGGCACTTCAATGATGCAGACTACACTACAGCTAGCGTTAGCAAGCTCGCGTTCGCTGACGTTACTAACTTTTCGCTTGTGAAAACATACAAGCGTCTGAAAACTGGGTCTGTACCCTCCCGTTTCCAGTGGAACAACTGGGGACTGCCAAAAAAAAGGAGACGCTTTCAGATGCTTGTGTGTTTTCAGCCGCACAAAGTTAGGCACGTCATCGAGCTGGCTAATGCTAACCTGCCAACACGACTGTGCAGACTGCCGGCTACAAACAAACGTGTGTTTTATTATAAAGTTCGGTCCTTCACCGCGGCGAATCGATCGCTTTGATCCACTTCTTCCTTAGCATCACTTCAGTCTAGAATGAAAACTTAAGTATGTTTGGAGTTTATCCTATTTAAACAGTATAACAGAGCAGGAACGGCTGATGTTAACATGGCCCGGAAGAGGAAGTGCCAAAATCCGGGAACTTCCGGTTAGCGTGATAATCCCCTATAGTGATTCAAATAACAAGAAAGTTAAAACGTTATAATATTAACAAAGAAATTACTAAATTATAATTTAGTAAAATAAAACATTGATTTTGAACTGGGGTTAAAAAAAGACTGAACAAACAAACAAAACTGTACCAAACAAATTAGAACATCTTGCTCATGAACAGTGGACCGACATACCTGTCAACAGGTGCAGACGTCTGATTGGACGTTACAGAAAACACCTGATTGCAGTGATTGTCTCAAGACTCTGGAGCACTTCTTTAATATCTCAAATGCAGCCAGAGATCGAAAGAGGTTTTCATTTTCCTCTAACTTTCATATAATGGAGTTCACCAGCAACTGAATCAAAAAGGTCCACAAAAACTTGTCAATATTCCTCCATACTGCTCGTCCAATGTAATCCAAGTGTCCTGAGTGGGAAGCGTCCAGAATTTATTCCAAATCACATCATTTAGTATATTTTTTTCTAGCTTAAACAGTAGTACATCTAGCTGGTGCAAAGCGCGACCCTGTGAGTTCACGAAACACTACGGAAGCCGCGGCAGACGAGATCACGCCTTCTCTTTGTCTTCCTTTCTTTGTTTTAAATCAATATCTAACCCCTCTTGTGTTTGTCCGCAGCTCGTTCGCTCTTAGCACAATGTAAACAGCGAATTTCTTCTTCTACGCTTGCATTATCGGCAGAGTAGGCGCTAAACTCCACAGCTTCCGTAGTTTCGTGAACTTGCAGGGGTGCGCTTTGTGACAGCTAGATGTTCTGCTGTTTAGGCTATAAAAATCTACTAAATAATGTCGTTTCCAGTAAATTCTGGACGCTACCCACTCAGGACACTTGGATTACATTGGACGAGCAGTTTGGAGGAATATTGACAAGTTTTTGTGGACTTTTATGGACCTTTTTGGTTCGAGCCCCGGTCACCTCCATTATATGAAAGTTGGGGGGAAAACGAAAACCTGTCCGACCTCCGGCTAAGATTTAAAAAAAAAGTGCTTCAGAGTCTCGGTCACCATGAGGGTGAGTGGAAAATGAAGGACCATCATTCTGTGGGTGTACTATTCCTTTAAAGGGACTAGAGGCAGGAATTAAAAAACAAACAAACATGCATGTCCATTTTTTTTATGCTAATTGGTGATGAAGCGCTAAAAACCCCCAAAAATGAGCCCATCCACGTTTCTCTCCGTTGCCTTGAACAGGCTGTGTGCTGCAAAATACGCTGCAATTCGGTGTCTGAATTTCCCGCGCTGCCCTGCGGACGTGACGTCACATGACGCTACATCCACAGTTTTGATACAGGAAGAAGACGGTCGCGGTAAATTCAAACACTGTAAGCGATAGTTATGGATTCTTCTGCCGTCAGCAAATGATCCAGATCAACTGAAAGAGACTAAAAAGTGTAAATACAAAGAAAAAGGTTAGTAAGCAACATTATAGCTTCAGTTTGTGCTTGGCTTGTGGCTGCAGTTACCTGAAGCGACAGTCCCGAGTTTCGTTTCTTATTCTTGCCTCAAGTCCCTTTAAAACTTCTAAAGACAGTTTCTTTTAGGATGTTCTGTATGAACAGAGTTTATAAACAGTCCTTTGTGTAAATATATCTCTTGTTTTGTGGTATTGTTTTTTCTCTCTCTCTTTTTGGGGAGAAGAAAATCCAGGTGGTTCTAGGATATAACGCTCATATCCTTTTAGTTTTGTTTGAACATCTGTCATTAAGTTTGACTTGTTATCCATAACACAAGTTGAGGTGTTTTTCTAATGTTGCACAACTTATTTTATTTTTCAGCTTCAACATCGGTATCGATATTGGTGCCACATGAGTTTTAAAATATTGGCATATCGGATATCGGCCAAAATTCCTAGATCGTGCATCCCTAGTTTGTATATTTATTTTTTTATTTCTTTTCAAACCAAAATTCAAAACCATTGACATGGTTTTCATCTTCTTTTTAAGATTAATTATTACTTTTGTCTCGGCTTATTTTACTGACAGCTAACTAGCTAGCTGGTTACTCTGTTTACTGCCTGGTTACTGTCAGGTTATGTTTACTCTGGTTGCCATGTGGTTGTTTTCTGGCTGTGGGTTTGATCTGTTTTCTGTCTGGTTACCATCTGGTCATCCTTCTTCCAGACATTTTACTATCTCCTCTGAGTGAAGTCGGTTTCCATGCTTGTGAGAAGTTCTGGTTGTTGTGAAGAACTTTTTCTTTAAACATTAACAGAAGATCAGATTTAAAACAGAGTTCTTCTTTGTGCCTGTTTATTTTTTCATCAACAGTGCGTGTACTTGTTTCTGTTTCTCCGTGGCCCATTTCAGTCTCATTTCTCTTTAAACAAACAGGAAGTGAAGACAAATGAGCAAACCAAGAGGCAGGTTAATGTAGCAGCCCGTCTGCTCGGAGCAGGATGGCGTCGGACCAGGATGGCCTCCCTGACATCTGATCCTGTGTGTTTGTGTGTGTCAGCAGTGGGAGGTTCAGACAGTAGCCTCTCTGTCTGGACTATAAACTCCTACACACCAATAAACCCTCAGTAACTGGCTGCTGGGGAACCACATGTTCCCGGTGGACCTGTCTTAAGACTCTGGACTAGACCTCGTCCTTGTCTTGGTCCTGTTACTGGATCTGGATACAGGTTTTTAATCCAATATAAACAGGAGTTTTGGTTTGATGTCTAAAGAAACGATTCAGGAACAGCAGACGTTTACATGTGGGACATCTCATCTGTTGAATTGTGTCTTTTTCTTCATTTTTGGTTTGGATTTTGCTTTTAATTGTGAAAGTGTAACTACACCCCCTATTTTTTTTTTTTTTTTTACCAGATTTAGCCAGAAACTGGGTGTTTGGTGTGTGGAGGGTGATAAGGCAGCAGAGTTAAAGAGTGGGGGGTTGTGAATACACGAGTGAAATTATTGAATGACAGCAGCTCAGCGGCCATCAGGGAGACGGAAAGCCGAAAAATTCGACACAAAAGCCCTGATTTACTATGATCTCTAATAAAGAAAAAACTGAAATTAAATGCATCCAGGAAACAAATACGCCAAATCGTGTAATTTCCGTCCAAATCCCAGAGATGTCCTTTCACATTGAATTAGTATTAGCAGAGGACGTTGGAGTTTAGTAAATTATAGCAGGTAGTTTGCAGGAAAATTATTACATCACAAATCACAGACATGGCCGATTCACACTGGATTAAAATCACAGACAATCTGTGTATCACAAATTACATGTGGTCCCTATACAATACCAATCCCGTCAGAATAGGGCTTATTATGAACAGGTTTCCTTGCAAAACCAGAGAAGAAGACAGTTTGAGGGCGTAGATAAGGAGACGCTGTTGGAACAAATGAAACCTTGCAGATGGTCTGACATTACGCATGGAGTGCTCTCAGTCGCACAATGCCAGCAGCTAATGAGAGATCATTTTGGCCCGATGCTGCATGTCTGCAGTCCTGCAGCAGTGGTTTGTTGCTTCTACATCCATCAGTGCATAAAGCTGCCAGTCATACCTGCTTTACAGACATGCTACAATAGACACAAAAAATGGCGCCTGCTATCCGTTTTACGGTTGATGATTGCATGTGCAATCAAGTTAGCAATCATTTTAGTACACAAACATCTTTTGTAAATCACGGTGTAAGAGTCTAATCAGACTACCTCTAATAATTTAATTTTTTCATAAATTTTGATTTTTTTAATTTAGTTTTATTACAATATTCTTTGCGAGATGCAGAGACATGGGGCGCATTCAGAAAGCATAGTCCGCGAGTCTCGGTCCATTTGGGGACTCGGTCCGGTTGGGGGCGGGGGGCAGTCTTCCGGACCGAGATCGCGTTCATGTTGCACTATTGCCAAACGGGCCAAGAATGAGAATCTCAGGTGGCGCTGCTTTCAGATTCACGTAGGCGAGGAGAGAAGTGAAAAGAAGGTTCTCACAACTTCTGTTTCCTCCACAAAGCGACATTATTTTTGTACGAGGAGCTGGATATGGGTTCATCAGATCAAATATCGATTAAAGCTTGTACTTCCTCGTAACTCCGCGACTGCCCACGAGCCATCTTTATAAGTACTGCAGTCCCTCACGTGTGTTTGTTGTCGTGGTGTTTACCCACGTTGTCCAACGTTTGACCCACAATGCCAATGCAATTTGTAGTCCACTTCCTGTCTTTGGTTCACTTGAATCGGACCGAGACCTGCGTTTGCAGGCAGACCGAGTCCAGTTGTTTGTTCCAGATCAGAGTTAATTTGCGCGTTCACAACTCCCCTAAAGAAGCGGACTTTCTGAGCAAACGGACTCTGATTCGAATCAAAAAAGCTTTGTGAATGCGCCTATGGTATTCAAACAACAGGATATGAAGAACTGTTGCCAGTGGTGTTATACAAAACAGGAAAATAATACTGACAAGCATGCACTGTAAAAAAAGAAAAGTTATAAGAGCTTGAAATTTTATGGCAACAAGCTACAGGAAAATTTTAAGTTAGGCACTTAAAGGTTGAATATGTAACATTTTTATTAAAAGCTATATTTTTTCAAAAATAATACCTCCACAGGTCGTTTGGGGGTGTGCAGAATGAAAGTACAACATTTTCCAGAAAAATTATATTTAGCCTAAAAATAGTCAGTCAGTCAGTCATTTTCTGTACCGCTTATCCAGTTCAGGGTCGCGGGGGTTGCTGGAGCCTATTCCAGCTATTATCAGGCGAGAGGCAGGGTACACCCTGGACAGGTCGCCAGTCTGTCACAGGGCCAACAGCCTAAAAATAATTATAAAATAATTTTTTACGGGTTCGATAATGGCATTTTATTTACGTCTATAAACCAATACACGCCGCCATTGCAGGTTGCCAAATACGATCTGTGTGTGGAAACAATATTTTGGTCATAGTCAGGCTTGTACAGGGAAAAACCGTAGAGACGACGAGTGAAGCAGCTGCTGCAGAGCCCTGGAGATATTATCTGTTTCTGAGGAGGAGTGAACTGACAAGAACAAAACCTGGAGTAAATTTAGGTGAAGACTTCACTAAATGGACCCACATAAACGTTTTCCACGGAGTAAAACATGGAAATGGCGACTTTTCTCCTGGATCGGTAAGCTAGCTTGTTTGCTAACATGGCTAACGTTAGCTGTCAGTTATAAACTCCTCTGTGTTACTTGTTGAACATGCTGCAGACTGTTGGTCACTTGCGTATCAGCAGATTCTGGCATCCCAGCGGCTGGAGTTGTTTTTCTGCCATTGCAACTACAACCTAGACACACGTGATGTCGCTGTTCTGTCCGTATTCCATATTCAACCTTTAAACTCAGCATTTTCAGTTTTGCTTTTGAGTTTGCCCTCAATTTTAAGTTTATCTAAATAGATTAAAAGTTTTACAAACTGAAGCTCAAACTGCTGCAACTTTCAATCTTGACTTTATCTAACTCAAATGTAAGATGCAGTGGTTTAAAATTTCATGTTTTACCAACTTTAAATTCCAAGTTTTTCTTACCCAACTGTTATTTGTAAAAACTTGAAATTTCAAATGGTATCAACTGGCTTTTGTAATGCATCTGTTCAAAATGATACTAAGATCAGCTCATTTACCTTAGGTTAATAATAATAATAATAATAATAATAATAATATAATGTCTGATGTGAGACACATGCGTCTCCCCCAGATGTGGCGCATGCTCAGTTAGTGCAAATGGGCGGTCTTTATTTTGCTTGCGCCGAGCCTTAAATGATTCGTAAATGACTGTGTGGATGCAGATAAGACGGGAGCTTCGGCATCCCTGTATAACATTAACCGCTTAGGGCCAGATCTATCAAAGATTTGAGTGTATAAAAACCTGTTTGTTTGTGTCTGTTTGTGATCTATCTCAGTGCACACGCTAAAAAATGTACAAACTGATCTATCAACAGCGTGCTAAAAGGGTTTGGTCTTTAAAACGTGCTAAATAGCGCCTCTTATCCATTTAGTACTTTTTCTGCAATAAATATGCAACATGAGGCGTTTACACGCAGAAGTGCATGTAATGGGAGGAGAAAATGTAAATATACAGTATTAGTTTAGCACTCGCAAGGTGATTTACCAACCATGAGACGCATTGCCTTGCTGTTTTTTGCGTCTATTGTAGTACGTCTGAAAAGCAGGTGCAAACTTGCAGCTTTGTGCACAAAAGGCTGCAACTTCTGAGAGGGACGATCCTGGACACACACACATCTGATTCAAAATCATTTCTCATGAGCAGTGAGGACAGTGTGTTTAGTTCTGATTGTTAATTCAATAAAAATCAATACAGCAAACCGCTGTTTAACACGGGTGTAAAATATTCTGGATAAATGAAAGTTTGCAGCCACTGCAGCTTAATGAGAAATAAAGCTGCATTAATTGTGTCTTTTTATTTCCCCTTTTTGCCAATGTCATGTTTTAACTTGGATTTTAGCAGCTGGACAGGATCACATCACCTGGCAGCGCGAGCTCTGAAGCCGTTGGCATCGTGCCAAAGTGCGCAACTCCTGCATAATACACACTCAAAAATAGAGGTACCAATTTGTACTTCAAATCAAATCAAATCAAGCTTTATTTATAAAGCACTTTTCATACCATTAAAAAGCAACACAAAGTGCTTGACATAGTAAAAACAAAATGTGAATTCAAATAAAAACAAGCCTTCACACATCCAGATTCAACACAAAACACACACATGCACACACCCAACCCCCTCCCAATTCCACACCTAGCTACAAACCCCCAACTCCTCTCTTCTAAGTGAACAGGTATAAAAACAGTAACTGTAAAAACCATCTGGCATGACACTGCTGTGAGGAAACGATATCTTGGGGATCCATTCGCACCAGGAGCCAGCCCCCCCTAGCCACATAAGGCCCAGCTGCAGGGACCCCCAGATCATGACAGGCCAGGGTCCACACCACAGCCGCAGGGCTGCAGTGCAGGCCCCTAGACACCAAGAAAAGGGCATCCACCACAGCCGTTACCCCCAGACCGAGCAGGCAAAACTCCTGGAGCGAAGGATCCCCATGAGGAAACACTGGGGGAAGTTAAAATTTTTTAGAGTTAAACCAAAAATAAATAGATAAATAAATAAATCAAATAAAAGCTAGATAATAAAATACACATAAAAGGAATTAATACAAATAGAATCAATTTGAATATCGCAAAACCAAAGTTAAAAATAAATAAATAGATAAATAAAAATCAAATCAAATAAATTAAAAGAATCATTTAAAAATGAGACAAAATTCAATTAAAAGCTAAGCTAAAAAGGTAGGTCTTGAGCCTCTTCTTAAAAACATCAACAGTCTCTGCAGCCCTGAGGTTCTCTGGCAGGCTGTTCCACAGACGAGGACCATAATGGTGGAATGAGGCCTCGCCGTGAGTTTTAGTTCTCACTCTAGGGACAATTAAAAGGCCGGTGCCAGAGGACCTCAGGGTCCGCGAGGGTTCATAATTTAAAAGCAGGTCTGATAAATAAGAAGGCCCAAGACCATTAAGACATTTATAAACCACTAAGAGAACCTTAAAATCAATCCTGAAATGCACGGGGAGCCAATGCAGCGATTTTAAAACTGGTGTAATGTGTTCCCGCCCTCTGGTCCTCGTCAGAACTCGTGCCGCTGAGTTCTGCAGTAACTGTAAGCTGGAAACAGACTTTTTAGGAAGACCAGAGAGCAGGGCATTGCAGTAGTCTATTCTACTGGAAATAAAAGCATGCATCAGCACCTCCGTGCTGGCAAGAGAGAGAAATGGGCGGACTCTGGCGATATTTTTAAGATGATAAAATCCTGTCTTTGTGACATTTCTGATGTGTGGAATAAAATTCAGCTCAGAGTCAAAAAGAACACCCAAGTTTCTCACACACTGAGAAGGATTAAAATTCTGTAATTTTGGTAAAATGATCTCTCTCTTGTCTTCAGGACCGATGATTAAAACTTCAGTTTTGTCCTGGTTGAGCTGTAAGAAGTTCTCTGCCATCCATGACTTTATATCTAAAATACAGTTTAAAAGGGTACAAAGCTTGTTGCTGGGGGTGTTCCTTTTTGAAAGACAAACAGGTCCATTTTTGCACCTTATCAAGCTGTATGAGTTAATAAAGTACAATTAAACCAATTAAAATAATGAATAAAAGTCAATAAAATAGAGATTATGACAACAATCAAAGATGCTAATAATAAATGAATAATTATTATATAAATATTAGGCCAAACACATATATAATTGTACATATAATTATTACTGTGATTACTATGATTAATATGAAAATCATAATGTAATAACAATAATTATACTACTGTTTAGAAGTACTGCTATATATAGGTATTGTACAGGCTACACACATTTTTCAATGCTGCAGGTACCCTTAGGGTTGAAGTTGTACAAATTTGTACTTTATATTACTTTGACCTTTTTCATAGTATATAGGTACTTCTGGCCTCATAAAGACCAATATTGTACTTTTGAGAAAACATTTGTAAAAAATGTACCTACAGGTACAGAAATGTTCCTGTCTCGTATCTCTGTTTTTGAGTGTGTTGGAGCTGCAGACACTTTCATTTGTTCAGCTACTCCTGATCCATGTCCTCATAAATTGGCCAAATCTGAGGCTTTGCACAGATACTTGCATTATTTTTTTATATTTATCATACTTATTTTAAATTATTTTCATTTATTCCTTCCTCCTAATATCTCCATCCTCATCTGGCGTCATATTTCCTTTTGGGCTGTCGTCTCGCAATTTGCCACGCTGCAAACCTCGAAACACGGAAAACCTCATTTATATCGGGGCATTTCCAACACGTTTGCACCCGCTGTCATTTGCGCCTTCATTCTCGGTAAATCACTCGCAAACCGTGGTTCAGCCCCTCACGCAAAATTCCAGATTGCGTGGGCAAATTACTACAACCAAATTTGGATCTTGATAAATCCAGCCCTAAGTGTAGACGTGTCCTTACACATATAAGTGCTGACAACTCACTAAATAGTGTTCAAGCACACAACTACACTAGCTTGTAGGACTTACTTAAATTATTATACCTAATGAGTAAAATATAGACTTTCAAGTCTTAACGACTTAAAACCATGTTTCATCTCAACAAACTGTAGTTGGATGTTTTGTAGTGAGAAAAATAAGAATACCAAAAGATTTAGTTTGGAGCGCAGAACCAGTTTTTATAGCTTTGCTATTTTTGGAGGAAGACAGAGTGGATATGTAGACCCTTTTTTCTTTTATAAATGAGGCATGTCAGGGTTTGGTTCTGGTTAATTTGCATTTGTGAATGTAAAATTTGTCCAAAGCAGAGTTGGAGTGTGATGAAGCGCATCTGTGACGTCAGCTGCAACATACAACAATAAAATCACACTGTTTTTTACAGCTGGAACTCACATTTTAGGGTGGACTAGCCCTTTAAAGCTGAAGCTGTACTGTGTGAAGAGTTCTTGTCCTTTTGTGGTTCCGTGTTTGTCATTTTCCCAGAGCAGCTGTAGAAAATAAGCGCAGCTCAACAAACAGATATGTAATTATGTTGGAAACTGAGCCTGAAATGTTCTGGTAGCCGAGCTAAAACGCTCCGAGCTGCACGAACGTGCGCGTGTGTGTGTGTGTGTGTGTGTGCGTGTGTGTTTGGTGTCGTCCTGAGGAGCTTCAGTGTCTCTGACCATCTGGATCAAATGACCTGAACCAGCTGAAGGTCCGTGTGTCTGTCAGTTTGTCAGGAAGTGACGCCACCTCTGCGCTGAGACAGCTGCTTCCAGATGTTGGCGTTCTGGTGGTCAGCCTGCTGACTCGGAGGCTGATTGGGAGGCTGAACGCCGACACACACACACAGGTAACACACACTCAGAGCAAGGGTGTAACCTTGTTAAGCTTTCTCCTCTTCCTTAATTAGGTTTGCTGTCTGTTAGTCAGTAACTCAGTCGGCTATTTATTAACTGTAAACATGTTAGGCCACTTCATGGAACACACACACACACACACACAAACACACACACACGGACAATTTATTGATTAAAGCTCATGTTCAGTCAGGTTATTACTGGTCCTCCTGGACCAGTGAGACCAGTCCTCACAGATCCAGTAAAACCAGGGAGCAGTGCAGCCAAACTGAAGTGTGTTTAATCTTCAGTTAGAGGAGACGCAGCAGCAGGAGGTCATGACCGAGGAGGCCTCTGGGCTCCCCGATGAGGAGGACAGGAAGGACGAAGGCGGCAGGAAACGGCTTGTGTTGGAACTGGAGGCTCTGGTCTGCAAAGCAAGGCTGATGGTGGGAGCCATGACGACCACGGGAGCCAGAATCCTGCTCACCACCTTACTGGGGCTGGCAGGTAAGCTCACCTCCAGGAAACACACCACCTCCTGAACTTCAGCAGCTCCCCTGTCTGCTGTCTGTCATCAGAGGTGGAAAAAGTAGTAAAAATTTGTAATGAAGTAAAAGTATCTTTACTTTGTATGAATTCTACTCAAGTAAAACTAAAAGTACCCATCTAAAAATGTACTTGAGTGAAAGTGAAAAGTGCTTCATTTAAAATTTACAGTCATGCTCAAGATTATTGGCACCCTCCAATGAAAGAAAAGGCTAAATTCACAATAATATTTCAAATAACAACAAACTAATAATATATGAAAATTTACAAAAATTATTATTTAGTGGAATAAAATATTGCTTTTGAATTGTGGTTGAAAATAATAATTAAAAAAAAAAAACTGGCTCAGACACATTAGAGCATCTTTCCCATGAACAGTGAACCAACATACCTGTGAACAGGTGCAGGCGTCTGATTGGATGTTACAGAAAACACCTGATTGCAGTGATTGTCTCAAAGTGTTGCTCAACAATATTTTAGCTTCAGAGCCCCAACATGCTTGTTTATTTGTTTTATTTTTGTGTGTTTGTTTTTTTATATTTCTTTTGAAGCACAATTCAAATTGAATGTTGTGATTTTCATAGAATTTTTATTTGTTATTACTTTTGTCAATTTCAACTTATTTCACTGAAAGCTGATTTTTTTCCTTCCTTAGTTGGCGGATGTAAATATTCTTGAGCACGACTGTACTCTGAGTTTAGCTTATTTAGTTTCAGTTACTTGCAATAAAAAAAGAGGAATTATAAATCCAATCCAACACTGTTTTTGAGAAACTTTTACAACACTGCAATGAAAAGAGAGAGAAATAAAACCAAATCAAAGTTTTCAAGATGGTGAAAATGTTGAGCAAATCCTTATTAACAACCTGCTCTTTTTTCTTTGTATAGCAACATAAATCATAAATTCAACTGTCCTAAAGGAATAGTTCACCCACAGAATAATGTAACTTTATTTTCCACTTCCCCTCATGGTGAGCAAGACTCTGGAGCACTTTTTTAATATCTCAAATGCAGCCGGCGATCAGGAAGGCTTCTCGTTTCCCCCCCAACTTTCATATAATGGAGTTCACCAGCAACTGAACCAAAAAGGTCCATAAAAGTCCACAAACTCCAAACTGTTCGTCCATTGCAATCCAAGTGTCCTGAGTGGGTAGCGTCCAGAATTTACTGGAAACAACATCATTTAGTAGATTTTTAGAGCCTTAACAGTACTACATCTTACTTTTGCGAAGCGCGCATATGCGCGTTCATGAAACTAGGGAAGCTGCAGCAGACGAGATCAGGCGTTCTCTTTTTCTTTCTCTCTTTGTTTTAAATCAATATCCAACCCCTCTTGTGTTTGTCCCGGTTTGTCTTCAGCTCTGTCGCTCTTAGCACAATGTGAACAGCGAATTTCTTCTTCTACGCTTGCATTATCGGCAAAGTAGGCTCTGAACACTGAGGCTTCCGTAGTTTTGAGAATGCACATATGCGCGCTTCGCAAAAGTAAGATGTAGTACTGTTTAGGCACTAAAAGTATACTAAATGACGTCGTTTTGAGTAAATTCTGGATGCTACCCACTCAGGACACTTGGATTATGGACACTTGGACATTACTTGGGTCGAAATGAAGTTGAGTAAAAGTAAAATGACCCGTTTCAAAAACTGCTCAAAAAATTACAAATTACCAACAAAAAATACTTGATTACAGTAACTTGAGTGAATGTAATTATTTACTTTCCACCTCTGTCTTTCATTACTGGACAAACTGATTAATCCAGGTGTGTCTGGTTGTTGTTGTCATGGTTACTGAGGTCAGGCACACCTGAATTAATCAAATATACAGTATGTTACTCCCAGTGAACTTGTATATGACTCAGTAAACATGACTCCTGGTTAACCAGTACTTTCACCTCCCCCATCCTCCCCCCTCCAGGTATCATGTTCCCCTCCCTGTCCTCCCTTCTTTATTTAATCTTCTTCCAGGTGATCTGTTCCTGGTGGGCGTGGTCAGGTAAAGTCCCACCCTTCATCATCAGGTGTGTGTCTGTGATGTCACTGGGCTACTCCTCCGCCCACCTGCTGCTCCTCTACTGCTATCAGCTACCATCACTGCAGGAGGTGTGGCCTCCAAACAGCACCTCCTCCAGGTATTCCCCCCACTGCTCACCGGCGACTCCTCCTCTAGGTCACATACCGTAACGAGATCAGCGTTTTCTCAGAATGAAATCGTACACAGAATCATTCCTTCATCCTCCAGATCTACCAACTCTTATATATACGTATAAACAATTCCAGAGGGCCGTCCTCTCAACACGAGGCCACTTTATTTAACCCTCTGGGGCCGACAGACATGCCGATGTGTCCAGATCGCATGTCCGGTTTAAGATAACATAGCGACCAATGGCAGCTACGTAGTCTCCATTCCAGCTTCTCTGGATAGACTTCAAACTATAAACCAGTTTTTAAATTGTGTTGATAAACCAAATACTTTGATATAAAATGTAAAACCAACTTTTTCTTCACGTTGGGTGAAGGAATAAATGGTAAAAACAGCGGAGTCTGTGGAAAGTGCTCGCAAGCAAGAAAAAAGTGTCATGAAAGCCTAACAACCCCTTACTGTTGCAACACATCAACCAATCAGAATATGACGTGACAACATCATTTGGTTGCTGAGGAAGAAGGGAGGTGGGGGAAGTGGCCATAACTCACCCAAAGCAGATTGAAGGTCTGCCCCCTGGTGCACAGGAGGACTAACACACCTGGAAATAACAGACCTGGAATGCTTATTAAATCAGAACTCTGCACTTCGTCCAACAATCAAGTAGCTGGATCAGGAGCTCCACAGCAGCAGGACGGCAAACTGGTGAAAAATGGAAAAAGGCTGGAGCTTCACTGATAGATTTCAGCTTTATTGGGCAGCATAAAGACTAGTGATGTTATGCTCGAGCAGGCTGCTCGACTTCGTATCGACCTTTCAAAGCGGAAGTGTCGTGGGAAATGTATCGAGCCTCGCTTCATTCCGTTAAGGACCGCCCTACTTTCCAAATGAAGCTTCATGACGTCACGCGCGTATCACCGACCTTACGCGCCAGTTTGAATTCAGGGTGGAGTCATCAATTTACTAGTGCTTATAAACGGACACAATTCCACCAAACTTTGTGGGTTTATGAGAGGAGGAGACAGTTGCGTATAGTTGCCATTTATTCAATAATTTACATACAGGGAGAGTGAGATTCAGGTGAGATTAGGCTAACATTCCATCTACGACTGCTGAAATGATCTTGTTCTTAAATAAAAATGCATGACTCCCACAAGAATCTCAAAAGTATTTTTTTTAAGTGGGGGGGGGTTCTTTATATAAATTCATCATGGCAATACTTTCCATGATGTCTTCATCAAATCTTTCTAAAACAACACCATCTGTTGTATTAAATATTTTCAGCTGGAGCTCAAGCTATGACACAGCTATGAAAATCTTTCATAATGCAGCCAGATTTGAAAATGAACATAAAACATGTTACAAATAATTGTTACTGTTTCATGACACATTGCCCCTCATCAATCCATGCAGCTGGCTGCTGCTATGTTAAAAGTTGACCAGCAGATGTCACTATATTGTATTGTGTTGAATGCTTCATAACACAGAACCATTTGAAGACAATTGCTTCATATTGATTCAGTGGTTCGGAAAGCTTCAGTTTCTCCATCACTAATAAAGACTAGCGTTTCGACACCAAGTCACAAGTGAACACTGCAACCAGGCAAACAATTGTAGACAATCAAAAGCAGGTGTTCAGAGTTCATTGGAAGGCATAGAGATGCCTTGTCAGAAGCCCATAGGTTAAAACAAAATAAGGGTGGAGCTAACATTGTGTTCACTCTTGACACTCCCAAAAGCTAAATAAATAGAGCAATTACACATGACAAGTTAAGTATATACAAGGTTAGATATATACAAAAACTACATAAAAACCCACATAAAGGAGGCAACATCAGGACAGTGGTGAGCATATCTTACAAAAACCATGACAGATTAAGTTCTTCATTAATACCAAAGGGTTCCACTGATTTTGGCTTTCCCAAAGTACATAAATGTTTGGAAAATCCTGCCCTTTGCCCTATTGTGGCAAGTATTAGTCTGACAGAACCTTTATCTCAGTTTGTTGGCCTCTTTGTTAAAAAATGTGTTTCCACCTTGTCTGCATTCCTGGGTGATACTATGGAAATACAGTACTTAATACCATTAAGTGTTTTAGATATGATAGCAGGACATTCTTGTCACCTTTGATGTACAGAGTCTGTATATATGTATCCTTCACGTAGTTGGCCAGTACACCGAAAAATATTCAGATTTATAAAACCATTCAAGCAGTTTCCCCTTTATAAATTACACTCTTCCTGGAAGTTTGCGCAGGTGAATTTGCCCCCTACGCACCCACATTCTACCATAAATGGTCAGTGCAAAGTACCTCATGGATGTTTCTGCATATAAATGAGCTGATCTGAGGCATTTAAATGTTAATCCTGGTGACCGAAAAGAGAATAAAACATAATTTTGCAGAGACTGAAGTGGAGGTGCCTCACAGAAACATTTTATTTAGGCGTCACAGTGGAATCACAGATAAAGGAAAGTCTGCTGATGGCAGCAGGTTGTTGTGGTGGTGATGATGTAACAGAAGTCTGTTCCAGAAGTCGCTGTGGAGGAAACGCCGTGTCAGTGCGACTGTGTGCAGCGATGTCCGAGCGCTGTGGTCAGCAGCTGCTGATGCGTCGGGGTGGGCACGGTTTCGGTGGTCGGCCTATCTGGGTCCAGTTCATAGACAAAAGCACTGCAAAAGTAAATCTGATTATTAGCCAGTCATCATCATCATCATTGGGCCAGGAAATCCTGCTGAGTCCCTGAAAACGCGTTCCCTTCTAATTCTCCCATCTGTAGGTCCTCCAGCAGCACCGATGCATCCGTGCGTAACATTACGCACGAGTGTGCCCAGTATTAACACGTTTGTACATCAGTCTGACTGCTGCACCTTGTAAGAATCTGTGACCGGAAACTTGATTGGAGAGAGACGGAGCAATTGTATTACAAATGTGGTAAATATATCACCCTGATGATCATTGGGTAGAGGAAGATGACAGTGAGAGAAAACTTGATGAAATGTTGATTTAACATATAAGTTTGCTTACAGACCTTCTTCTTTATGTGAAAGGTTCTTACAGTTTCAGCTCACCTGAAGCATAAATAACGCTGCTGGTTTGAATCCTATTAAATCAATCTATGATTAGAATTTGATACGAAGGAGGGATTAAATGTTTGAGCATGACAGGACATAAGGAGAGCTTGGACAGGGCTAACCAGTCATGAGCCGGGAAATCTTCCCGATCTCGGCACACCCTCTCCAGTCAGATCCATCCATTAGCATGGTCTTTAAGAAGAGCAAGTGCATCCATTGTGCCACATTACGCATGGCTGCCACTGCACAGCTATTTAAAGTGACAGTGATGAAATTCCCGGCGACTTCTGGTCGCTTTTTTAGTCAGACTAAGTACCTCAATACGGTATGAAAGGATCGTTCGCCGTAACTCAGCCGTGTCATAGAATAGCAAGTGCTGCTAGTTAGCACTACTGTTAGCACCGGCTACAATGACTGAGGTTCGGTGGGCGGGACCAGAAGGCAGGCTTGTTACCATGTGCTTCTGTTGTCAATGAGTCTCTATGGTCCTCATCTGCTGAAACGTGTGCTCTTGTGGAGAAGAGGAGGAGTGATACGGAGATACCCAGAGACATTCGCCCATAAACTCAGCACTAACCTACAGACACGCACCTCTCCACACACTCATGTTGGAGTAAAAAAAGAGTCGCTGTGTTCTGTTGAACGTGGCTGCGCATCAGGCTTGAAGAAGTTTGTATCGAGCCTCTGTGGATCTATAAAGGACGTACGGCCGTGACGGCGTCACCAACCTGACACAGACGCTGATGCGTGACTATGAATAGAGTTTAAGAAGAAAACAGCATCATTTTCCAGCAACAAGTTTCCCTGAAATATTTACTTCACCCATGAACCAAATTCAGTTACTAGTTAATACTAAAGATATTTTACACTACTTCTGCTCGTTAGATCTGTCTTCGTCTGACTGGGTCAGTACAGAAACAGTGATGATGATGATGATGATGATGATGAAGGCCTGATTGCAAACCTGAGTCCGCAGCTGAACACTCGCGCACAACGGGAAGAATTATAAACTGGAATCATCCCAAACATCAGTTTCTCTCAGAGATAAAAGACACGAACATGATGAGAAACGTTTATTAGAAACTTCGTGTTTCTTCGTGGCGGCTGGAAGCCGTTATAACGTCCTGAGGAGGAGACGAGACGGAGCTGCAGGGAGATTTTCTGCTAGTTCAGTCGGCACATTCCTGCAGAAAGTTTTCAGTGGGGAGGACAGAAAGATTGCTGTTGTCCTTCGTACGTCAGGTACGGAGCAGTTCTGATGCAACGGGACGCCATGATGTCGCTTTGTTGTCGTACGTCTCGGAGGGAGGGACTTGGACAGTGTAGTTCGAGGGAGGGGGGTATTGGCTGGAAGTCATGGTGTCACAAGCTGCACGAGGAGGAAAATACGCCGAAATGACAATCAGCCCGTTTGTGAATGCTAACTTCACCATGTAGGCAGACACACCCAGTGAAAAAGGAAACGCAAATATATAATTTAACCCCTTCAGGGTCATAGGCAGGCTGGGGAAACTAAAATATATGATCAGAAACCTCAAAAAACACAAATTTCATGCCAGGGGGCACTTTAACATACATCTTCCTTCATTTAACCAGATAAAAACCCTTTGAAAAGACCGACCAAGAATGGTTCTTTCCATTCACAAATCGTTCTCACCTTGTCACAATTATCTCCAAAATGTGCGAAAGCAAGATCTGTAGTTTGCTTAAAGTTATGCACATTCCTACGCTAGTTTTTTTTTTTTTTTTTTTTTTTTTTTTTTTTATAAATCCCAACTCTTGGCTAAGAAGTTGCGACGCGCTTCAAGCCCGATTTTGTGCGGAAGCAAGCTTTATAATTGAGGCCCCGGGGGTCTCATTTATAAAACTGTGCGTAGGATCTTTACTAAAAGTTACGTGCAGCATTGAATAACGGGACAGATGGGTCTGTTGCTGGTTGTGTGTGTGTATTGATCAGTGATTGGTCTGTGATCAGGGTGCTGGGTCTGGTTCCTGTGGTTCTGGTGGACTGTGCTGACCCCTGGAGGCTGCAGGTGAACCCTGAGCTCAGCTGGTACCATTTCAGCAGCCCTCTGATGCTGCTGCTGCTCTACCACACGCTCTCCTGTCTCTGGAGGAACCAGGTGAGGATGATGTCATCACACACCTGTGCTGCTCACCCGCTGGTGCCTGACAGGTGTCCCGTGTCTCTGCAGCTGATTGACGGGTGTTGGGGGAGGAACGGAGAGAGTGTGGAGTCGGTGGTCAGTGGCACCTGTGACATCATCACCTCCACCAGCAACCTGAGCGATGAGGTCAGCTGTGACATCACATCTGAGAGGCCAATGGTACGGAGAGAAACCTGACTCAGTATTATTGTATGTAAACTGTCTAAGTTTGTGTGTAACTTTGGGTATTTAAGTACAGATACTTAGTAATCGCTCGAGGCGTGCCATCTTACACACCTCACGATTACCATTCAGGGTGCTACAATTTGATTATCAAACTATTATCACATATTAGTGATTATCATCAGACTGGAGGCATCAGTTTTCTTTGTTTTTTCACTGAGCAGCCTCACACCTGATCTGCAGCAGACAAAGCAGAAATATTTGACTAATTTGGCACAAGGAATAGATCAGAGATGGGCACAATTAATCGATGATCGATAACTGATCGTTAAGAATTTTTTTGCTCACGTAATTTTTCTGATCATCTGACCGTGTTATAAAACAGAGTTCATTCATGTAGTGTATGTCTTGAAACTACATAATAAGTTTCACTGTGTGGTGCTAATAAAAGATCCTACCAGCGGGGGGCGATGTAGCCTAAACACAGCAGAGAAAGCCGCCTGCGAGCTGCCGTCTTCCCGTCACAGCGGCTGAAAGAAGACTCATCTAAACCAACATGAAGCGAGCACAGCGAAGTCTGATGTAGGACCATTTTATGTTAGAAAATGACACCTCACATTGTAAATACTGCAACACGTTTTATAAAAACAACTCGACAACAACTCCCATGATGCACCATTTCAAAAACGCTGGTCCAACCGAGCTTAAAGGAAAATGTTCGTTTTTTTTTCAACCTGGATCTTATTTCTAGGAGTTTATACATGCATTTACTCACCGGTAAAGTTTCTGCATCACTTTGAGTCCTTCGGAAGATATTACGCTCACTTGCCCATCGTGGACATCCTGTAAAATGGCGGAGACGGAGCAGCAACTATATAAGACATTATCTGCAGTAAAACCTTCATTTCATAACTGCTTTAAGTAGAATGAATGAACGAATGAGTACTATTGTCCCGTGAGTTCAGAGTTTCACAAATTGTGTTTTTGTTGTTGTCTGGGTAACGAGTTATTCTTCTCAGCTGTACTGCGGACGTGCACATCGTGAACGCGCAGCCCCAAAAAGTGTGTAGAACCCTGATAACTAAAGGAAAGCTAAATCTGGACTTACAGAACAATAATACTTGTTGGTTCTACTGAAAGTATGAGCAAAAATCAAGGAGTTTTGCTGTAGATGTCTTATATAGTGGCATCCTCGTTATCGCCATTTTACAGGATGTCCAGTGAACGGCGACTTAACGTAATATCTTCCGAAGGACTCAAAGTGATGCAGAAACTTTACCAGTGAGTAAATGCACGTATAAACTCCTAAAAATAAAGTCCAGGTTGAAAAAAAAGAAAGTTATCCTTTAAAGGTCACGAATCCTCTATTCAACCACCGTTGTCTCAGTCTGAAGCCGGAGGAACTGTGATTCTAAGCGGGCAGATGAAATTACGGAAGGAACCTGTAAAATGATTTTAGTGGATTTGTTGCCCAGAAGTGGAAAAGGTTTCCCAGATTTGATGAATTTACTGGAACCATTCTATCAGTTTCCTTCACGGCGCACCATCACCAGGCTCATTAAAGCACGAGAAGCGAAAACAGGAGCTGCTACACAAGTTAGCCACAGCAGCTAGCGTTGCCATAGCAACAGACTGTTGGACCACTTTAACAGCATGCCACCACGTTTGACCTATTTGCCTATAAGATGACTGAGACTGTAGAGCAGTGGGGAGTTGAAATAAATACGTATTTGAGAGAAAACGGTCTGCCTGTGGTATGTGGAATCATTTTTAACATGCATTTCTTAATCGATAATTGATCGTTAATTCTCCCGATGATCGATCAGAAAGATGTTCGCAAATGCCCATCCCGACAATAGATATTACATCATTTTCAGCTTTAATATCGGTATTGGTTATCGGCCAAATGAGTTGTAAAATATTGGTATATCGGATATTCGTCAAAATTCCAATAGCGTGCGCTCCTAGTGTAAAATATTTATATTTGTGCATTTTTGTAAATTGTGCATGTAAATAAATAAATTTGTTATTACGTGTGTGTAATTTCTAAGTATTTGTGTTTGCGTTTAATCACATTTACAAGTAACTAGAGTTAAAGACAAAGAACAAGAGGACCCTTGTCTGTTTTTGCCCCCCCCCCCCCCCCATCTCTGAAATGCTTCACCGCCATCAACAACTTTTGCATTGCACACACAGACACACACACACACACACACACACACACACAATAATGTTGAGTCTGGAGGAGAGTTGATGAAGATGAGAATCCTGTTCTTCAGTGCTGTCCTCGTGTTTACATCAGTTCAGTAAATCTACCCCTCTGTCTGTCTGTCTGTCAGGCACCACTATCCTCATCCAGTGATGGCCCCTCTGACTCTTTTGCCCCGCCCACACAGAGCACTGCCTTGGGATTGGATATTCATCCCACCCTTCAATACTCCTGCAGCCAGTCAGGTGAGTGTGTGGTTGAGGGTTCTCTTCCTCACCTGAAGCTGATCAGTAGACCACCAGATTCTGTTAGGCAGACTCAGGAGTTTGGTGGGCCTCTCAGGTACTGTTCTTCATCATCACATGAGAGCTGTGAAGTCACGTTGCATTTCTAAACTTCATCTCAGACTAATTATAAATGAATGACTGAATCGAGGTGATTAAAAAACCAACCGATGACAGAAAAGTTTGGTTTTTTTAAGTCGGGATGAAACAGTTTCTGTGGAGTTGCATTAAATCTAATAATCTAATAGGTCTAAAGATGTCCATGAACACTACATTGGCAGAAGAAGTCAATGTAAACCGGCCGGTGGCCACGTAACAGGACAGAAAACAATGCAGCCACAGTCACAGCTGTGCTGCGTTCAAGGACAGCTGGGAAATAACATAGGCCCCCGTTTCCACCAGCAGGTCTGAGTGGGTCGGGCCGGATCGGTCCCCATTTTTTTGCGTCCCCACAGATAAAACCTGGGACGGGTACCCTTATCTCCGACCCAGCCTACTTTTTTGGTACCCTTGGGTAGGGGTACTGATCTAACCGATCCAGACCCAAGAGGTGGAGCTGATCCACAGCAGTCCGGTGATCGTTGAAAAATCTGCCACTCCCGCGTGACCCGATGTAAAAACAAAGCAGGGGTGACTCCTTTTGTCTCTGTCAGGTGTGGTGCTTTGGTTAAAAGGCGTTGCACTGCGATGATGTCACGAGATCACATAGCAGTGCTATCTGGTTAATATTCCGCCTCCAGGGTAAGGGTGCAATTTGCTGTGGGGATGCAGCGGGAAATCAACATATCCGTAAAACCCACCTGATCCAGCCTGGCCCGACCCGACCCAGACCCGTGGGTGGAAACGGGGCTTTAGTCATCATCAGCCTAACAAGGATATCTGTTAAAAGTACATGTGGGCTTTGTTACAAAGCCAAGATTGAAAACAAACCTAGAAAATTTGAGGGGGCTTCAGCCCCCCTCAAATAGGCCCAACAACATCCTTGTCCCTGGTAGTTTGAAAACACTGGTATTAGTGTCAGATTTTGAAGTGGGCAGGGCCCGAGCTGGCCTGGTTATGAACTGAATGTAACAACAAACTATCTGAGCTCCCGTTTAAATCCAGTGATTGTCACTGCAGAAAAGTGCAACAACGCCGTTATTGGAGTACACCTCTAGGGGCCCCCTCCTAATTGCAGTGTGGCCAAGGGCAAAGGATAACTTTTGTTTCTTTCATCCTTATTTCTAGGAATTTATGCGTGCATTTACTCACCAGTAACATTTCTGCATCACTCTGACTCCTTTGAACGCTGTTTAGATTAATCGTAGATGCGCGAATATCCATATAATTGGGGGACAGAATGAATGAATCCTCTACAGTACCTACAGATGCAGGCATGAAAAAGTTCTGCCTTTTTTCTGACAGAAGTGGTAGAAAAATCATTCACTGGCTGAATGATTTGTGCCGCGAATACGTCATCATGCATGGTGACTAAACTTGGCATGTGGAAACGTCCTTGTTCAGGGCGTTCATTTATGCTCTGAAATCGTTTCTTCTGGGCACACAGGTGTTTCTCTGTGCGATTGAATTAGCAGACAAGTGGCTGGTAAGTGGCTGGTAAGTGGCTGGTAAGTGGCTGGTAAGTGGCTGGTAAGTGGCTGGTAAGTGGCTGGCAGTTGGCTGAAATGGGAACTTGTTCATGCCCACATCTGTATGGCATTATCTGCAGCACAACTCTTTCATTTCACGAATACTTTTAAGTGGAATGAACAAACCAACTAGTACTATTGTCCTGTGAGTTCAGATTTGGCTTGCTCTAGTTATTTGGGGGTGTTCTCCACATGTATACCGGCTGTGCGCCCACAACACCGTGGCGCACAGCAGGTAAATCATGAGCTTGATTTCCTCCATCGTTGTTCAGTGTGTGTTTCACAAACATTGGACTTCACAAAACTTCACTATGACAGCCTTACCCACACTGAAAACCAGAGCTGAAGATTCCTCAATGGTAATGTGAACAAACTAAGCTGGGGGGGTGTGGTGTCGGCCCAATGAGGGCCGGGCTAAGTACAGTAGGTGCTAATGTGAAAGGAACATTAGCAATTGGTTGGGGGCAGTTCTGTTAATGGCACCTTCCTGGATGAATTTACATAAGAAAGGCCGCATTAATTAGGCGTGACAGGGGGACGACGGGGAGGGGGGACTGCCTGTACAATAGTAGGAAACATGGAACCAAACACCCTTATATTATGTCAATGACCCTCATCTTCAGGAAGATAAAGGTACAAATGTGGTTGTGTTTGTGACAGAGAGAGAGAGAAGGTGTAGTTTTTTTTGTCAAATTCTCGTTTTATATTCTTTTCGATATCTAAATGTTTGTAACATGTGAAGCATTTGTGTTACTCACACATGAAAAGTGCTTGATTAGAAATCTGAATCTGGACGACTCGCTGATGGATCAGTGGCAGGTCTGCTCTTCTCTTTGCTGCTGCAGACACACTGGAAACATGCGCTTTTGAAGAGGATGGATGGGAAGAGGACTGTGAGGAGGTGCAGAGCTGTGAGGAGGCGCGGGCTAGCTTCCCCTCCGTGGCCTTGCTGTTCCTCCTCAAACAGAGCTACATCGGGGCTCTGATCTCCATGATGGCCTGGTCCATCACCTACGTGTCCTGGCTCACCTGCGTGCTGCTGCTCTGGTCCTGCGTGTTGTGGATGATGCGAGAGCGCCGCCGCTACACGCTGATGTCATCGCCCTGGCTGGTCGCCTACGGCAACTTGCTGGTGGTCCTGCAGTACGTCTACAGCTTCCCGTCCGTACAGGAAGTCCCTGGACTGTTCCCAAAGAAGCAGGACCCCTGCAGGGAGCTTGCCTCCAAGGTACTACAGACAACTACTGAATACTACTAAAAATACTGAATGCTGCTGACTACTACTCAATACTTCCGATGTGTGCTGCTGCCTTTGTTGGCCAGGTCACCCTTGTGAAAGACGTCTTTATCTCAATGGGTTTTTATCTGGTTAAATAAAGGATTAATAAATAATAAAAACTTCTGTAGCATCATTAGGCCCTTTTGGACTGTAGGAACCTTTTGGAGTTCCTAGAACCTTTTCGGGAACCAGGACGTTTTTGCGCATTCGGACATATAGGAACTAGGGACCACGGCCCTCAGTTCCTAGAACCTTCCTTAGCATCGCTTCAGTCGGGAATCCATGAAAACTTAAAGTGCTTCATGTTCTTTATAACGGCAGAAAATCCCTCTCTGAGATGAGGCAGTAACTGTTAGTGAGTAAGTAAGTAAAATTTATTTATAAAGTGCTTTTCACAGATAAAAATCACAAAGTGCTGTACATAAAGAATAATTGGTACAATGAAATAACATAACATATTAAAAGAACATATAACAGGAACATAGAATCATAGAATAAAACCCAGTCAATCACCATCAAATCAACCAAAAACCTTCCTAAATAAAAAACGTCTTCAGCAGTTTTTTAAAAGTCTCCACAGAGTCAACCAGACGCAGGGACAGGGGGAGGTCATTCCAGAGTCTTGGGGCTACAGTCTTTAAAGCCAGGTCCCCCCGGGTTTTAAAGCGGGTCTTTGGGACCTTCAAGAGATTCTGGCCTGAGGAACGGAGGGTGCGCCCTGAGGTACAGTATATGGACACAGCAGATCAGTAATATACCGGGGGGGCCTGGCCATGCAGTGCCTGGAATGTCAATGTTAAAATTTTTAAAATCAATTCGGAATTTAACCGGGAGCCAATGAAGATTTAACAGAATAGGGGTGATGTGGACTGTTCTGGATGAACCTGATAAAAGTCTAGCAGCAGAATTTTGAACTAACTGGAGTCTTTTGAGTGTCGTCTTATTAAAACAAGTAAAAACAGAATTACAATAATCTATACGCGATGAAATAAAAGCATGAATGATCATTTCAAGGTCTGCCCTTGACAACATTTTCCTGACTTTTGAGGTCTCTTACGTTGAAAAGAACCAGGAAGTATTACTTAAAAAGGGACAGGGAAGGGATAAAACTCTCCTTCACAATCACCGCACAGTTTTGGAATCATGTGACCTCTGACGTCAGAGTAGGTGAAGTCCTGTGAATTCCACATACTGACCAATGCAAAACAATAACAGATAAACGGCGAGACAACAGCCGATTAGCAGCTAGACATCATCTTTCTGAACCTCACCATTTTCTCCGCTGCTGTTTCAGCACAAAATCCTGGGAAAAGCGAGAATTTCTGAGTAACTAGCAGAGGGAGGAAACTGTCGTCCCTCCAGACTGAGCTCACGTTTGGCTTCCAGGACGGTTGATATCCGCTCCTCCGTCACTTTCAGCGGCTCGCTCGACTTTTCTCCACATTTGGTCTCCAAAATGTCCTTTGTATGAGCCGTGAGACGGTGTTGCTGTTAGCAGAGACATCTGTGGACAGAGTCAAAGGGAAAATGTCCTGTTGCTGTTAGCAGAGACATCTGTGGACAGAGTCAAAGGGAAAATGTCCCACTGCTGTTAGCAGAGACATCTGTGGACAGAGTCAAAGGGAAAATGTCCCGCTGCTGTTAGCAGAGACATCTGTGGACAGAGTCAAAGGGAAAATGTCCCGCTGCTGTTAGCAGAGACATCTGTGGACAGAGTCAAAGGGAAAATGTCCTGCTGCTGTTAGCAGAGACATCTGTGGACAGAGTCAAAGGGAAAATGTCCCGCTGCTGTTAGCAGAGACATCTGTGGACAGAGTCAAAGGGAAAATGTCCTGCTGCTGTTAGCAGAGACATCTGTGGACAGAGTCAAAGGGAAAATGTCCTGCTGCTGTTAGCAGAGACATCTGTGGACAGAGTCAGAGGGAAAATGTCCTGCTGCTATCAGCAGAGACATCTGTGGACAGAGTCAAAGGGAAAATGTCCTGCTGCTGGGTTTGTTGATGTGTAACGGAGCCGGTTGTCGGTGGAAGTAAACACACGGTTCGGCGGACATTGGGATGGGCGATGATCACGGTCACGATCATTGACAATAAAAAAAATAAATAAATAAAAAACATTCTTTTTGCTTGTATTATAAATCTATCACTACATTCTGTCTTGAGAGCCCTAAAATAATACTAGAACCCACCAAACTACATCACTTAAGTTCAAGTAAAAGAAAAGAACGATGGAGTGCAGACACTGTCAGGAAAAGTAGTTCACCTGCGTTACAAAACTGTAGTGACGCCAACCAAAGTCTGAAATATGGAAACAAATTTGACATTTATTCAAACGGTGCAAACAGAAAAAAAAATAACCATATAAATAACTGTAAATGCAAGCGGATCAATTTAAATAAATGTATCGTTTATATCATGAGATGACAAATTATTATCATGGGGAATTCTTTGACGATATATCACACACCGTAATATATCGCCCATCCCTACTGGCACATCAGATTAAACTGCACAAGCTGGGCCACAAGCTATGTGCAATGGCGCAAGCGAAGCAGAAGTGGATGGATAGAAGGAGGGAGGGAAAGAAAGAGAGACGTTTCTGTCAAACGTTATGTTGTAAACAAACTTCTTGTGGCTTATTTAGCTAGTAAATAATTATTTTGCCGCCAAAACTCTTTTCTCAGTGTTGTATTTGTTGCTTCATAGAAGTAAACAGCTGTTCAGATGTTGGAGGCGTCACTAAAGTAAAAAATATTGGCATCAAGGTCACTTTTCCACTTGAAGTGCATTGCTGCATAAAATGCTTGTTTTCTCAGCTTTTTAACGAAAACCAGCATTTTTGCTGCAACTACCCCATGTTCTGCTGCAGATTACTAAAGAAAGAAAAAAAGCTGGAAACATTATTTTTCTGATGACAGAACAGAATCTAAGCTTTCCTTTGGTATATTTGGTGTTTGCATATAGAACACAATGTTCTGTGGCTTTCAGTGAAAATGCTTAAAAACCTTGACAGTATGGAGCTCTGCTCTGAAAATGTCTGGCAGTCAGTGAGTTGAAAGGAAGTAATTTATTTTCTGTTGCCCGGCACCCCGTGCATGCTCAGATCAAGTCAAGATGCAATCGTTTGGTTTGGTTAGCTAGGCGGTTATTTCTTATGACTTGGCTCCTATAAATACTGATTACATGACAATGAACTGGCCTGAACTGGTTTGTCTGTAAAGTGATGACGTTTAATTGGCGCCATACAAATAAAGCTGAACTGAACTGAATACTTACTACTGATTACTTTTGTTGACTAAAACCAGTTGCGTCTTACTACTTCTACTTCCTATTGAAACTGAGTTCTGCTGACTATTTCTAAGTACTACTAACTAAACTACAAACGTATTATTTATGGCTGAAACTGATTAAAAATGACTAAAACTGACTAAAACTTGCAACTCCAGATAAATTGTATCTTAAGCTGACTTAAACTTACTACTGTCGACTATTGACTACTTCTCACTAACGTGACAGCTAATCAGTTTAGTTAATCTTTATTTGCATCATTCACAACAACATCATCTCAGGCCACTGTACAGATAAAACAGTGTCATCCAATCGGTATTCAGACAAGTCCATATACTCCATTTCAACATGGAGGAAAACCCGGCAGAACCCGGGTCAGGGCGGCTGTTTGCATCCACTGGTTTGGGCAGATAAGACGGGAAAGCGAGACCAACAGGCAACGCAACTGCATTTAATACTTTAAAAAGTCCTTAAATTTGACAGTTGTGGTCTTAAATTTCACATGGTAGGTCTTAAATTATTTTACGCTCCAACAGATTTCCATCATTAGCCAATCAGGAAGTGATCAGGGCAGGTGTTTGCATAACTGCCACTTGTCAACCTGAGGTTTGTGTGTTTGTGTAAACATCGTGTTTACCTTTTGGAAGTAAATTTCAAACCGGGTATTAGTGATAGATGTAGCTACTGATGGCCAAAAATGATTGTTCAATGTATCTTTTTTGACTTTATCTTTGTAAATGTAGCGGGATCTGTGTTTTTGCCAGTATGGTCGTGAAATGGGATTAAATTCTGTTCTAGGTGGTCTTAAAAATGTCTCAAAGGAGAACTTCGATTCTCTTTTCTAGCGGGAAAAACGTTCATTTCCTCACACAGACAGTTTTGGTGTAACCTGAATTCCTTCAGCAGATATTTAGATCCACTCCAGATCAGCGTATGTCCGATATAATGGCAGTTATGGGGCAACCGCGTGCAGCCTTTGAATAAGTTATTATCTGCCTCAAACTCCTTCAGTTCACCAATGTTTTGTTACCAAACATTAGTTGACCCCCCCCTGTAAGCTTGAAGCGTTTTTTTGTGGTGCTTCGTCCTAATTAGGGATGTAACGATATGAAAATTTAATATCACGATTTTTGTGACTGAAATGATCACGGTTATCATTTTTATCGCGGTATTATCTAAATACACCCCAGCATCATTAAAAATATCCAAAATGGGTCTAAATGTCTACTTAGTCCTTTGTAAAGGGGAAAAAAATCTTCAGAGAACTGTCCATGTGGGAGCCTTTGTTGCTTTTTGCCATGTTTTCATAAATTAAACATTGCAAACTCCGCCTGCTGCTGCTTTTCCAACCAATGAGCAGCATCACTGGGAGTTTTCCAAAGTGCAGTAATCAGTCACGGTTTTAACAATAATTAAAATCTGAAACGGTATTACTAATCGTTGGTAATTTTATCACGGTTAACCATTTTACCGGTTATCGTTACATCCCTAGTCCTTATTTACAGACATTTTTACTGCGGCTTCTTTGATGACGTCACTATTATGCGACACAATAACAAGTAAATGTCTGTAAATAAGGACGAATCGCCACAAAGAAGCCGCTTCGAGCTTACAGGGGGGTCTGACTAATGTTTCGTAACAAAACATTGGCTAAATGAAGGAGTTTGTGACAGATAATGTCTTATTAGAGCCTGCACGCGGTTGCATTATATCAAACATACGCTGATCTGGAGTGGATCTAAATATCTCCCGATGGAATTCAAGTCGCACCAAAACTGTCTGGGTGAGTAAATAAACATATTTCATGTTAGAAAATAGGTCCAGATTGAAAAAAAATGAAGTTCCCCATTTATTTAAAGGTAGAGTCCGAAGTTCCCCCCTGAAAATAAACGTTAGACTTGTGCAAGTGAAATCCGTCGCAAACCGCACCTTTGGGCCTCTACTCGCATGCAGTGGTGAGTTTGAATGCAGCCCCCTCTCCCCCTGTCTGTAATTCGCTCTTTAGCTCTGTTTTGGTGTGTTTGGGACGTTTCTGGGTGGAGATTTCTGTTTTTACCGCCAGCCAATGACAGAGCTAAGAGCATGACGCTGTGTGGGAACAAGCTCGTGATTGGAGCAGACGCCGGTCGCTTGGAAAACCGGGGTTAATATTGGTTTGGCTTTTCCTCTTTCTGAGCTCTGAGGGAGTCGTTGAAGCTGAATAGGCTGAAGAACGAGGCGGCCATTAGCTTGAGAGGGAGGGGCTCAGTTTGAATACTGTTGTTTGCAAACAGAAACGGTGGGGGGGGGACTTCGGACTCTACCTTTAAACTTGTTAAAATGTGTAGGAACCCTGTCTTACAGCCAAAGGCTGTCCCCACTAGGGATGTCACGATTACAGATTTTCTTGGTACAATTATTGTCAAAGAAATAATCAAGATTATCATGATTATTATATCTTAATCCCCAAACACCATAAATGTGTAAAATCACATGAACACACCTCACAGGTCTTTAAATTTTCATTAGATTTGTCACCATTGATGTGTTAATGCAAAAAGATAGAATTAACTCTGTTTTTACACATTAATACATACACAACAAGGTCATTACTCATGCGGTATTCAAAATCTGAATATGGTATTATTTATGTCAGAGAAGCGGATTCTGGGCATGTAGGTACCTCATCACAGGGGTGAACAGAATCCACTAAAACTCACTTTATCCTCCGTATTTATGACCTATTTGATGTATCAAATAACTTTGCTTGCTGTCATGTTTCAGACATGATCTTTGATGTAAAGTGACGATATTGTGGAATGTTGACGATTAAATAATTGTGGCGTTTAATACCGCAGTTAATAGTGAAAGTAAATAATTGCGACATCCCTACTGCCAGCAGCAGTTTTAATGCTGTTTGTGGGCAGCAGATGATGAAGATTGATGAAGAGTTGATGTGCAGGGCTCCAGCTGACGTCATAATGAGATGGAGCAGGTGTTTTCCCCCCTGAACTGTCTGTAACAACCCAACAATGAGCCACATCGTTGTTCAAGACGAGTGACAAAAGTAACGGCTTGTAGACGGTATTTATACTACTACTGAGTACTAGTAGGACTAATAGAGTAAATACTATCATTGCTGCAGCTGGTGTGTCTGCTGACCTTCTGGCTGCTTCTGCGTCAGTCACTGACGGAGAAAGAAGACAGACAGACAGAAGAACACCTGTCTGAAATCTCTGTCCATATGAAGCAAGGTGAGATACCTGTCTGTCTGTTTACCCGTCTGCCTGTCTGTCTTATCACCTGTCTGTCTGACTGTCTGATTATTTGGCTGTCTGACTGATCCTCTGTCTGATCACCTTTTTTGTCTGTCTGATCACCTGTCTGTCTGATTACCTGTCTGTCTGATTACCTGTCTGTCTGATCACCTGTCTCTCTGATTACCTTTCTGTCTGTCTGATCACCTGTCTGTCTGTCTGTCTGTCTGATCACCTGTCTGTCTGTCTGATTACCTGTCGATGTGGCCCTGTGTCCTGCTCTGCAGAGGAAGTAGATGAGAAGAAGAAGGAAGAGATGCCCTATGAGGACGTGCTTCTTCTGGGTGGAGGAGATCAAAGTCAAATGAAGGCTCTGGTTGCCGTGGTTACCAGGATGTTTGTGAAATACTGGATTTATGTGTGTGGCACCATGTTCTTCTTCGTCAGCTTCGAGGGGAAAATCGTCCTCTACAAAGTCATCTACATGGTCATGTTCCTCTGCTGCGTGGCCCTCTACCAGGTACTACTGCACATATACTGTCCCAGGTACTACTACTGTACCGTACCAGGTACTACTGCAGATATACTGTCCCAGGTACTACTACTGTACCAGGTACTACTGCAAATATACTTTCCCAGGTACTACTGCAGATATGCTGTCCCAACTACTACTACTGTACCATGCACTACTGCAGATATACTGTCCCAGGTACTACTACTGTACCAGGTACTACTGCATACTGTACCAGGTACTACTGCAGATATGCTGTCCCAGGTACTACTACTGTACCAGGTACTACTGCATACTGTACCAGGTACTACTGCAGATATGCTGTCCCAGGTACTACTACTGTACCAGGTACTACTGCAAATATGCTGTCCCAGCTACTATTACTGTACCAGGTACTGCTGCAAATATACTGTCCCAGGTACTACTGCAGATATGCTGTCCCAGGTACTACTACTGTACCAGGTACTACTGCAAATATACTGTCCCAGGTACTACTGCAGATATGCTGTCACAGGTACTACTACTGTACCAGGTACTACTGCAAATATACTGTCCCAGGTACTACTGCAGATATGCTGTCACAGGTACTACTACTGTACCAGGTACTACTGCAAATATACTGTCCCAGGTACTACTGCAGATATGCTGTCACAGGTACTACTACTGTACCAGGTACTACTGCAAATATACTGTCCCAGGTACTACTACTGTACCAGGTACTACTGCAAATATGCTGTCCCAGGTACTACTACTGTACCAAGTACTACGGCAAATATACTGTCCCAGGTACTACTACTGTACCAGGTACTACTGCAGATATACTGTCCCAGGTACTACTACTGTATCAGGTACTACTGCAAATATGCTGTCCCAGGTACTACTACTGTACCAAGTACTACGGCAAATATACTGTCCCAGGTACTACTACTGTACCAGGTACTACTGCAGATATACTGTCCCAGGTACTACTACTGTATCAGGTACTACTGCAAATATACTGTCCCAGGTACTACTACTGTACCAGGTACTACTGCAGATATACTGTCCCAGGTACTACTACTGTATCAGGTACTACTGCAAATATACTGTCCCAGGTACTACTACTGTACCAGGTGCTACTGCAAATATGCTGTCCCAGGTACTACTACTGTACCAAGTACTACTGCAAATATGCTGTCCCAGGTACTACTACTGTACCAGGTACTACTGCAAATATGCTGTCCCAGGTACTACTGATAGTAATAATATCTAAGGTACTACCACTGAACCAAGTAAAACTGCAAATAGGCTCCTACTGTAACAGTACCAGGTACTGCTGCTATTAATACTGTACCATGTACTACAGATGTATCAATAAACACAAGTAGACTGCTACTACTACTGTACCTGGTACTTCTACCAGTACTATCACTGTACAGGAGCAGCTTCACCTTTATCATTTCACCTTCTACAACTGTACAAGACCAAACTTCTCATACCACCATTGGTGTCCTAAATATTACTTAATATTACTCTTAGTACCGCAGCTCTACCAGGTTAGACTGCTACTACTCTGCTACTCCTGTAACAAGTAACACTGCTAGTACTTTAACAGCCTGTCTTGCCACTGATACTGGTGTACCAGATAGTGTATTAAGTACAACCACAAGCAATGTTACTGTACTAGCTATAACTTCTAGTATTACTACAGTTTTACCAGATACTAATGTTGATATTAAAGTCAGTAAACCACTAACCACTACAATTAAAAACCGTTGTTGCAGATAATACTCCAATTATTACTATTATACTCCCACCATACTGCTACTGAAACTTCTATTATTACACCAGCAGCAACTGCAAGTACTACTGTGAATGTGCAGGTACTACATTTAAGATGTGGTTGGTTGGAGGAGCTACAGTCTGGTTCAGATCACTCACTGGATGATTAAGAATCAAGACTTAATAAATTAAAATGTATTTAATGTAATTCAGGATTAATAATGATTTATGTTTTTGTCTGTCTGTCCCTGCAGTTGAACTACGAGCGCTGGCGTGCCTTGCTCAGAGGTTTCTGGGTAGCAGTAGTGGTTTACTCTATGCTGGTTCTCATTCTGGTCTACACCTTCCAGTTCCCCTCGTCACCCCATACCTGGAGTCACTACACTGGACTGAGCAGAGACAGGTTTGTACCCCTCTCCACCTGTTAGACCTGACACCATGTCGGGGGTTTTTCCCCCCATGTAGGTGTCCACTCTTCCTCCTCCATGCCTGGTTTCAGCGTTCATCACTGGAGTCATCTTCCTGATGGACTCCTGGATCTTTGTTGTTTCATCCTGGATACTGGATCTGATGCTCACCACCCCCGGACACCCTCCTCCTTCTCAGTGTCCAGTCTCAGGGTTCTGGACTTGGGGTGAAACCCTCCATGCATCACAAGGAGCTTTCTGGTTCTGATATCAGGGACTTCTTTACCAGGCTGCTTAGGGGGCCACAGCTGTGGAAGACATCCTGTACCTAAGACCAAGTCCAGTCACTGTAGACCTGCAGCCCTGACAGCTCACTGGTCCTTGGAGTATCTGCATCCTGGTGAGCAGTTTCCATACCAGCCAAACACTAGGATGCAGAGTACCGTTATGGTCCTCCTGCAGAGATCCCTGTCCCACCTGGAGCGGTCTGAGAGGACCGTGGTCTATAATTTCTTCAGTGCTTTCAGTTCCACCCAGTCAGACCTCCTGAGGGACATACTGTTGATACTGTTTGTCCCACCTGAATGACACTCTGCTGTCCTGGCTGTATATCCTGGTATATCAGTGAGTAGGTACACCTTTGTGACACCTTGATGACACCTCGATGACACCTCGGTGACACCTCGATGACACCTTGGTGACACTTTGATGACACCTTTGTGACACCTCGATGACACCTTGATGACACCTTGGTGACACCTTGGTGACACCTTGATGACACATTGATGACACTTTGATGACACCTTGATGACACGTTGATGACACGTTGATGACACCTTGATGACACCTTGATGACACCTTGGTGACACCTTGATGACACCTTGATGACACCTTGGTGACACCTTGATGACACCTCTGTGACATCTTGGTGACACCTTGTTAACACCTCTTTGGTAGTAACCGTACTCAGTAGTGGCTTATATAATACAGGATGTGACCTGAGTGGAAGTGCAGTCATTTCTAAGCAGCAACCAGTTCTACAAAATACTTGTTGATGGTGTCCCTCTTGTCCCCAGTGACCTTCTGTCACTGGACTGCACGTAAACAGCTGGTGTGAAGGTGTCCACACCAGCTGGATGTGTCCTGTCTGAACTGTCTTCTCTTGTCTGTTTTTCAGGTTGGAGGATGTTGGACTTGAGAAGTTCTCTCTTCCAGTCCTCTTTACCAGAATCTTCATCCCTGCTGCGTTTCTCCTAGTAAGTTCTGATGGATGAAGGTGCAGCTTCTTCTTTGGTTTCCACGGTAACGGCATGTGTTGTTCGTCCTGCAGGTGTGCATCATTCACCTGCATTATTTCCACGAGCCGTTCCTGCAGCTGACTGACCTGAAGACGGTGGTGGACACACACAACAGCACCATTACCAGGTCATCTTCATGTCTCCCACCTGTCTCTTACTTCTCTTGTCACCTTTCTCTTATCTGCCTCTCACCGGTCTTACATCTGTCTCTCACCTGTCTCTTGCCTGTCTCCCACCTGTCTCCAACTTCCACCTGTCTAACCGTCCTTTTACCTGTCTCCCATCTGTTGCTCACCTATTTCTTACCTGTTTCTTGCGTTCTTTAACCTGTCTCTCACCTGTCTGTTACCTGTCTCTCACCTGTCTCTTACCTGTCTCCAACTTCCACCTGTCTAACCGTCCTTTTACCTGTCTCCCATTTGTCTGTCACCTGTCTGTCACCCGTCTCTTACCTGTCTCTCACCTGTCTCCCATCTGTTGCTCACCAATTTCTTACCTGTTTCTCGCATTCTTTTACCTGTCTCTCACCTGTCTGTTACCTGTCTTTCACCTGTCTCTCACCTGTCTCTTACCTGTCTCCCATCTGTCTCCAACTTCCACCTGTCTAACCGTCCTTTTACCTGTCTCCCATTTGGCTGTCACCTGTCTGTCACCCGTCTCTTACCGGTCTCTCACCTGTCTCCCATTTGTTGCTCACCTATTTCTTACCTGTTTCTTGCATTCTTTTACCTGTCTCTCACCTGTCTGTTACCTGTCTCTCACCTGTCTGTTACCTGTCTCTCACCTGTTTCTTACCTGTCTCTCACCTGTCTGTTACCTGTCTCTCACCTGTTTCTTACCTGTCTCTCACCTGTCTGTTACCTGTCTCTCACCTGTCTGTTACCTGTCTCTCACCTGTCTGTACCTGTCTCTCACCTGTCTGTACCTGTCTCTCACCTGTCTGTTACCTGTCTCTCACCTGTCTGTTACCTGTCTCTCACCTGTCTGTACCTGTCTCTCACCTGTCTGTACCTGTCTCTCACCTGTCTGTTACCTGTCTCTCACCTGTCTGTACCTGTCTCTCACCTGTCTGTACCTGTCTCTCACCTGTCTGTTACCTGTCTCTCACCTGTCTGTTACCTGTCTCTCACCTGTTTCTTACCTGTCTCTCACCTGTCTGTACCTGTCTCCCACGTGTCTTTTACTGCTCTCTCTGCTGATATAGATTTGGTTCTACAGCACAAAATTGCTATAACAATCCACCATGAGGGTGCAAAATATCCGTGTACATCTTAAGATCTCCAGGCTCTCCCTGGACTGCCATCGGCAGCAGGAGGCGTGGGAGATGGTGTCAGCAAGCTGTCCACGAGGCTAAGCCACACAGAGCACAGCATATTTCCATCCAATGCCAGTCTGATAATCTACAAATCAAATCAAGTTTATTTATAAACCCATTTTCATAAATGATGCAGCACCAAGTTCTTTACATACAGGGAGTGCAGAATTATTAGGCAAATGAGTATTTTGACCACATCATCCTCTTTATGCATGTTGTCTTACTCCAAGCTGTATAGGCCGAAAGCCTACTACCAATTAAGCATATCAGGTGATGTGCATCTCCGTAATGAGAAGGGGTGTGGTCTAATGACATCATCACCCTATATCAGGTGTATTAGGTAAACATAATTATTAGGCAACTTAACAAAAAACAAATATATACCCATTTAAATTATTTATTTTCACCAGGGAAACCAATACAACAGCTCAACATTCACAAATATACATTTCTGACATTCAAAAACAAAACAAAAACAAATCAGTGACCAATATAGCCACCTTTCTTTGCAAGGACACTCAAAAGCTGCCATCCATGGATCATGTCAGTGTTTTGATCTGTTCACAATCAACATTGCGTGCAGCTCAGATAGGTGTACTGTTTTCCCTCCTTGTAAATCTCACATTTGATGAGGGACCACAGGTTCTCTATGGGGTTCAGATCAGGTGAACAAGGAGGCCATGTCATTAGTTTTTCTTCTTTTAGACCCTTTCTTGCAGCCATGCTGTGGAGTACTTGGATGCGTGTGATGGAGCATTGTCCTGCATGAAAATCATGTTTTTCATGAAGGATGCAGACTTCTTCCTGTACCACTGCTTGAAGAAGGTGTCTTCCAGAAACTGGCAGTAGGACTGGGAGTTGAGCTTGACTCCATCCTCAACCCGAAAAGGCCCCACAAGCTCATCTTTGATGATACCAGCCCATACCAGTACCCCACCTCCACCTTGCTGGCGTCTGAGTGGGACTGGAGCTCTCTGGCCTCGGGCCCATCAAGACTCACTCTCATTTCATCAGTCCATAAAAGCTTAGAAAAATAAGTCTTCAGATATTTCTTGGCCCAGTCTTGACGTTTCAGCTTGTGTGTCTTGTTCAGTGGTGGTGGTTTTTCAGCCTTTCTTACCTTGGCCATGTCTCTGAGTATTGCACACCTTGTGCTTTTGGGCACTCCAGTGATGTTGCGGCTCTGAAATATGGCAAAACTGCTGGCAAGTGGCATCTTGGCAGCTGCACACTTGACTTTTTTCAGTTCATGGGCAGTTATTTTGCGCCTTGGTTTTTCCACACGTTTCTTGCGACCCTGTTGACTATTTTGAATGAAACGCTTAATTGTTCAATGATAACGCTTTAGAAGCTTGGCAATTTTAAGAGTGCTGCATCCCTCTGCAAGATATCTCACTATTTTTGACTTTTCGGAGCCTGTCAAGTCCCTCTTCTGACCCATTTTGCCAAAGGAAAGGAAGTTGCCTAATAATTCTGTTTGCCTAAGACACCTGATATAGGGTGTTGATGTCATTAGACCACACCCCTTCTTATTATAGAGATGCACATCACCCGATATGCGTAATTGGTAGTAGGCTTTCGGCCTATACAGCTTGGAGTAAGACAACATGCATAAAAACTGTAATAAAAACTGAAATATTCATCTAAAAACAAAACAAGCAATGCATCATCTTATTTCCCCTTTTTGCAAATGTCACATTTTAACTTGGATTGCAGCGGCTGGACAGGATCACAGTTGCTCCTCCAGCCACGGCTCATTTGTTCAGCAACTCCTGATCCATGTCCTATTTTTGGAAAATGTTGAGTTTTAGTTTAGTTTTTATTAGTTTCAGTGTTAGTTTAAGTTTTTTGGGGGTTTTCTTTTCAGTAAATTATAGGTGTTTGTCTGGTGTGACATTCAAAATCATCAGAAAGTCACTTGGAGTAAAACCAGTAGAGCAAAGTAAAAAGATTAAATAGAAATAGATTTCAAATGAACCCAAAAGTCGTATGTATTATATTAATTTACAAAGACTAAAACTAAGGATGTTTCTGAAATAATTTTAGTTAGTTTTAGTTAGTTTTGTAAAGACACAATACAGTTTCAGTTAGTTATCGTTTTGTTAAAAACTGTTTTTTATTTTTATTTCAGTTAACTGAAATGTTTTTTCAATTTTAGTTTTCGTTTTTACGTTAGTTTTAGTGAACTATAATAACCTTGCTTTCATTCTGTACCCCCCCCCCCCCCCCAAAACGACCTGTGGAGGTATTATTTTTTTGAAAATATAGTTTTTAATAAAAATGTTCCATATTCAGCCTTTAATCTGCAATCAGATTTTTTTTTTTTTCTTTTTTTTCATGCCAAATACCAGAATTGGTTATCGACCTCAAAATATCCATATGGGTCAGGCTCTAGTTTTAATGAGCATTTACTAAGTGAAGAGTTATAGTTTTATGGTATTTTTTTTGGACAGTGACAGTAAAGACGAGCTAGAATCTGTCCCTCACCCGTCTGGCTGCAGGTTGGTCCACTCTGAAGGCAGCCTGGTCGATCTGTCCCTGACTGCTGCTTCTCAGCTTCACCTGCAGGAAGACATGACCACACAACAGGTGAACGGAGAGGAGGAAACGCATAGAAAGTGGATGAAAGAGGAAGAGGACGAAGAGGAGGATTATCCCTGCGTGTTTGACAGGGAGACCCTGTCTGAGCGTCTCACAGGTAACATCGCTGCTGTCACACCTGCGTGTTTGGGATGAAAACGGGAGTAACGTTGTTGTCTGTGGTGGACAGATCTGGTTTCCTGGAGGCTGGTGGTGGACCGTCTGTCTGTCCTGTTCCTGCACTTCCTGCTGTCCCTGCAGCGCCTGCAGTGCCTCCTCTGGTGGCTCCTGGAACTGCACATAGTGAAGATCGTGTCCTCCTTCACGATGTGGGTCTGCGTGAGGGAGGTCAGTGTTCACGGCCTCGTGTCTGTCTGATTCTGTGTCTGTCTGTAACTGCAACCTGTCTGTCTGTTGCAGATATGTGGTTTAACCTGTCTGTCTGTTGCAGATGTGTGTGTTTAACCTGTCTGTCTGTTGCAGGTGTGTGTTTAACCTGTCTCCCTGTTGCAGGTGTGTGTTTAACCTGTCTTTCTGTTGCAGATGCGTGTGTTTAATCTGTCTCTCTGTTGCAGATGTGTGTGTTTAACCTGTCTCCCTGTTGCAGGTGTGTGTTTAACCTGTCTCTCTGTTGCAGATGTGTGTGCTTAACCTGTCTGTCTGTTGCAGATGTGTGTGTTTAACGTGTCCGTCTGTTGCAGGTTTGTATTTAACCTGTCTCTCTGTTGCAGGTGTGTGTGTTTAACCTGTCTCTCTGTTGCAGATATGTGTGTTTAACCTGTCTGTCTGTTGCAGATGTGTGTGTTTGACCTGTCTCTCTGTTGCAGATGCGTGTGTATAACCTGTCTGTCTGTTGCAGGTGTGTGTGTTTAACCTGTCTGTCTGTTGCAGGTGTGTGTTTAACCTGTCTCTCTGTTGCAGATATGTGTGTTTAACCTGTCTGTCTGTTGCAGATGTGTGTGTTTAACCTGTCTCTCTGTTGCAGATGCGTGTGTATAACCTGTCTGTCTGTTGCAGGTGTGTGTGTTTAACCTGTCTCTCTGTTGCAGGTGTGTGTTTAACCTGTCTCTCTGTTGCAGGTGTGTGTGTTTAACCTGTTTCTCTGTTGCAGGTGTGTGTGTTTAACCTGTCTCTCTGTTGCAGGTGTGTGTTTAACCTGTCTCTCTGTTGCAGGTGTGTGTGTTTAACCTGTTTCTCTGTTGCAGGTGTGTGTGTTTAACCTGTCTGTCTGTTGCAGGTGTGTGTTTAACCTGTCTCTCTGTTGCAGGTGTGTGTTTAACCTGTCTGTCTGTTGCAGGTGTGTGTTTAACCTGTCTCTCTGTTGCAGGTGTGTGTTTAACCTGTCTCCCTGTTGCAGGTGTGTGTGTTTAACCTGTCTCTCTGTTGCAGGTGTGTGTGTTTAACCTGCTCTTCGTGCTCTGCGTGGCGCTGGCTCTGCCCTGCAGGGCCTGGCGCCCCCTGCTGTCCAGCGTCTGCACCGTCTGGACCTGTGTGGTCACCATTTGTAGGATGTTGTATCAACTGAAGGTCATCCAGCCAAGCAGTTACTCCTCTAACTGCACGATGGTAACCATGGCAACAGCAGCATGCATCTGACCGTGTTCCTGTCTGATTGCTTGACCAGTCTGTCTCTCTGAAGCCAGGTAACTCCAGCATCGACCTGTCTCGCTCTGTCCTCTACTCCGGGCCCATTGACCCCGCCCACTGGGTGGGGCTTCATAAGACGGACGGGAAGCTGCTGGACTACTTGAGGGTAACAAGAACAGATGCTGACTCAGCGATGGACCGTCACAGATGCTAACACCATGTTTGTGTCCCTCTACAGAACAATCTTGTGATTTTAGCGCTGCTAGCGTTCGAGGTGACCATTTACCGCCACCAGGAGCTCTATCGTCTGCGACATGATAAAGTCCCTCCCCCCACCAGGACGCTCTTCCATGACATCATGAGATGTCACCTGGACGATGGCGTGCTGAGCTGCATGAAGTACTTCCTCAACTACTTCTTCTACAAGTTTGGGCTGGAGGTGAGCAGAAGATGCATCAGCGCAGCAACAGGTGGACGTCTCCCTCTTTGCAAGTAACCATGACTGTCTCCTCTTCCTCCTCCTCATCCTCAGACCTGCTTCTTGCTGGCCGTGAATGTAATTGGTCAGCGAATGGATCTGTTTGCCGTTGGCCACGCCTTCAGCCTCATTGCTGTCCTCTCCCGGCGCAGCAGGAAGCGCATGGCGGTGGTGTGGCCGAGGTACTGCTACTTCGTTTCAGGACTGCTGTGCTTCCAGTACCTCCTGTGCATCGGGTTCCCCCCCGCTGCGTGTAAAGGTACGGACTTACCTCAAATCCTATGAACCTGCTGTAGCTTGCTGAACGCGCATATGCGTGCTTTGTGAAAGTAAGATGTAATTCTGTTTAGGCTCTAAAAATATACTAAATGATGTCGTTTCGAGTAAACTCTGGACGCTACCCACTCAGGACACTTGGATTACATTGGACGAGCAGTATGGAGGAATATTGACAAGTTTTTGTGGACTTTTATGGACCTTTTTGGCTCGGACCCCGGCAAACTCTATTATATGAAAGTTGGGGGAAACGACGAGCCGTCCTGATCTCCGGCTGCATTTGAGATATTAAAAAAGTGCTGCAGAGTCTTTCTCACCATGAGGGGAAGTGGAAAATAAAGTTACATCACTATTCCTTTAAGATTTTGTGGCTCCACCCTTTTTTAGGGTGCATTCACACTCTGGCTGTTTGGTTCGCTTTAAACGGATTGTGGTCCGCTTCGTTTGGTTCAGTCTGAACACCAACCACATCCTGGTGTGCACCAAAGAAGTGGACTCTGGTCCACCTGAAAGCCGGGGGTCTCGGTTCGCTTGCAAACAGACAATTGGACTTAGGACTGGATGATATAGTAAAAAAGATTATCGATAAAATAAAAATCTGTATCAATTGATATCGATAATAATTTTTAAAAAGCCATTATCAAATTAAAAGCTATTTTAGGTGCAGCCCTGCACATTTAAGCTTTTGCTGAATGACCTTCTTAGAATAAAGATCAGACTAAAGCCGTTTTCAGACTTGCATTGTGGAACATGAGCGGCAAAGTCCATCCGCTCTTTAAACGGACTCGTCTTTTCAAACATGTCACGTCCTTACGGACTTATCGCGTCCCAGGTGCTTTCAGACTTTAGGAAATGTGGAAAAGTCAGCACAGCCCCGCTCTCCCTTCAACTCTGTCTTTTTTCTTTAGCTTTCAGCCAAAACGACATGCCGCAACATTTCCGTTCTTGTGACATGTAGACCAGCGGTACATGTCCGCTACATTTCTGAGGTCAAAGGCCGGTACGCATGTCTGAATGCAGTGTTATAAAGGACAAAGTCCGCAATATTACGGCTTTCCAGTGGAAGTCTGAAAGGGGCATAACACTGAATTCCAGTTCAGCCTTTGCCTGGGTCTGCGTTTGTGATTGGTTTGGCGGAAGTAGTGACTGTAGTATCATGCTACCTGATAGGCTACAGCGGAAAACTGTGTTTCTATATCGAACTTTTATTGACCCTCTTTTTTTTCTATTGAAAAAACCTCAATTAATTGATATATATCGAATTATTGTGCAGCCCTAACAGGACTACCTAGTGGAGCTAATGGAAGTGATGTTTGCTGACTGTAATTAAGCATCAAGAAGAAGTAGGTGGAATTGGGGTAGATTATCATTTGGAGGAAAAACAAAGCAAACAGTGTGTTCAAAGAAGACGAAGTCAAAACAGCGATAAACAGGTTGGAAAATGTGTAGACAGAGATGGAGGAATAATAAGAAGCAGAAATATTTCTCCAGTTTTCTTCTTCTTCTTCCTCTTCTTCATCATTGATCAGGGGGTGTATTGGGGAGCGTCGTCCCCTCGCGAGCAGTTGTTATAACTACAGTGGTTTAACCAGGTGGTTTGGTCTGCTTCGGTTAATGCAGGATGGACACGAACCAAAGCAAAGAGGGACGTGAAATTTTTCAGAAATCCCCGTCCAATCAGACTAGGAGTTTATACGTGCATTTACTCTCCGGTAAAATTTCTGTTTCACTTTGACTCCTTCGGGAGATATTTAGTTGAGTTGCCCTCCAGCGTGCATTCGTATTCCATCTCTGGTCCTTTTTCCTGCACAGAACTGGGAAAAGGGGCTTTTGCTACACTGCTGCTTCTACATGGAACAGTTTGCAAAAAGACTGAAATTATCTGAACTTATTTCTTTGAACTCTTTTAACTCTAAATTGTAAACTGTTTTTAATTATTTTTATCGTATATCTTTTATAACTGTCTTGTAACTGCTGCTCAGTGGGATTTCCTGGATAAATAAAGTCTAAATAAAATAAGAAATAAAGATATAATGGCGGAGACGGGGCAGCCTCTCTGTAAGACATTATCTGCAGCAACACTCCTTGATTTCACTGAAACTTAAAGTAGAATTAACGAACGAACGAGGACTATTGTCCTGTGAGTTCAGAGTTTCATGGTTTGCTGTTTGTTGGTGTCTGGGTAGCGAGCTGCTCTTCTCAGCCCAACTGCAGCTGAGAAGTCTATTTTTCAAACATTGTTCATGTTTGCTTTAAATCGTTGATTATTTGAACATTTTGCTGAGTTTGTTGACTCTTTGCAGCCATTTTTCTTGTTGTTTGGCAGATTATCCCTGGAGACCTCCATCTTCGAATGTCGAGTCCAATGTGGTGAAGTGGCTGTTCCTGCCTGATTACCTGACACGACCCAATGCAGTCTTCCTCCTGTGTAAGATCATCATCATCATCAAGACTAATTCATACATACATAAGCTACACGTCCTTCTAGCAGTAACAGACTCTGACACACCAATGGAAACTAGAGATTTCCCCTCAGGTTTATTTGGTTCTGAGTTCTAATGTTTGGTAAAACATTGGTGAAATGAAGGAGTTTGTGGCAGATAATGCCTTATTTAGAGGCTGCACGAGGTTGCCTGCATTATGTTGGACATACGCTGATCTGGAGTGGATCTAACTATCTCCTTAAGGAATTCAAGTTACACCAAAACTGTCTGGGTGAGTAAATGAACGTATTTCATGCTAGAAAATAGGTCTAGGTTGGAAAAAAAACAAACTTCCCCTTCAAAACCTTCTGGGCAATTCACAACAGGTCCATGTTCCGGCGAATGCAGCTTCAGTGTAGAAATGTTGACGTTGGCCTTTTTCATTGTGAAGACGTGGCGCTAACAATCTAGCTGTAGCGGCGCTGCTGAGTCACTATAAAGCACAGGAGCAGCCAATGGGATCCATCTGTCTGTCCAGACACACCTGGGTTAATCAGTTCATCCAGTAATGAAAGACAGGAGATGAAGGAGCTACCTTTAGTTCAGGAAGTGGTGGAGCTGTGCATAGAGCCCGTTCCATTCAAGTCTGAAACCACGAGATCGGCCCAATTCCCAATCGCGCGATCAGGTCGGGACATCCCTCACAGAGTTGCCACGGATTACTCAAAAAACTAATCTTATTACTCACTGTTTAAAAAGTTATCTAGTTACTTTACTGATTACTTAAAGGTACAGTATGTAAAAAATCAAAGGTCAATGGCAGAAAAATGTGATATATAATTCAAAGCTGTGTTTCTATTGGTGTGTAATCGCTGCACTAGAACAGCTGTTCTATGTTTATTTTCTTAGAATGAGTCAATGAGAATCTACTTGCTGGGGGGTGCACATATGGAGGCTGCCATATTTGTTCCACCATTTTTACTACGGTATCCCTAAATGGACAAAACAATGTGTGTGAAGTAAGAACCCTCTGAACTTTAAAACTGCTGTAGCAGCTTTGTTTAAAGGGAGTTAGAGACTGTTTGGGATCAGAAATGTCTTAAAAGACATTAAAAGTAGCTCCTCATAGTCCAGTCATAGCTACACCTGAGACCACTGATCCACTTACATATGAAAACATCTTCATGTCTGGGAGAATTTTGGCCACTAAAGGCCACCGTACATTCACAACAGTGCTGGAATATGAAGTCACTTGAAAGAAAACATCTTGTCTTTCAAATACCCATCTTCACCACCAGATGTGTGTAATTCTTACATACTGTACCTAAAAAAAGTAACTAAGTTACAATAGATTACTAATATTTTATTAGTTACATTATTACTTAAATAAAAATGAAAAAACGGCAGCTGATTTTTTGGCCTACACCTTTCTAAAAGTTCTCTCAGCAAAAGCAGCGGCTGGTTTAACAGAATAAAGACAGTGTTTATGTTCAGAGGGAAACGTGGAGACTGTGACGTCCATGTCCGTCCCAGAGGCCAGAAGACAGTTCAGAAATATCAGCAGTATCAAAAATGACAAAACAGTAAGTAAACGAATACTACATTATGTCAACATATGAGAAAATAACAAATAAGCAACACATAGCCACAAATCTTCAGTCTGATAACTGGTTTGGAAAAACTAACAGAGTAATGGTGTTAAGCTGGAGCTCCCAGCATGCACCAGGTCACTGAATGAGGTTTCATTGTCAGTACTATTTTTTCTAGAATAATATGCATTGAATGACTCATGTTTATATTAACTTTAATTCAGCAAAGTCGGGTTTCAGTGAGATGTTCAATACTGGATGATATCTGATACTGTCCAACTTTTACTGTCCAATATCCAATGTCAACTGATACTGATATATACAGAGAAGTGTGAGGGTGCATCTCTCATATTCTAAGAAATACAACTATATTCTGCTCTGAGAGCAAAGATCCCAAAATCTTCTTAACTCAGCCAGAGGAGTTCATTTTGGACATCTGATATCAGATACTAGCAGGTATTAGGCACTATCATTTATCAGATACTAGCAGGTAACAGACAGTACTATATATCAGATACTAGCAGGTATCAGATACTACCATATATCAGATACTAGCAGGTATTAGATACTACCATATATCAGATACTAGCAGGTATTAGATACTACTATATATCAGATACTAGCAGGTATTAGATACTACCATATATCAGATACTAGCAGGTATTAGATACTACTATATATCAGATACTAGCAGGTATTAGATACTACCATATATCAGATACTAGCAGGTATTAGATACTACTATATATCAGATACTAGCAGGTATTAGATACTAGCATATATCAGATACTAGCAGGTATTAGATACTAGCATATATCAGATACTAGCAGGTATTAGATACTACTATATATCAGATACTAGCAGGTATTAGATACTAGCATATATCAGATACTAGCAGGTATTAGATACTACTATATATCAGATACTAGCAGGTATTAGATACTACCATATATCAGATAGATTTAACCAACAACTTAAAACCAGACATATTATCAGCAGCTTCAAAGTAAGTCAGTCTGCAGCAGCAGCAGCTGCACCGTAGTCACATGACTCTGAAAGGAATGCTGGGAAATGAAGTTCTTCCAGGATAACAGGGACTTTCAAACATGCTGGACCAACACTGATGGAACAAGTTCTCGCCAGATTTTGTTAGTAAACATACTGGTCCGAAAAAAGTGATACCATTATTTTCCGATACGACATTTTATGCTGATACCAGCTGATAATATTGGTAATGATATCGGTAGGCCGATAATCTCAGATACCTTCAAGACCGTGAAGGTGTGTTCAGTCTAAAAACCATGTCCTGCAGGAACAGGCTTATAAAGTTGCGTCTGATGATGTAAAGTCTTAATTGAAAATAGTAATGCGATTACTTGTTACAAAAAGTAATCAGATTACTGTCATACGTTCTTCATATTCTGTAATGCTTTTAGTACTTAATGTCTCGTACATGAAATATAACGTCCTAATAAACTTGCTTGCCCAGAACAGACGAGCTGAAGTGAAGCAGGTTTGTGACTGTGATGATGATGATGAGTGTTTCTTCATCTTCCAGATGACTTCCTGCTCCTCCTCGCAGCGTCTCTGCAGCTGCAGGTGTTCGAGGAGGAGCAGCAGCCGTCTGTCCAGCTCCTTGCAGGAGACAACAGTGAGACGGATGAAGATGACGAGCACTTCTCTGATCCAATCAGACGTCTCCGTGTCTGTGCGGTGCCGGACTTCATGCTGTGCAGGTAACCCCCCCCCCCCCCCCCCCCCCCCCCCCCCCCCCCCCCCGTTCACCTGTCCGTGTGTCACATGTCCGTGTGTCACCTGTCTGTGTGTCACATGTCCGTGTGTCATCTGTCCGTGTTTCACCTGTCCGTGTGTCACCTGTCTGTGTGTCATCCGTCCATCTCTCTGTTTCACGTTTGCTCAGGTGTTACCTGGACATGATGAAGGTGATCATCTTCAGTTACATGTTCTGGTTTGTCCTCACCATCATCTTCATCACTGGAACCACCAGGTAAGGGGTGGAGCCACCTGCAGCCCAGGTGGCTATAATATTATTATTATTTTTTATCATATGTCTAAAGATGGATGCAGTCATGACATCATGATGCTGATGTTGTTAGTTGCGTGTAATTCCTCTGATGGCCACTAGATGGTGTTAAACATCCAACAGATTCCATTAAAAACAGAAGCAGTCTGGTTTGAGCTGATATATATATATATATATATATATATATATATATATATATATATATATAAAAATATATGTATGCTGTAATATTTCAGGGTTCAGGTTTTTTTTTGTGAAGGGCAGCGGGCGGGAATGTTAAGGGGCTTTGAGTCGTGCAACTTGCTGGAAAAACGCTTCATAAATAAAGATTGATTGAATGAATGAATGAATGAATGAATGAATAAAAGAAAATTTATTTTGAATTGTATGAGAATAACAAACAAAAATTAAAATATCAAAACACACACATTTGAAAAGGAGTGGGCAGAAGTAAAACTTGTTAGACCTCAGTCATTAATATGATACTAATACTGTAGGGTTCCTTTAAATAGTTAAATTAGGGCTGTCAAAAAATTAATCCTAAATTAATCCTATTGTCAAACAAGAGATGTCCTTTTTAATTACTGCTGCTATATGCAGAAAATACATTAACTTTTGTTTTACAACTTAAAGGCTAAAACCAAGCGACAAATCCGGGAGTAGTCCTGGACTCAGACCGGAATTTTAGCTTCACATTAAGACAGTTGTGAAGTCAGCGTGTGTGGACGTATCAGCAACATTCTGGACTAAACTGCCGCTGTCTGAAGGACTTTAGGGAGACATGTAAGGACAGGGTTTCAGTAGTTTAGTCTACTAAAGATAAATGCAGAATTCCTGCTGAGACACCTTTAACCCTAAATGTGTTCTAGAAGTGAAAAAAGCAATGAGATTAATCAGGATTAATTTTTTGACAGCCCTAAATTAAATGTAACTCAACCTATATGTACATCTCTCTACTTATACATACACATGTGTACATACACATATACACTTTCATGACTCCATGTACATACACATACATATACATACATACATATACAATTACATGCATACACCGGCATATATACTAAACCGGCCAAACACCACAACTAGACCGTCCGCCATTGCTGGGGGGGCGTTTCTGTACATGTGTAATGAGAACAGATGAGAATCAGACTTTTTTCTTACCAACATGGAGGAAATCTGGAAGGACGTCACATTCCTGGTTGCTGGAACATCAGAGGAAACTTTAATGTGGTAATAAGTGAGGAAGAAGATCACGGACATTTATTTCATGAAGATTTCTGCTGTCTGTGACAAAAGTGGACGGTGCTGCTCAGTCCACTGATGTCAGTGTGTTCGTATCGGGGAGGAATATCGGACACACAGAACAGAGGAGGAATAACTTGCTGCCACAGTGGAGAAAACACTGGATTTAATCCCCAACAACAATAACACGGGAAATTATGGTGAACACTCATTAATCTGACACTTTATTTCACGTATCTACAAGACTGTCTCAGAAAATCAGAATTCATGATATTCTTATATTTTGAGATAGGATATTTGAGTTTTTTTAAGCTGTTTGCCATAATCAGCAATATTAAAACAATTTCATGTCTTTTTAATTGCATTACAGAAAAAGAAAGAACTTCAACACAATATTCTAATTTTCTGAGACAGTCCTGTAAGCTCTCGAAAATGACGCGCCGCATAACGTTCTCATGCTAGCTAATGCTAACAGAGACAGCTGCGGTGTTGCTGAGAGTCAATGACTAATCTGGGAGATATTGTGAAATATAACGTTATTGTCTCTGATCAGGGCAACGTTGGGACCAGAAAATAAAAACAGTTCAGTCAGAAACACAAACGGATCAGGAAGACGGTGTCCTGCAGCCTTTAGTTTCATCTACATGTGAAGCTACGTGGTCTGTACAATCCTGAAACAATACCAAAAGCCAAATATGGGAGAAAATAGAAAAGGAACCACCTTTGAAAGAGTTTAGTTTTTAAAACTTTGATAAGTAATCATGAGATGTGCGTGTTATTCCAGTGTGGCTTATCATTAAAGCCAGTTTCCAGAGATGAATAATAGATCTCTGGATAACATACCTGTAGGTCATCACGACCTTAGACGACTGTCCAACGTTGTAAATCCAGATATTCACTCTGCTTTCCATGTTAATAGATACAAGGTAATTGGGACTCACCACCGTTGCAATGGTGGCGCCACAAGATGGCGCAAAACACAAAACGCTGGTCGGATTAGTCTGTACTTACACTTTTATACAATATTATGTAATCTACGTATATTTGTTTTCATATTTATAATTTTTACCTGAGCATGAATGAAATGAAAAAATGAATATGCTCCAGTCCTGTTGCCTCGCTCCTGCAGGTTCAAGAGCTACAGTATATGGTGTTCTTCAGATTTGATCCCGTTCATAACCTCAGCTCAGTTTCACCCGGGGGGGCATATGCCTTTAACTGATCGTCGGCACCCACCGAGTAGGTTCCCTTCCTGAATGATGTAACTAATAACTTTCTGAGGCAAATGTTCCTCCGAGACTATCGGTTGTTTCTAACCAGGGAACACTTCGTTTTCCAGGGTGGCGCTGGCTCAGATGGTAGAGCAGGTTGTCCCACGATCAAAGGGTGGCGGTTTGCATCCTGCTTCCCCAGTCATCTGTCGTTGTGTCCTTGGGCAAGACACTTAACCCCCTTTGCTTTCAGTGGGGGCAAAACTCCCTGCTGATGGCGAAGCTGTTCAGGGGCCGTGTTTATAAAAAGTCTTAGAATCGTCCTGAGATCACCCTGAAGAGTGCATGTATACGCTAAACAATTCTAATTTAAAAGCTGAGTTATTTATCAAGTGTCTCCCTCAGACTTTTAGTGAAGTGTAGGACTGAATCTTGAGGACAAGTTAAGAAAAAAACCATGTCAGCATTAAGCCTATGTGATATACAGTACGTGACATGCTTGGAAGAAGTGGCAGCTCAGGCGCGAGAGTCTGGCTCGTTTGGAAGTGCAGCGTGAACGTGATCTCCGTCTGGGAGATCACCCCCACCCACAACCGAGCTGAGTCCCCAATCGGACTGAATCTAGTGGACTATCTGGTGTGAATGCACCCTGAGTGTCATTCTCGAAGCCGGGGTGACGACAGTAGCAGGTGCCGTAAATGGGATGTTAGATGACGTCACTTCTAAGTTCACTGAAGTGACCAATCACTGAATGGAACTGTGTATTGATGGTTGTGATGGCCCTTCATCATCAGCGTTATCCCCAGAATTGTTCAGCCTAAGTATTGTAATAAAACTGGTAATATTTTTTTTAAGTCCCTCAGATATGTCTTATAAGTTCTTATGCTCTCATGAGGAGGTTTTTCAGATGTATTGATGTAGAAGTACATCACCAAAAGTGTATTGAAAACATTTTGGGGGCATTGGAGAGCGACACACAAACACACACATGCTTATCCTTCTTAATTATGACGTTTATGATCATTTACAAGTATTAACTGTGGAACTTTGATCAAACAAGTTTTACCAGTCACTTTATAAGCCTATATGAAAAATCTGAATAAGGGCTTAGAGCAGCCGTGGCATTATGGGTGGGCCTGGGCGCGGGCCCACCCACTTGTGCTATGGGCCCACTCTGTGAGACTGCCGATCGACAAGCGTTTTGTACTCAAAGCTGCATAAAACGGCTTTTAAATACTTTTTCTTTTAAGTACAGAAAACGTCCAAATGAGATGGTCAGGTATGTTTCTGAACCAGCTCATAATTAGTGGACGATTCATTTATGAAGCTCAGGAAACAACATTACGCAATTGCAGCCGTCATACTTGCAGACACGGCAGTGAAAGCGCTTCACTTTCACTTTCACTACTTCAGATCGAAATAAATAAATAAATAGATGGAGGAAACATGCAAGAGCTGTTTCATTCTGAGAAAAACTGAACAATCAGACAAGGAAATGTTCTCTGGACTGAATTAGGCAGAACTGACCCATATGAGCACGAAGAATGGTCCAGATGTTTCGGATGGGATGCAGCTCAGTAACTGCAGTAAAAGGCAGGTGAGACGCAGCTGCAACTCGTCTGCACGCTGCTCCACCTTCCACAGCCAAACCACAGACCCCGCCACATTTACGCTTCCCCAATGATCACTTTAATATCGCAGTCAGAATTTTGAAAGCATCACTTCAACGTAGATTTGTCTCACAATAAAGTAATTCAATGGTAAAATTCTCACGAATGGTTTAACACCAGCGGTGGAACACATGGATGGCCGTTATTGTAGGTCATAGGGCGGGGTCATTTGAATATTTCCCATCATACCTTGTAACTTCCCTTTTTCCTTCTGGCACCATGAGTCAAGTGTAAATGTCATTTCCTTAACTTCAACTGGAGTTGTGAGATCTGCATGTTGAAGCAAATGCAGCGTACACGGGTCTGAGATGTTATGTGGCAGTGATGGAAGTTAATATTGGGCCTGGGGTGGGTGATATTGCCTTTTAGTAATATTCCAATACTTTCATGGCACGTCACAATACACGATATATATCTGGATATTTTACTTTAACCTTGAATTAATGCTTTGATGCATATAATCACATCAGTAATGATTCTGTGTCTGTATTAAACATTACTGTTCATACTGCATTAATATTTCCTGATTTTAAACATTTGTGCCAAAAGGGTGAAATCATAACAAACTGATCAAAACTGTATTTATTAAATGGTTAAAGCAGTGCAATAAACATCATGTCATTTTAAAACCAAACAAAGTGCCTACTACTGTTATGCCTTTTGGTAAAAGACAGAAATAATTAGTTTATGGTGTGAAAAATGTACATTTTTCTTAAAAGGCTCTTTGTTGAAACGTATGCTGAGTTACACGAGCGAGTGCTCTCGCCTTAACGAAAATTCTTTATGTTTTTTCTCCGGCAATGTTGCAGCGAGTTATCAGAGAAACCAGCGAGGAAACAACTCATGTATAAATGTGTTGTACACGCGTGAGCCTCGGAGAACTTAAAGGAACTAGAGGCAGGAATTGTGAAAGAATAAACAAGCATGTCCAGTTTTTTAATGCTTATGGGTGATGAAGCGTTAAAAACCCAAAAGAACGTTTCCACCCACGTCTCTCTCCGTTGCCTTGAACAGACTGTGTGCTGCATAAAGCACTGCCATTGGGTGGCTGAATTTCTGAGAGGGACCCAACTGCAGTCACGGTACGTCGCCATATGTCCAAGCCACGCCGGACGTCCCGATGGGAAGTTTCTTCTTCATGTAACTTACTAAAATCTAACCCTAACCACCCGACTACACCTCCTGCATCTAGTTGTAAGCTGCAGATAGATACTCTTGGCGGTGTTTAACTTCCCCGTGAGACTTCCTGTATGGATTGGATGTATGGCAGCTCCATTGTCGGTCATTGTAACTGCAGTTAGGTACTCTTGGAATTTCCCGCGCTGTCTTCTGGATGTGACGTTGAATGACGCTGCATCGGCGTCCCCGACAGTTTTGATCCAGAAAGGAAACGTTACGGTAAATTCAAACACTGTAGGAAATAGTTATGGATTCTTCTGCCGTCAGCAAACGATCCAGATAAAAAGTGGAACTACGAAGAAAAAGACTTTATCAGCGTAGTAAACAACGTTATAGCTTCAGTTTGTGTCGGCTTGGCTCGTGGCTGCAGTTAGTCTCATTTCTTAATCCTGCCTCTAGTCTCTTTAAGTCTTTGGGAGTGTTGTGTTGTGTACGTGTGTTAATTACAGTAGTTGGTTGGTTGAAATGTGAAGCATGATGTCATGTACATGCTTAAGCATGTAGCACACTGATGTATGCAACTAGGTGCGCTTGTTTTATGTCTCTGTGCAGAGAGACGAGGAGTGAGAAGACCCCGCCCGTAACTAAAAGCAATTGAATAGTCGAACATGACGAGTACAGGGATTTTCTACATCCCACACGGGACTAGCCGCGATATCTCCAGTATATTCGATATATCGCCCAGCCTTTATCCAAATCTGAGCAGGCCTGTCCTGAGCGGGAATTTTGGTGCCATGCCTGGCTTAGAGGAGCTCATTTAGGACAACGTGCGGACACACACGCCTCTCTGGCCTCAGTGCCGTCTCTAGTGGCAACTCCTACCCACTCAGGACACCTCTGGAGGTCTGTGAGACGTCTGGAGGAGGGGGGGTGATTTGGACCAGAGGAAGTTGTTTGGGAGTAGGAGGAAATTCTGCCCTCTCAGCAGTGAGGACTAAAGTGGTCCTGATCTGTTCCAGGATCAGTATCTTCTGCATGGGTTACCTGGTGGCGTGCTTCTACTTCCTGCTGGTGGGCGGAGACCTGCTGCTGAAACCAGTTAAATCCATCCTGCTGTACTGGGACTGCCTGATTGGCTACAACGTGTTTGTGATCACCATGAAGAACATTCTTTCAGTGAGACAGCTCATCATCATCGTCATCATCATCATCGGTTTGTACAGAGCTGATCTGTGTGTGTGTGTGTGCGTGTGCGTGTGCGTGTGTGCGTGTGCGTGTGTGTGTGTGTCAGATCCTAGCCTGCGGCTTCATCAGGTCTCTGGTGTTGAACCACTGCTGGTTGATTCAGCTCTTCAGTCTGGCGTGCACCATCAAAGGATACTCCAAACGTACGTCTGTCCGAAGGCAAGCTCGCCTCCTCCTCCGGCTGTGTTGTTTACTCTGGTGCGCGTTGTTTACAGCGGAGCAGCAGAGCAGTAAACAGTGCGAGCTGCCGAGCGACGAGGCGGGGATCATCTGGGACGGCGTCTGCTTCTGCTTCCTGCTGCTGCAGAGGAGAGTCTTCAGGAGCCACTACTTCCTGTATGTGGTGCTGGACCTGCAGAACACGCTGCTGCTGGCCTCCAGGTACACACCCGTCCTCACACACCCCCACACACTCCCAGCCTGGCACATGACAGCCCTGTGTGTGTGTGTGTTGCAGGGGGGCGGAGCTCTTCGAGGCGTCCACAAGGAAAGCCGCCAGTGCGAGACTGGAGGAGGAGAAGACCTCCATGGACTTGCTGAAAAGACAGTAAGTCTCATGTCTGCCGCACACCAGAGCTTTCTGCTGAGCGAGAAGTCACTGCAGGCCGTTTGCTCAGATATCGTCGCCGTGTCGCCTGATTTTTGGTGAGTTTCCTGCCTCATGAGGCCTTGAGGTTAAAATCAAACACAATTGATGTTTTTTGCCTCGCAAGGCGAAAAATTCACCGGCAGAAGATCTAGTGACAAATCAAAACGCGTCCGCAGATCATATGATTTCAAGATGGCAGCCCTCTGTCATCACGTTAGAAGACTTGACTGATATTTTGCAAAAAGATCCAAAGACTGAAGGCAGTGTTGTTGTAGTTAATTTGTATTTATTTTGTCTTTTCATTAAGTAAATCATTTACATACACACTCAAAAATAGAGGTACCAATTTGTACTTAAAAGGGTACAAAGCTTGAAAGACATTTCTGTACCTTCATGGTCCATTTTTGTTCCTTATCAAGCTGTATGAGTTAATAAAGTACAATTAAACCAATTAAAAATGATGAATAAAAGTCAATAAAATAGAGATTATGACAACAATCAAAGATGCTAATAATAAATAAATAATTATATAAATATTAGGCCAAACACATATATAATTATACATATAATTATTACTATGATTATTCTGAAAATCATAATATAATAACTATAATTATACTACTGTTTAGAAGTACTGCTATTTATAGTTATTGTACAAGCTACACACATGTTTCAATGCTGCAGGTACCCTTAGGGTTGAAATGGTACAAATTTATACTTTATATTACTTTGGACCCTTTTTCATAGTATATAGGTACTTCTGGCCTCATAAAGACCAATATTGTACTTTTGAGAAAACATTTGTAAAAAATGTACCTACAGGCACAGAAATGTTCCTGTGTCGTACCTCTAGTTTTAAGTGTGTACTGTACTATAGTATATTATTACTAGTTGGTGGCAGTAGTGCACCTTTGAGTTCACCAACCGCCATTTAACTGGAAAGAAGAAGTCATGTAAGAAAAATGAATGAAACTTAGACAGAGACGATATTTGGATGGATGTTTTTGAAGTCCAAAGAAACATCATATAAGCAGGTCTAGTCTGGCCGTATTTCCACCAATTTATCCTGTAAAATGTAACAGACTACGTCACCGCGAGCTGCCATCTTGAAATCATGTGATCTGCAGACACTTTTTGATTGGTCGCTAGATCTTTTGCCCTCAGCAGAACTCAAGTTGAGCGCACACAGTGAGTTTTTCTCCTCACGAGGCAAAAAATATCAAACGTGTTTGATTTTCACCTCAAGGCGTCATGAGGCAGAAACCTCACCAAAAATCAGGCGACGATCTGCTGAGCAAACGGCCTCCAATGACTTTTAGCTCAGCAGAAAGCTCTTGTGTGCTGCAGGCATGAGAGTCCAGAGTCCAGGACTAGTATGAGGCAAAGACTTGTCCCAATCTAGTCCTGGTTTCATCCAGGGGGTATCTGGGACCAGTCCTGAACAAATCCAGCCTGCCATTTAAATCTAGAACATGTCCCAGACCAGTCTGGAGTTAGTTCAGGATCAGCTGCAGGGTGAGTCCAGGTTGGACAATCACCTGTCTTAAAGGAATAGTACACCCACAGAATGATGTGTGTTTATTTTCTACTCACTGTCGTGCTGAGCAAGACTCTGGAGCACTTTTGATATCTCAAATGCAGCCGGAGATCGGGGGGGGGTCGTATTACTTTGATATAATGGAGTTCCCCGGTGACTGAAACAAAAAGGTCCATAAAAGTCCACAAAAACTTGGCAATATTCCTCCATATTGCTCATCCAATGTAATCCAAGTGTCCTGAGTGGGTAGCGTCCAGAATTTACTGGAAACGACATCATTTAGTCTATTTTTATAGCTTAGACAGTACATCTACATAGCTGCTGCGAAGCGCGCCCTTGCGAGTTCATGACACTACGGAAGCCACGGCAGACGCAATCGCGCGTTCTAATTTTCTTTCTTTCTTTGTTTTAAATCGATATCTAACCCCTCTTGTGTTTGCCCGCAGCTCGTTTGCTCTTAGCACAATGTAAACAGCTAATTTCTTCTTCTACTCTTGCATTATAGGTGCTGTAGACTGCAATATACCACTGATACCACTGTTTAGGCTATAAAAATCTACTAAATGATGTGGTCTCCAGCAAATTATGGACGCTACCCACTCAGGACACTTGGATTATATTGGACGAGCAGTATGGAGGAATATTGACAAGTTCGTGGACTTTAATGGACCTTTTTGGTTCAGTCGCCGGTGAACTTCATTATATGAAAGTCGGTGGATAATAATAAGTCTTGCTCAGCATGAGGGTGAGTAGAAAATGAAGGACCATCATTCTGTGGGTGTACTAGGCAAGGCAAGTTTATTTGTACAGCACATTTCATGTGCAGGACAATTCAAAGTGCTTTACATAAAACATTATAAGTATTACAGCAGGGTGCAAAAGGGAAAGAAAAAAATTATTAAGAACAAAAAAGTAGAAGCATGATCTAAAATTAAAGACATTAAAAACATTTAAGATTAAAAGGGGGAACATAGAGTCGTGCGGACTTTAACTTTTGAATAAAATCTACGTAAATGCAGCTAAGAGCAGGTGGGTCTTTAACCTGGATGTAAATAAACTAAGTGTTCCAGCTGATCTGAGACTTTCTAGGAGTTTGTTCCAGACATGTGGAGCATAGAAGCTGAACGCAGCTTCTCCATGTCTGGTTCTGACTCTGAGAACTGATAAAAGACCGGATCCAGATGACCTGAGGGGTCTATTAGTTTCATACTGGGTCAAGAGGTCACTGATGTATTTTGGGCCTGAACCATTCAGAGCTTTATAGACCAGCAAATGCATATAATCACACAGATACTCACCTGTCCAGATATAGATACTGATAGATACGGATGTCATGGAATCTCGTGAGATTTCGCAACAGAACGATGAAATCTCGCGAGATTTCGTATGTAAAATAGATCGATACAGCCTTTTTAAACATAGCTATATCGGCATATGAAAATATCACGATATTTCAGTGTATTGATTTTTTTTCCCACCCCTACTAGGTACTGATACTAACCTGTCTAAATACAAATACTCACCTGTCCAGGTACAGATACTGACCTGTCTTGTGTCTGTCTTTTTCAGGATGGACAGGATTAAATCTCGGCAGCAGAAATTCCGTAAAGGAAAAGAGAAGATGTTGAATTTGACCCGAGGCAGTTTCCAAACCAAAGGTCTGTGAACAAATATCTGTCATGGCAATAAGCTGTCAATCAGTGCACAAAGTGACAAGATGTTTTTCCACAGGTCAGGAAAAGACGAGGGAGGGGCAGCAGGAAAAGCAGTGGTGGAAACCCTGGGTCAACCACGCCTCCAGTGAGTCATTTACTTCTGACATCATCAGTGCAACCTGCCGGACCAACATGAGGGTTTCACGTCTTCATGCTGGTGTGTTTGTCCCTGTAGTGGTGAGGAGTGGTGATTACTACCTCTTTGAGACGGATAGTGAAGAGGACGAGGAAGAAGAGAAAAAGGAGGGAGAGGAGAAAAAAGATGTCACTGAGAAGTCAGCCTTTCAGGTAAGTCTCCATGATTCATTTTTTTATATTCATGATGTAAAGGATGATGGTGTAAATGAGTGATGAAGAGCAGAATCTGAGTTTACTGGAACAATGGTCTCAGAGTAATCCTCAGTACTTCAGAAAGGGAGCAGAGGAAGTCCTGCAGTGGAGACGTCCCACATCATCGAGCGGCCGGCCTATTATCCCAGGCAGTTATAGCTCTTTTTAGAGTAACCGTAATTGGCCGGAGTTTCCAATCCTGCACTGATGTTGAGTGTCAGAGTCATGCAGAATGATGTTGTTGCGCCATTTGTCCACTAGATGGAGTTCTGACTCTATTCAATCCTCAGTCTCACCACTGTCTTCTCACTAACTACAGCAGCAAACTACAGCCACGCAGCATTTTCTGACGGGGGGGGGGGGGGGGGTTGTTGATATCTAAAGACAGAGAAGTGTGTCACATCTAACTATGCGATGATAATTAACAGGTGACACCTTGGATTTTAATGTTGCATCAGTGAAATGATAATCAGACTGATGACACTATAAGTGTCATCAGTCGAAGTGCTGATGACGCTTATAGACCAAAACGTTCTTCATGTTGATCTATTTAAGAAAAACAGCATAATGAGTTATTGGGAAACATCACTGCAGTTTAGCACATCTGACCAGACTGTGGCGCTGTTAGCCAAAACTGGACATGACTTCTTGACTTTTTTTCTTTTTTAAAGACAAATGGTTTCAGCTTGTTCTTACCTTGACAGTTTCGGCTGTCACTTCAGCCTTCATCAGAAGTGGTCGGACTTCCTGGTGTGACGTGTCTATGTAGACAGCTGACCGGGAATTCCGACGTGACGTGTCAGGAGAACAGCTGACCGGGCACGGCAACTTACAATGAAGTGCTCGTGCCCGGTCTCGTCTGTCCTCCTCCGGCCCCCCGCTGCTGGTGACTGATGATGGAGTCCCAGGTGTGTGGGAGCTGGTATGCCCCCTCGTCCCTGTTTATGCTGTTCGCTTCTCGTCGCCGTATTTCAATTGCCTCCTTTATCCATCTCTTGAATTTATTGGTTTCCGTGGTGATGATTTTGCTACTGTCCCAGTCCATGATGTGGTTATTTCTTCTGCAATGATCCGTTATAGCTGATTTCTTATTTTCTTGTTCTGCTGTTTGTTTTTTTGTCCTTGTGAATTTTTCTTTCATTTCTTTGTCGCACTCTTTTCGGTGTTCTGCTTTTCGTGTTATGAATGTCCGTCCGGTCTCTCCTATATATGTTTTATTGCACGATTTGCAGGGGATTTCGTAGATGACGTTGCATTTCTTGTCTGGTGTTATTGTGTCCTTTGGATGGACGAGTTGTTGTCTTAGTTTGTTGTGGGGTTTTATGGCTGTGTTTATCTGGTGCTTTTTCATGGTCCGTTGTATGGGTTCTGTAATTCCTCTAATGTATGGCAGCATGATTATTTCTCTCTTGTTGGTGTCGCGTGTTTGTTTTTTTCCTCCCTTCCGGTCCTTTCGCCTTGTTTCGCTGTTTTTGGCTTGTTGTTTTCCTTTGTTTATTGCCCATCTGGGGTACTGGCAGTGAATGAGTGCTTGTTCTATGTGTTCCTCTTCCTCCTGTCTTTTAATCTGATCTGTTATGATGCTGGTCCGGTTGTACAGTGTTCTTACTACAGAGAGTTTGTGTGCGATGGGGTGCTCAGATGTCCAGAGAAGGTATTGATCGGTGTGTGTGGGTCAATCAATACCTTCTCTGGACATCTGAGCACCCCATCGCACACAAACTCTCTGTAGTAAGAACACTGTACAACCGGACCAGCATCATAACAGATCAGATTAAAAGACAGGAGGAAGAGGAACACATAGAACAAGCACTCATTCACTGCCAGTACCCCAGATGGGCAATAAACAAAGGAAAACAACAAGCCAAAAACAGCGAAACAAGGCGAAAGGACCGGAAGGGAGGAAAAAAACAAACACGCGACACCAACAAGAGAGAAATAATCATGCTGCCATACATTAGAGGAATTACAGAACCCATACAACGGACCATGAAAAAGCACCAGATAAACACAGCCATAAAACCCCACAACAAACTAAGACAACAACTCGTCCATCCAAAGGACACAATAACACCAGACAAGAAATGCAACGTCATCTACGAAATCCCCTGCAAATCGTGCAATAAAACATATATAGGAGAGACCGGACGGACATTCATAACACGAAAAGCAGAACACCGAAAAGAGTGCGACAAAGAAATGAAAGAAAAATTCACAAGGACAAAAAAACAAACAGCAGAACAAGAAAATAAGAAATCAGCTATAACGGATCATTGCAGAAGAAATAACCACATCATGGACTGGGACAGTAGCAAAATCATCACCACGGAAACCAATAAATTCAAGAGATGGATAAAGGAGGCAATTGAAATACGGCGACGAGAAGCGAACAGCATAAACAGGGACGAGGGGGCATACCAGCTCCCACACACCTGGGACTCCATCATCAGTCACCAGCAGCGGGGGGCCGGAGGAGGACAGACGAGACCGGGCACGAGCACTTCATTGTAAGTTGCCGTGCCCGGTCAGCTGTTCTCCTGACACGTCACGTCGGAATTCCCGGTCAGCTGTCTACATAGACACGTCACACCAGGAAGTCCGACCACTTCTGATGAAGGCTGAAGTGACAGCCGAAACTGTCAAGGTAAGAACAAGCTGAAACCATTTGTCTTTAAAAAAGAAAAAAAGTCAAGAAGTATCACACAGAAGACGAGATGAATATTCTGGATGAATGGACATGACTTCTGTCAGAGAACGTACACGGCTCATTTAACATTGAAGTCAATGGCTTCATTAGAGATTTTAATTTCCTTTCCCAGTTTTACAGACAAACAGTGACGACTCAGCCTTCAAATTGTATTGCCAGTTAATGTTTAAAAGCTCCTAAGTACAGCGTTGGTTTGTTTAAGTTTCCTACAGATCCAGAATTTTATTTTGAAGAGGATAAAGAAACAGGTCAGACTTACAGAACTTTTTCAGCAGCTCTGTATTTTAAGTGTCAAAACTGAACTGGAGCCATGTAATTTGTTATCTTCTCATTTTTGAAGGCTAACTATTTGCTGCAAGTTAAATCACAGCAAATAATTAGCCGGTTAGCCCTAGGGCTGGGTATCGATTCAGATTTCAAGAATCGATTCGATTCCAATTCTTATGGTTTTGAATCGATTATTTTCAATCTGTCCGATCCAATCCGATTTCGATTCAATCTCGATTTGGTTTGCTGGTATTGAAAAATTTTTTAGCCTTTACCCGAATTCCATAACTCTGTAGTTATGCAGCATATTAATGCTAGTATTATATTAATAGTCTAGAGCAAATGAATGAAGTAATGTAGTTAATGGTGGCTGTAAGGACCAAACCAAACCAAACCCTCTCCCCAGATACAATCATCCACAAAATTATTCACACCCTCCAATTTAAAAAAAGACTACATTCACAACATTAATTTAAATAACATGAAACCAATAATAAAAATTCACAAAATTATGATTCAGTGAGGCAAAATACACAGTAAGTTAAAAACTTAAAACTAAGTTAAAACTTAAAACGACTAGCAACTAACCTGCTAGCTCAATGCTAACTATTAATGGAAAATGCTATTGATATGCTAATGGAATTAGCATCTACGTCGTGACTTCAAAGATAACATACAAAATAGAAAATATCAATGTCACCTCGATCATGAACATTAACTGCATTTATTAAAGTACTTACAGGCAGATGTTTCCTCTGCTCTGTTTAAACTGAATTTTTAGAAACTACTTGTACCAGCCCCATATAGTCTTCTTCTCGCAGCACTGCACTAGCTTTAGCGGAGCGGCTGAGCCACTGCACTTAACCAGGGGTGGTACATTAAATGGTCATTTAAAAAAAAAGATAAGAAAAATCGATCTTTGGAAATTAATAGAATCGATTCAGAATTGGAAAATAGATTTTTTGAACACAGCCCTAGTTAGCCCCATGCTAACGCAGTCTGTCACGCCTGACTATGTGGAACCAGTGCAGTTCCTTAACAGTTGTGAATCTGCTTGTGCTGTTCTGAGTCCACTCGGTGTGTCGGCCTTGCAGGCTTTTAGCTGAACCGAGTGGACTTGAGGCTGGGAGACAGACTGTAGACAGCTTACTGCAGTTCTAGTCCGGTTCAAGCCTGTAATGTTTTATCATCATCTTCCTCAGCATCATCACACTCTTCTGAACTGGCTGATGAGCCACAAACCAGTTCCAATCCAGCTGTTCTGGAGCATCTTTCATGTTTTCCACGGCTTTGATTATACATGTAAATCAATGAGCCGACCGCAACTCCTTATCTCGCTGATGTCACATCACGGAGACGGGAATTGCAAGTGAAGAGCCAGTTGCTCTTAGCTGCGCCTCTAAAACATAGGATATTTACATAAATACACGTCTGATTAACTTCTAACTGCACAGAACTACTTATTTGGGCTTGGTGTGTTGTTGTATGGCAAAGTTACTTGAAGTTAAGGTCATGTCATCAGCATTTTAAACCATCCTAGCTGTGTGGCAATAGAGGGAACTTGAACTTGAAAAGATTTAATGAACATGAGAAACAAAGAGTATCCTCTTCCATTTGGGTTTGCGATGCACCAAGGATCAACACACTCGTTTCTGGACATAAAATCTATGACAGTTTTTGACATTTACGAAGGTCCTTGACTACGGGGACTAGAGTGGTCCAAATTGGAGTCGATCATGCAGCTCATGTCTTCATCAAATACAAGTAATGATTATTCAAGGAAGGGAGAGATTCCAATAGCATTCATAAATTTTAAAACTTCAGAACCCAGGACCATTTTAACCTTTCTTGGTCCTAAATTTGCATATGAGTATCCTGTAGAAACACAATATCAGGTTTAAAGTGGAAATGCAACGCTCAACCAACCTAACTTTATTTAACAGACTGAGTCCTGGTCTTATCAATAATTATATACCAAACGTGAAAAATATAAGCATATAAAAGAAAAACGTTGCGAAGTTTGACGTTTTTAGGACAAGAGCGCCGCCATCTTGCAGAACTCTAAGCTCTGACGTCACCGGGTTGGTTAGTGCTGCGGTCCTGAATGAGAGTCCTCTGGTCCGGTCCACAATTATAAAGAATGACTGAGACTGGTGAGCCAAAGGAGAAGAAAAGACGAAAGGGGACCCATTACTGTATCCTCCTGATCTAAAAGCAAGTTTTCCAAAGTTTAAGCTGAAGACAGAACAGTTCACAACCTCCAGCTGAACCAGAAACCGGTCCTGCTGCTGCTGGAACCTCCCTGACTCCAGATCATGAGGTGAGAATTTTCTAGAGAAAATTAGGAAAATGATCAGGAGACTTGGAGTCTGGTAAGCTAGAGGTCCGCAGACGAAAGCCTGCAGCTGCTCTGAGTGTTTTAATATCACCGCCGGTGACATCCACTCACCGGCCGGTCTGCAGCATCAGTCTGTACCAACATCAGTACGTAGCTCTCCGCCTCTATTCCTCTTTGAGCCGCTTATTAAACACATGTCAAAAGGCGACACTCATGAATCCTCCCCACAGCCTGATGGTGAGCAGAAGAGCTCTGGAGCAGGTTGCTCTGAAATGACGTCATAAAAACTTTCTAACGGGACTCCAGTTTTCCACGGCGGGTCCGGTTCTACCAAACACCGCCCACTCCCTCTTCATCCTGCAGCCTGGATGCTTTCTGCTTTCCCATCATATCACTGTCTTACTATAGCATTTATTTTATTTTACATTTAACCACCGGTTACTACCGTTAGCTTAGTTAGCTTACCTGCTGTTTTCCCGGGCGCTCCCGTGTCTCCGCCCGGCTCTCATTCAGGGACAGCACCGCCTCCAAAATGTCCACCTCCCGGTACAATAATCCATACGTGGAATCCAAATTGTTATACAAAGTCCTCCACACATTATCTGGTCCATGTGGACCTCCTGACATCAGACAGCTTCCACCATCTGAACTGCAGCCGCTCCTACAGGTGCTGCCAAGGACAGGTGACACCAGGACCGGCGTCTCCTCCTCTCTCCTCAGTCACACGGTGGAATGGCTGGAAAGCATCGGTACAGGATCTGGATGCTGGACTGGCCTCCCAGCTTCACTTTCCATCATATTAATCTTCTAAAACATGTTCCAGCTAGTTAATCATAGTGCAGCGTAGCTGCTTATTCCTGTTGATTTAATCCGGAGTCAGAGGGAAAACCAACCCGGTGACGTCAGAGCTTAGAGTACTGCAAGATGGCGGCGCTCTTGTCCTAGAAACGTCAAACTTCACAACGTTTTTCTTTTATATGCTTCTATTTTTCACGTTTGGTATATAATTATTGATAAGACCAGGACTCAGTCTAGTAAATAAAGTTAGGTTGGTTGAGCGTTGCATTTCCACTTTAAGGCAATGTAGGTGTGACAATGGGACTCCCCAAACCTTTAATGTTCCAGCTCACAAACTTCACTGGAGATCTGAGTGAAGAAGCTCTGTTGTCACTTTTATTGGACATTAAGTTAAAGAAAGGAAGGACAATGAGAGAGACTGAACCTGACTCACCCAGGGAGGGATGAAGAAAGGAAATAAATTGAGGAAAAAGTAGAACACACTTACAATCAGTGAACCCCTACCCCCTGAAGCAACAATCCCATCCCCAGGTGATGGAAAACCCAGTGCTGACTCCAATAGTAGCTGGAAAAAGTATGAAAAATGGGCTATTAAAAAAGTATTTAAAAAAAGGCTGCTGTCCTGGCAGTAAGTGAAAATCAGGATGTGGGCTACTGCAACTACATTAAATTATTAATGATGAACACGGGGCACTAACATAAACATGGCAACATGTATGAAAAAGAAGGAAGAAAGAAATGAATCAATTATCACAGGCACACGCTTCTGCACGCTATTGTGAGTAACTTGGAGGGAGGCGGGGTAGAAGAATCTGAACTGGAAATGTCCCATAGCTGTATGTGGATGTCACTGAAGCCGGTGTGGATGTGGGCGATTGTCATGGTGCCGTCGGGGAAGACAGAGATCGTAATGTCTCTGACTTTGCTCTGCTGTTGGCTTTTGGCTTGTCGCAGGACATCCACACGGTCACCATGCTAATGAAACTGCAATGATAATCTGGGCTTGATGGGAGACTGGGTGGTGCTACGGGCAGGGGTGCCCAAGTCCGGTCCTCGAGAGCTCCTATCCTGCAGTTTTTAGAACATACCCTCTCTAACACCTGAATCAAATGGCCAGTTCCCTCATGCACATGTCATTCAGCTCTGCAGAGGCCTGGTAACGAGCCATTCATTTGCTTCAGGTGTGTTGGGGAGAGAGGATGCAACCAAAATGTGCAGGATAGTAGCTCTCAAGGACCGGACTTGGGCACCCCTGTTGCTAGGGTGAATGATAGGTTTATGATTGTGAGTGTGTGGGTGGGGAGCAGCCAGATTCCTTTTTAGTGTGGCCTAGGTTGGTCTGGGGATTCGAGCTCAGTTACCTACTGCAACCCTGGTGCTTTTTGGCTGCAGCCACCGAACGTCATGGGTGTGGTGGCACTTGTCCCTGGCTCTTCCTCGCCTGTGGGGGATCCTAGAGAACGAGGGTGTGGATATAGCTGTCGGAGTAAGCTGCTGATGAGATTTCAATGAATTGTTGCTCGGTTTTCCACTCATTCAAGGATGTGGTTGACTCAGGGCAGGGTCACATGAACACTTTTGCCACAATTAAAATGTTCTCAAGTCCAGAAAAGAGATTGGATCCATATTTTTTGCATCATGCGAAAGTCCAAGTGCGCCAAAAGTCCGGAACCTTTGTCAGAAGGGAACGGTTGGAAGAGCACAATTAGAAAGTCTGGAACACTTGACTCAAGGGGGGCAGGGGGGGACGCGGTGGTGATGTATAGACTGTGTGCCACATTATGTCTAACTAATAGCATAAGCTCGCATTCTTCTCTCCTTTGCTTGTATTCTCCTACTCTCCGTTGACTGGAGGTGAATTAATCGTTGCAGAAAATCAATCAACAGGTTGACCAAAAGAACAGCATCTATGCTGTTGGCCGCATCTACAGTAAATGCTTGTTTTTCTTTGGTTTTACGGGACAGACTCGTGAGTAGGTAGTGACCATTAACGCCACCAGCTGGACTGGACTTTTGCCATTGCTTTCTATTTACACCATGGCGTGATGAAAGGTGTTTCATGCTCAAAACATTTCCAAAAACAACCATCAGACCGCACAGAGTTGTTGGACCCCTGCTACGAGAATCCAGATCATTCAAGTCTAGTTCGTTTGAGGAAGCCCATGAGACCATGCCCTCAGTTAGGTTTGCTCAACTTTGACTCTATCGTAGGTGCTGGGAATTAAACATTTCTTTGGTCGCTGAAGGAGGTCCTAAACCATAAGTTGTTAAACTGGAAGTGGCCAGCTTCAACAACTTCATGGAAAACTAAAATTGTCAATCACCAAGAGCACATACAGTATAAATAGACGGACAAAAAAAATCACAAGAACAAAACATCGGCAACACAATCAGTGTGTCTAAGTTTTAGCATCATCTAGTGATTCTGAGGAACTTGTAACATGACTGCCGCTGTATCTTTAATGAGGGTGATGATAACGTTTGGAATCAGTTTGATGTGCTGTGTTTCTGTCTGTCAGTTTGTCTACCATGCCTGGATAACTGACTCCAGAACAGCACTGAGAGCTCGTAACAGCCAGAGGAAGCTCTGGAGGAAGAACTGGTCTGAACAACGGAACAGGAAAGAGAAGAGCAAAGGAGGTGAGGAAGAGGAGATGGAGGAAGGTGTAACATATGTGGATAAAAGATCTGGACATCTGTCAGTAGTCAAAGATTCACATCCGTGTTTGTCTGCAGTATCGAGTGGGTAGAAACCTCATTCATCCACCAGCCCAGCCACTGATCTAACCACCCACTCACCCATCCACCCAATGGTCTTACTTTAATTGGTCCATTTTCATCCTTTTTTGTCATTTCATCATCTTATTGTCATTTTTTTGTCCTGTTAACATCTTGTTATTGTGTTGTTTCGTCTTATTGTCCTGTCACAGTCCCTACAATCATCCTGTAATTGTCCTGTTGTCCTTCTGTCATCTGATTTTTCAACCTGGTAGTGTTTATAGCCAGCAGCAGGTCTGGGTCAGGTCAGTCTGTTTTTTTGCGTCTACACAGATAAAAACCGGGATGGTACCCTTATATCCAACCCGACCTGTCCTACTTTTTTGATGCCTTTCTGTAGGGGTACTGATCTAACCGATCTGGACCAAAATGGTGGAGCTTAACATACTTCAGTCTGTTGATTAGTTAAAAAAAAAAACTGTCACTTCCCGTGTGACTCTGCATAGAAATAAAGCAGGGATGACCCCTTTGTTTCTGTCTTGTGTGGTGCTTTGGTTAAAAGGCATCACACTGCGATGATGTCATGTGATCACACAGCAATGCTATCTGGTTAATACTCCTCCTCAAGGGTAAGGGTACAGGTGGCTGTAGGGACTCAACATACTGTAAAATCAACATATCCGTACCAAAACCAACCGGTTCGGGTTGGAATTAGGACTAAAAAGGGTTTAGATTCGGACTAAAAGAGTCTGGATCAGCTTCATGTGAATGACTGAGTTAAACATACAACGTTACTACAGACAGAAGACAGGAAACAGAACATTAACAGTCATATATGTTCCTGTTGTTTGATTCTATTCAGCTTCTGTTTGAATGACAACTTTTCTTACATATCAGTGTTCTCAAACATGCACGTGCAGTCCTAATTTCATTATCAGAGATGAAAATACATTGACTGGTTTGTGTAAAAATCATACAAGAACCAGCTTCTTCTATTTAACAGCTGCAGTCATAGAGGTAACGGAGGACACGGAGGAGGACGGAGTGGAAGACGTCTCCGAGTTGGAACCAGGTAGGAGGTCTCACCCAGCTGAAGAATTTTATTAACATGTAGATGAAGCGGTCCACTGGTCCAGCTTCAAGAGGGACACTGCTGCTCCGTTCAGCCATGTGATTTCTCCTCTGGAACATCCCTCATCGTTAGAAGACTAAAGTCCGTACTGCCCCCAGACTGGATAACATCTACGGGCGAACACTGAGCCACTGTGGGAGCAGCTGGGTGGGTTTTCCAGCAGCTTTTTCAGAGCTCCATCAACACCGGCATAGTGTCCCATATATGGAAACACTGTTGTCATTGCGGTTCCAGAGAAAGGAAGATCATTCTCATGCTGCATCTTAGTCAAACCAGCCAGAGTCTCGTCGCCTGAGCTGCCGTTTCTTCCTAGCATGTCACGTATTTTCATATAATGTTGACGCATTTTTTTACTTAAGTGCAGTACTGGTCTACTAGTCTGCTGTGCAGGCATATCCCAGAGCTTCCATTTCACAGCTAGTTTAAAAACTGCAGTATTTCTGTGGGTACTAGGAACTGGGACGTTTTCTTCTGACCACGTATCAGTTGTATCAGCATCACTCCACGTTTGACCACCAGCTGTTTCTAAAGAAGTCCCACACACGTGTTTGTTTTGGTAGCGTTCACCAACAATGCTCAATGTTTATAATATAAACCATAGCATTACCCACAATGCCATGCTGGACCAAATGCAGAGTGGCAGTTGTAGTCCACTTCCTGCATTTGGTTTGCTTCAGTCTCGGTATCAAACAAGTCCGCTTGAGTCCATTTACACGTTCCCAGAACCCCAAACAAAGCGGACTTTCCCAGCAAACCTAGACTGGTGTGAATGTCCCATCAGAGACCCGTCACATGTCCTTCACTCTGCCGTCACACTGCACTGTCCCCAGGACCACCCAGCTCCTGGACTCTGTCCCCTGCTCCCGTCCATGAGGCATTAGTATCCTAGCGTTAATGTGTGATCATCTCATGCACTGATGGACTGTTGAACTGTGTCCTGAGTTATTAATTATGCTTATTTATATCTTGCTTACTGCTGCTCTGTGCTTCTTAATCGCTACTTTGGAGATAAATAAAGTCTTTGAACTGAACTGAGCTGACGTTGTGTTTTCCAGACACAGCTCTGCGTCGGTTCTCCAACACTCTGCGGTTCTTCCGGGTTCTGCTCTCTGCTCTGCTGGACTCTCTGACTGCCTGGTTGAACGGTTTGTGTCAGGAACACATCGATATCTCCACCGTGCTCCGCATCGAGCACTGCATGCTAACACAGCAGGCCAAACAGGTAAACACTCAGGACTACGGCGTACATTTGAGGACATCCTCGTCCTCAGAGTCAGCTGTCAGGACAAAAGTCATCATGTGTCAGGAAAAAGATTGGCAGGTGTCAGGAAAAAGTTTTTTTTATTTATTTATGTATTAAAAAAGTCAAGCAATACAAAGAACATGTCCAAACAGCAGTTAATCTTCAACATATCTGGAATGGATTTGGGCAAAGAACAGGTAACAGGTAAGAAAAAGAAGGAGGTGTAGTGCTCACTGGATCAAGTCTTCAGTAGGAATGGCTCAGTGGAAGATAAACCAGCATGCGCTCATCAAACTCGTGGCCGGAAAGCATTAGAAAGTGAAATGTGAAATTCACGCACCAACGCGTTTCAGCTGTTAAGCCTTCATCAGGGTAAAACAGAACACAGGTGTTGGCCCCCCAAAATAAAAGGGAGAGGTCACGTGATCAAAAATGTGTACAAGAGACAAAAATATACAAAAAGTGAGCGGGGTCGGTATGGCACCGATGCAAAATCATTTGGGGGCCATAGAATACATATCCTATAGTGCATAAATATAAACATTAGATGAATGCATGTTTTTAACACATTTTGTTACTAAGAGACCAGAGTTATGCTAATAACCATAAAGTGTTATACATTTCCTTAAATAATAAGGTAATGAGCATAATAATAATAATAATGTTGAACAATAAATGTGAAAAGCATGCATGTAAAACAGTGCAGCTACACTGAACTAACTAGACCAGGGGTCGGCAACCCAAAATGTTCAAAGAGCCATATTGGACCAAAAAAACGAAAAACAAATCTGTCTGGAGCCGCAAAAATGTAAAAGTCTTAAATAAGCCGGTCGGCAACCTGTTTCAGCCAAACAGCCTTTTAGACCCGTTTCCTACAATAAAGAAAACACTGGAGCATCAACTGACTTTTAACATTGATAATTAAATAAAACTTTAACGTTAAATGTGTTGCATTTAACATAAAAACGAGAAAACGAAATTACATTTCTGCATCCAGCAAAAAAACCCATTTTAAACTAAAAAAAAGAAAAGACGTCGGGTTGAAGGTCACTTTAAAAAAAAAAAAAAATCTATTTTAGTTGTATTTACGTAGGATGGAAAAAGACACAGCTTTAATAATCTACCAGCAGCAAACCAAACACGCTGTCCTGTCTGTGCCGTTATCCTTTTACTGGCGCGTGCAGTAAGCTACCTGAAAAATGAAATTACTGTTTCACAAAATATGAACATAGCTACGCAAAATAATCTGGTCAGCAGTGAAAACAAATGAATCTGCCCACGCAGCGCTGAACATGCTCAGTGCATCAGACACTTTTCTTCTCTATCGTCGGCCTACCTGGCTGGAGAAGTGATCAAAGCGCAGCATGACAGGGTCGGAGTGGACAAATAAGCTTTTGCTCGTTTATTATTCACTTCAAGTGCCAGAACTGCAGCAACAGCGCAACAGAGACGCTCCGCTGTGAGGCGTTCGTGGGATAGTGCGCCAGGAGGAAAGTTCAGCGCTCCGCGGCACGTCCACACTCAGTGATATTCTTTGTTTGTAATTAATTCCGTTTTTAATGTTTAATTCCGTGATTGCTGATTCAACAGGGCTGTATCATGCTATGCTGCACGATAGCGGCACGTGAGCATGAAGTGCAGTTATTAACACTGATTGGCTGCGTAAAGGTTTGTGAGACGCATCATAGCGTGCTGGACAGTTACTCGCTGTTTCACTGCAGTTACCTGCTTGTTGCATCTGACACTCAATGGGCTGCTTTGCAAAATGGTAAAATATAAATTATTTCGTTATTTTAATAGTTGAGTTGGATTTTATTTCACGTGCTGCATTTGCAGTGCTCGGAGAACTCGGGAAAAGTGCGCAACTGTACATGAATCCCTCAGAGGGATCATCATAATCCTCAAATTTAGAATAAGATAAGAAACTTTATTGTCTCTCAAGGGGACATTTGTCTTGGTCTTTTAGAATCACATTATTAAAGTGAACCAACCAAAATACAATACACTTTAGTAGAATAGTCATTAATTCATTTTCCAATGCAGGGAGCCGCAACAGAGGGACAAATGAGCCGCATGCGGCTCCGGAGCCGCGGGTTGCCGACCCCTGAACTAGACTATAGGAAAAACGCTAGTTCCTACACATAAACAGGAGCGCCAACTCTGTTAAGGCTCTGGTCACTGAGATGGTCTGAACACCTGCAAAAGGTGGTGACAGACTGCAACAACTCCTCCGCAGAGAAACATTCTGGATAGACCGTCTCAATGCCATGTCTCACCCGGGAATTAATGAGATAATGAGGAGACTTCTCCCCCTTCCTTTAAGTTCCCTTATATTTATTTATTTATTTTTTCTACCTATCATATTATCTTTATCATTTTGTGGATCCCTCTTTTAAACTGTATAGTTACATTGTGAGAGTGACAGTATAACAATTTAAGTTGTATGTGGCCTGATATATTCAATCTCTCAACGTATGCGCTGCATTACTTTATTTCTTAATAATATTTGGAAGTTGGTCTACATGCACTTTTTTAGAAAAAAAAAGGTCAAAAAGAAAATTCTATGTGTTCATTTGATTCCCAATAAAGACTATAGTAAAATATACCATATATAAATACTGTATAAATATATATAAATTATGGGCTTAGAACTGCCTTGATATGCAAAATAACAGAATATTGCACATGCAATTCAGACCGCGATTTCTCACAGTTAACTATGAAGCTTCTGTGATTAATTGCGATTAAACAAAATAATCTTTTGACAGCCCTAATATTTAGATTTCATATATATATATATATATATATATATACATATATATACTACTCACAAAAAGTTAGGGATATTCAACTTTCGGTTATACACTGCCCGGCCAAAAAAAAGGTCGCCAACAAAAAAAAGGTCAAACATTTAACATTTGGTTGGAGCCTTTAGCTTTGATTGCGGCAGCATTCGCTGTGTTTCCAGAAGCTTCTGCAATGTCACCAGATTTATTTGCATCCTGTTGCATCAATTTTTCACCAAGATTTTGATGATGATTGTAGAGTCTGACCACAGCACATCCCAAAGATTCTCAATGGGGTTCAGGTCTGGACTCTGTGGGGGCCAATCCATGTGTGAAAATGATGTCTGATGATCCCTGAACCATCTTTCACAATCTGAGCCCGATAAATTCTGGCACGGTCATCTTGGAATATGGCCGTGCCATCAGGAAAGAAACATCCATTGATGGAATAACCTGCTCATTCAGTATATTCAGGTATCAGCTGACCTCATTATCTGAGCTCATACTGTTGCTGAACCTGGACCTGAGCAACTGCAGCAACCCCAGATCATCACACTGCCCCCACAGGCTCATACAGTAGCACTAGCATGATGCTGCATCACTTCATCTGCCTTTCCGGCCACATTTCTTCCTGGAAGACGATGGTCCACTATCCTTCCAGTTTTTAGAATGCGTTGGACTGTTCTGAACCCAGTTTTAGTAGTTTCTGCATCTCCTTAGATGTTTTCACCTCTTGATGCCAATGATTTGACCCTTCTCAGACAGACTAACATCTTTTCCAAGACCACGGATGTGTCTTTCCACATGGTTGTTTAGGAAATGAGAAGCAAGTCATTGCACCAGTTGGGGTTAAAGAACTTGTTGCAGCTGAAAGATAATCGCCCATGCAGTAATTATCCAATAGGAGGCTCGTACCTATTTGCTTAGTTAAAGCAGTGTGGCCAGGCAGTGTAATTTAAGGAAAATGTCAAATGTTCACACCTTACTGATATTATATCATGAATGTTGGACATTTAACTGGAATTATGATGTGGTAATTCCTCCATCTCAAACAACTTATTGAAAGAAAAACAACAATGGTGGCTAAACCAAATATCCCTTACTTTTTGCGAGTAGTGTACATATATATATATATATATATATATATATATATATATAGAGAGAGAGAGAGAGAGAGATATAGATATATATATACACATATATATTTTAAATTAACCCTTTACAAATAAAGAGTTTTTAAAAAAGCAGTTTTCCGATGACTTTTGTTCTGATGCTTGACACCTGATCGTGGACCATACGGGACCAGCATGCCCTGCTGCAGGCAGTACAGCAAACATGGAGGATCATCCTAACCTCGTTGTTCTCTCTGACCTCTCAGGGCGGTTCCCCCAGCAGGGAGGCCATCAACTCTTACTACCAGCAGAAGATGATGAGGACCTCCACAGAGTCAGAACCGGACTACGGTACCTACGGGTCTAAGCGACGGGCCTCAAATGAGACAAGAGAAGATGATGATGATGATGATGATGATGAGAGGGTCATTTCTGCTCTACCTGGAGAAGACGTCACGCAGCCATCTGGAGAGGAACTCCACTCAAGTTCTGGAAATGACTTTGGACAGCGCTCTACTGAGCCAGAACCAGGATCAGGACCAGCAAGACATGGTCCCAAAGATCTACATGCTGAACCAGAACTCGGAGGAGGTGGACTAGTGGATCCACACACTGAACCTGCTCCAACAACGGGACCAAGTCTGGTTCCAGATACAGTTTTTACCAGAACCGGACCAGAGATTTCAGAAGATCACGTCAGAAAAGCAGAACCTCAAACTGGTCTGCAAGAAGGTCCAGCTGAAACGGACCCAGAACCTCTATCAGGAGCAGATGGTTCAGAGGAACCAGACCAAGCCCCAGAACTGGCAGAGGGTCCAGCTGAAGCAGAATGGGGGGAACCTGGGGAGGCCGGGGGCTGCCCAGAATGCCTGATGGCTAAAACCAGCCAGAGACCACGAGCCAGACTGTCCAGGATGAAGAGAGTCCAGTCCTCATCCTCTTCCTCCTCTTCAGAGGAAGACAGCATCCACCAATCTCACAGGTCCAAAACGTCAGGAGTTATCTGCTCATCAGACTGTCTTCTTCCTCATCAGAACCTCTCCTCCTCTTCCTCTTCATCATAACCTCTCCTCTTCCTCTTCATTCAGACTTTCTTCTTCCTCATCAGAACCTCTCCTCCTCTTCCTCTTTCTCCAGATGTCTCCTCCTCTTCCTCTTCATTCAGACTTTCTTCATGTTCTTTCCAGTCCTCCATGTTGGTGATCAGATCAGCTTGTTTATTTATCTTTTTATTGTCATTGTTTGTTTGTTTGTAAACAGAGCTGGAGAATCAAAACAACAGCTTCCCGTCAGCGTTGTGCCTCCTCATCATTTCACCGGTGCCTCCTTCCCCCCGTCCCCATCCTCCCCGCTCCTCCCGCCCTCCTACAGCCTGGCCCTCGGCCTGGACCTGCAGGCAGGTGGGGGGCGGGGCCAAGAGGCAGAATTCAGGACCCCCCCTCCAGCTCAGAGTCCCGTTGAGAGCAGCGACTTCCTGTCCGAGTCAGCCTCCGCTTCCTGTCCCATGGCGTCTCGCATTCAGGAGCTGACGGCCAGCCAGCTGCTGAGGAACAGGTGAGGAGGGGGGAGGAGGGGGGAGGAACGGGTGAGTAGGGGTGAGGACGGGTGAGTAGGGGTGAGGACGGGTGAGAAGGGGTGAAGACCGGTGAGGAACAGGTGAGAACGGGTGAGGAACGGGTGAGGACGGGTGAGGACGGGTGAGGAACGAGTGAGTAGGGGTGAGGACGGGTGAGGAACGGGTGAGAAGGGGTGAAGACCGGTGAGGAACAGGTGAGAACGGGTGAGGAACGGGTGAGGACCGGTGAGGAGGGGTGAGGAACGAGTGAGTAGGGGTGAGGACGGGTGAGGAACGGGTGAGGAACAGGGGGAGGGGGGAGGAGGGGGGAGGAACGGGTGAGTAGGGGTGAGGACGGGTGAGGAACGGGTGAGAAGGGGTGAAGACCGGTGAGGAACAGGTGAGAACGGGTGAGGACAGGTGAGGACGGGTGAGGAATGAGTGAGTAGGGGTGAGGACGGGTGAGGAACGGGTGAGGAACAGGTGAGGAGGGGGGAGGAGGGGGGAGGAACGAGTGAGTAGGGGTGAGGACGGGTGAGGAACGGGTGAGAAGGGGTGAAGACCGGTGAGGAACAGGTGAGAACGGGTGAGGAACGGGTGAGGACCGGTGAGGAGGGGTGAGGAACAAGTGAGTATGGGTGAGGACTGGTGAGGAACGGGTGAGGAACAGGTGAGGAGGGGGGAGGAGGGGGGAGGAACGGGTGAGTAAGGGTGAGTAGGGGTGAGGACGGGTGAGGAACGGGTGAGAAGGGGTGAAGACCGGTGAGGAACAGGTGAGAACGGGTGAGGAACGGGTGAGGACGGGTGAGGAACGAGTGAGTAGGGGTGAGGACGGGTGAGGAACGGGTGAGGAACAGGTCAGGAGGGGTGAAGACTGGTGAGAAACGGGTGAGGACGGTTGAGGAGGGGTGAGGAACGATTGAGTAGGGGTGAGGACGGGTGAGGAACAGGTGAGGACGGGTGAGGAGGGGTGAGGAACAGATGAGGACGGGTGAGAAAGGGTGAGGAACAGGTGAGGACGGGTGAGGACGGTGAGGAACAGGTGAGGACGGGTGAGGACAGGTGAGGAGGGGTGAGGAACGGGTGAGTAGGGGTGAGGACGGGTGAGGAACAGGTGAGGATGGGTGAGGAGGGGTGAGGAACAGATGAGGACGGGTGAGAAAGGGTGAGGAACAGGTGAGGTCGGGTGAGGAACAGGTGAGGTCGGGTTAGGATGGGTGAGGAACAGGTGAGGTCGGGTGAGGATGGGTGAGGTCGGGTTAGGATGGGTGAGGAACAGGTGAGGTCGGGTGAGGATGGGTGAGGTCGGGTTATGATGGGTGAGGAACAGGTGAGGTCGGGTGAGGATGGGTGAGGAACAGGTGAGGTCGGGTGGGGATGGGTGAGGTCGGGTTAGGATGGGTGAGGAACAGGTGAGGTCGGGTGAGGATGGGTGAGGTCGGGTTAGGATGGGTGAGGAACAGGTGAGGTCGAGTGAGGATGGGTGAGGTCGGGTTAGGATGGGTGAGGAACAGGTGAGGTCGGGTGGGGAGGGGAGAGGAAAAGATGAGGACGGGTGAGAAAGGGTGAGGAACAGGTGAGGTCGGGTGGGGAGGGGGGAGGAAAAGATGAGGACGGGTGAGAAAGGGTGAGGAACAGGTGAGGAGGGGTGAAGACTGGTGAGGAACGGGTGAGAACGGGTGAGGAACAGGTGAGGACGGGTGAGGATGGTGAGGAACAGGTGAGGACGGGTGAGGAACAGGTGAGGATGGGTGAGGACGGGTGAGGATAGGTGAGGTCGGGTTAGGATGGGTGAGGAACAGGTGAGGACGGGTGAGGATAGGTGAGGTCGGGTTAGGATGGGTGAGGAACAGGTGAGGACGGGTGAGGACGGTGAGGAACAGGTGAGGATGGGTGAGGAACAGGTGAGGTCGGGTGGGGATGGGTGAGGTCGGGTTAGGATGGGTGAGGAACAGGTGAGGTCGGGTGAGGATGGGTGAGGTCGGGTGAGGACGGGTGAGGACGGGGGGAGGTGAGGACGGTGAGGAGGGTGAGGCGGGTAGGAGGGTGAGGACGGTGAGGTCGGGTGGGGGGGGAGGAAAGGGGAGGGGGGAGGGTGAGGACAGGTGGGGGGGGAGGAGGAAGGACGGGAGGGGGGTGAGGGGTGGGCGGGGTGAGGAGGAGGACGGGGAGGAGGGTGAGGAAGGTGAGGACGGGTGAGGATGGGTGAGGACGGGTGAGGACGGGTGAGGATGGGTGAGGACGGGTGAGGCGTGGAGCTGCTCCGTCTGCCTCCTGTCAGACTCACACTCTGCTTCTGTGCTTCAGGACTTTCTACCACCAGGAGCTGGAAGCATCAGACCGTTTCTATGGCAACCAGCCCCAGCTGCTCCAGCTGTGCTACGCCCTGTACAACATCCTGGCAGCCAGGTAGGTTCAGATGGATGCTGTGGAGAAGCAGACGTCCCATCCTCCCCCTCAGACAGGACATGTTGCGTTCCTGCATCTGGATATCCTGACGTCCTCCTCTGGTCGTCAGAACTCCTGAAAACTCATCATGTTCTTCAGTTCTGCTTTTCCTGTTCTTCTTATTGAAAAAACTTGTTATGGCCTCAAAATGGCTTAAACGCAACAAACCTCCATCCTCATGCAGGGATGACATGATGTATAATCCAGCTTCAGACAAAGGAAGGAAGCTGGATTATACAAAACTGCAAATACAGTCATCAAAATTATTCATCCCCTCTAGTTAGAGAAAAAGCTAAATTCACAATAGTTATTCATATAACAAGTAACTAAAGAAAACAAAATTATGATTTACTATATACTGTGTTTAAAGTCTTAAAAAAAACTACTTCTTCAAAAAATTCTTTTTTTTTTACAGACTTAAAAACTTCTTAAGGCTAGGGGTAGGAAAAAAATTTAGATACACAAAAATATCGTGATGTTTTCATATGCTGATACCATATTGACATTCAAAAATGCGGTATCGATCCATTTTACCAACAAAATCTCACAAAGAATTCACGAAATATCAACAGTTTGTAACCGAACGATCAAATCTCTTGAAATTTTGTAAGCAAAGTACATTGATACCACATTTTTAAATATCGATTTGATATTAGCATGTGAAAATATCGCGATATTTCAGAGTATCAATATTTTTTCCCACACCTATTTTTAAAGTGTCCGAAACAGATAACAAAATTGCTTTTTGCAATGATTGCTTATTTTTTCCAGTTTTAATATCGATATTGGTTATCGGCCACATGAGTTTTAAAATATCGGCATATGGGCTACAATTCCAATATAGTGTGTCCATAGTTATGACTTTTGTCAATAATTGGAGGGTATGAATAATTTTGAAGACTGTGAGGTTATATGAGAGATACACCCTCACTGTTTTCTGCATTAATCGGTATCGGTTGATATCGGATATTGGAAATTAAGATTTGGACAATATCGGATATTGATTAAAAAAAAAGCCAGTATGGAACATCTCTAGTCATTACTGCTGGTCTACACAGCAAAACTCAAATCTTACCAAGTATATTTTTCTAATTTCCAGTCAAAATATCTCATCAGACTCTGAATAAGACAAAATCACCGAAAGAGAAACATTTCAGTGACTAAAGTGCTAAATAAAATGCATTTGAAATGTTTCCGTTAAGGTGATTTTGTCTTATTCAGAGTGTGATGAGATATTTGCAGTGCAGTTCTGGAGCAGACAACCATCATGCTGACATCATCGGTCATCTAGCTGAATTTAACTGTGCTGATCAGGAGATTTTCCGTCTAGTTTGCATCCAGACCTCATTCAGTAAAACACATCAAAGAAAGTTTCGGAGGTCCTGAATTCTCTTCTTCACCTGCTCCAAAGCATAAATGAGAAGTGTATGTGTTTACCAGCAGAAACATCTCAGTCCAACATGTTTGTGTCTGACTGAGCGCATCCTGTTTGTTCCCATCAGGTCGGAGATGGTGTGTTACCTCGTCATTGTGTTGAACCACATGGTGTCTGGCAGCTGTCTTACACTGGTGCTTCCTATTCTAGTCTTTCTCTGGGCAATGCTGTCTGTCCCTCGACCCAGTAAGACCTTCTGGATGACAGCCATCATCTACACTGAGGTTAGCGGCAGCTTTCCTGTGAGTGATGCTGCTCCTTCCTTCATCTGCAGACGTCATACGTGGCTTCTCTGTCTGTCCTTAGGTCACCATTGTCATCAAGTATTTCTTCCAGTTCGGGTTCTTTCCCTTCAACCAGAAGCTGGAGGTAGACCGCTCCAAACCTTTCCACCCTCCCAACATCCTGGGTGTTGAGAAGAAGGAAGGCTACGTGCTGTATGACCTGCTGCAGCTGCTGGCTTTGTTCTACCACAGAGCCATACTGAAGGTAATGACCTCATTTCATGTCGCTTCCACAACCGGATCTCACAGAAATACGTGAAATGAGTATGAATAACCATTTACGTGTCCCTGAAACGGAACTGCTTCAAATTACATGCTACTGACACGTAGTTATGTTGCGCAAGTCGTCCAAGAAAAGTCACACCCATATAGGTCGTTTGTGCGCAAAAATACGTGAATACTATAGTTACATTTTTAATAGGGATGCACAATATTGGAATTTTGGCTGATATCCGATATGCCGATATTTTAAAACTCATGTGGCTGATAACCGATATTGATACCGATATAAAAGCTGAAAAAAATAAGCAGTCATTTCAAATAGCAGTTTTTTTATCCGTTTCCGACACTTTGTAAAATAGGGGTGGGAAAAAAAATATATAGATACACGGAAATATCAAATCAAATCATATGCCGATATCAAATCGAGGTATTGATCTGTTTTACTTACAAAATCTTGTGAGATTTCATCGTTCTGTTACAAACTCTCGCAATATTTGGTGAGTTCTCGTGAGATTTTGTAAGTAAAATAGATCAATACTGCGTTTTTAAATGTCAATATGATATCAGTATATGAAAATATCACAAAGTTTTTGTAAATTCTTGCGAGATTTCGTAACAGAATGATAAAATATTGTGAGATTCCGTTAAGTAAAATAGATCGATACCGTGCTTTTAAATGTCAATATGATATCTGCATATAAAAATATTGCGATATTTCAGTGTATCAATATTTTTTCCCACCCCTAGTCTTTGGAAGTTTTAAAGTCTGTAAAAATTAATTTTTTAAGAAGAAGTTTTGGTTGGTTTTTTTTTTAACTGATCGTTTAAATATGATTTAAATATTGTTTAAATATTGTTTAAATATCGCTTAAATATCGGTGGGGTTGCTGATGTCCAATATTCAGTTTTAAGGCCAATATAGGCCGATACCGATTGGGGACAGATTATATCGTGCATCCCTAGTTTTTCATATCCATCCAGTTAATGTATGCGAGGCTGTCAGGGACTGGACTTGGCCACGGAGCAGTTGTCCATCATCCAGAAGGTCGTGAGGTTGATTCCAGGTTTCCCCAGGCAACATGCCGACAACCAAAAAATCTGAAAGAGTGTAGGCGACGTTGAAACAAAAAAAAAACAATGGATCGTACACATAAACTGAATGCATATTAGAAACGTAAATAAAGTCTGTAATTTTGTGCACATATGACCTATATGGGTGGGATTTTGGGGGAGGACTTGCCAATTTGACATTGCACAGTTCTACGTGTCAGTAGCTCGTAATTTGAAGTAGTTAAGTGTTGGAGACAGAAATGACAGGTATGGCCTCGTGGTTGTTCATGCTCATTTTGTGAGATCAGGTTACGTCCCCGTCTCTCAAAACTTTTTTTTTTTTTGCTCCTTTTCCCCTTTTTATCATTATTTTCTTTATTTTAAATTTGAATATCTTCTTTTCTTTATTTTTTATTATTATTTTTTTTGGTGGCTCTCACAACTCTGATGTTGGGAAAACTGTTATTTTCTGACCAGTGTTTTGGTAGATGATGTCATTTTAACTGCAGTTGCAGCGGTGTGCCCATGTGGTGGCGCTGCATCAACAAGAAAGCACCAGAAGTCGCTGCCAAAGAGGAAGAAAGAACCACGAATTTCCCCTTCCTGGAGGATTTTCCTTCAGTGTTGCCATCTTAGCGACTTTGTCGCTATATTTAACGAGTTTTCAGACCCCTATAGTGACTTTTTTAAAGCGACAAATCTAGTGACGTTTTCCATCTCCAGGGACGGTTCGGTTGAGCTGTAGAGATGAGCGGCTCCTGCAGCCGTGTGTGTTTCTGCTGCTGGTAGGTTTGTCTTCTAGCCTGGCCACCAAACAGATGTTTGCTCTGTCGACACCAGGGGTGCCCAAACTTTTTACCTCCAAGGGTCAAAACAAAAATGTGCCATTGAGTGAGCCAAACAGCAATTTTAACGGTGAAACCCAAATAATATAAAGGAACGTTAATTTAATTATCATTCAGTGTTTAAATAAATGCATTCTTTTCCATCAACGAGAATAATAGATTAATAATTAATTAATTATTTAAACACCCACACGGGCTACACGGTGGCGCAGTGGTTGGCACTGCAGCCTCACAGCAAGAAGGTTGCTAGTTCGAGCCTCGGCTGGGGAGGGGGGTTTGAACAGTGGCTTTTCTGTGTGGAGTTTGCACGTTCTCCGTGTGGGTTCTCTCCGGGTACTCCGGCTTCCTCCCACCATCTAAAGACACGTACTTCAGGTAAACAGGTTTCCTTTGAAAAAGAGACTGTGGTCTCAATGGGTCTTACCTGCATAAATATATGTTAAATAAAAATAAAAACAAATATGGCAAATTAAACCATCTGTCTTCATTCGTTCCTGTTCACTTGGAATTTTCTCGGTTAGCATTTAGCTTAGCTGTCATATCATCCGTCCCGCGGCTTGGAGCCGCCCTGTCTTTGCCCATTTTACTATTTTCTGTGACCGACGACACTCACCAAACAGCATGATGGTGACGGTGGGAAACGCCCACCTGGCTTCACTTTCAGCTCTTCAGACGTGGCCGGATACAACGTCCATTTTCTTTCCAGTCTTTGGTACCACCACATAAACTTACCAGAATAAGAATACCAGTTGACTCCCTCTTTGTCCTCCTCGTCTGCAGTGCCATGGGCTGTGGGATCAGACTGTCACCACGGAGACTGACGCAGCAGGTCCTAGCAGTGAAGACGCCGGTTTCACTCATAGAACCGCAGGCAGTGATGTGGGTGCTGATGCTGACAGCACGCTGCGACGTCGAGCAACAAGACGAACACGGCACAGCTCCAGCCAGCAACATTCCCCCGCAGGTACAGTTCCGCTCAGCAAGGGTGGTGTCCAGGTAAATCTGTGTACTTTGGAGGAGCCATAGAGTAAACATTACTAAAAACACTGAAAACTGCTGAGTTAAATAGGGACCAACTAGTTTCTGGATTACTTTGACCCAGAAAATTGTTTTTGTTTTGTTTTTTTATTACCCAACTTTCAGGTTGAATATTTGACCCAGAAGTTGAGTTATATTGACTACAATGTTGGGTTCACTAGCAAGGACCACGCCACGACAGAACAAGTGAGAATAATGATTTATTGACAATGGGGATATTGGCCGAGTGGTGTGGTGATGAGCCGGAAGAGACTTAGGGTGGGGGTTGTAGTCTCGTTAGTGTATCCGGCTTAGGAAACCCCCCCAGATGGAATCTGAAAGAAAGGAGGTGGACAAAGGATAAGTAAAGGTAAAACGAAGTGAAGGTATTGGATGACGGAAGAGAAAGAAGAGAGCAGACCATAAGAAAGAGGAGAAGGGCAAACTGGGCAAGGAAAGGGCAGCAAAAGAAGCGCTCGACGGAGCAGAAAGAATAAAACGAGAGAAAAGAAAAATAAACGAAGAAGGGGCGGGAAAGGGAGGGCGTCAGAGGAACGAGACAAACTGAGTAAAGGAGGTGAGTGAGTATTTAAAGGCGTCCTTCCACTGAAAACCCGTTTAACTTGCTCCTTCTGAAATACGGAGGGTTTCCCCTTGGTTACTTACACATGGTGACTTGCTAGCGTTGCGTTCCCCCCAGTCGGCTGTGCTTCCTCATCACAGAAACAACAAGAAGAAAAGAGCGAATCGGGAACAGCCTCGCACTTCTACGTCACATTGCAAATAGCGTATCCCACGTGGGGTTTCTATCTGTCCATTGGAAGGCAGGTAACCCTCCACTACACACTAGAAGTAAAGACGGCACGACTGTAGCTTCGGAGTTGAGAAGCTAATTAGCTAACTGTTTGTTAGCATGGCGGAACAAACTTGTTTGTTGGCTCTATTTCCTGTCTGTAACAAAATAAGAGCGGAGGGCGGAGCTTCCTTCATACACTGATGGCAGGCAGCCAATCAGACGGAAATTCATGAGAAGGACCCGGAAAAGCTGCCGTTGGACCACAAGCCTCTCTTCTAGTATACAAATACAGCTGGATACAAAGATACCAGAAGGTTTTTTTTAAACAGAAACGATGCAGAATGCATTCAATAATAATGGAGAACACAGAAATATTAATGAAATGACCATGGAAGTACAACTTTAAGGCTTGCTTAGTGATTAGTAGAATTGGAAGCAGGTGTTTTTTGGGCGTGGTCCTGCTCCTGAACCTATGTCAACTCATTGACCTCATTTATTTTAACCCAGAAGTTGAGTTATGTTGACTACAATGTTGGGTTATTTTTACCCAGAAGTTGGTCCAACAACCCAAATGTCCGGGTTGAAATAACCCAGACATTATTTGGTCCCTTTGTAACCCAGCAGTTTGACCTCGGAGTTTTTAGTGTGCATGCAGGCGCAGCAGCTGATGCTTCTTCTTCTCTGCAGGCAGCGTGAGCTCCAGTCCTCAGCGGCCCAGTCGCTGGGACCTGCTGCTGGGGAAGCTGCAGGAGCTGTCCCTTCTCACCAGGCAGTATTCTGTCAGCAGGTGCGTGTACGCTCAGCTTCCTGTTACGCTACCGTGGACCGCATTACCCACCATCCATCTGTGTGTGTGTCAGGTGCATGTCTCTGTACCAGCCGCTCTGCCAGTTCTTCAGAGCTCTCATCCAACCCGAGTACAGCGCTGTGACCGACGTGTACGTCCTCATGTTCCTCGCTGACACCGTCGACTTCATCATCATCGTCTTCGGCTTCTGGGCCTTTGGAGTAAAGTTTTAGTTCCTGGTTGTTTGTTGCTGAGCTGAACCAGAACCCCGTTTGGTTTTTCTGAGGTCTGAACGCGTTTCATTCTGTTTTATCTCAGAAACATTCGGCAGCTGCTGACATCACATCCTCCCTGTCAGAGGATCAGGTTCCGGAGGCTTTCTTAGTGATGGTCCTCATTCAGTTTGGTGAGTCCACCTCCTTGTTCAGACTGCTGTCTGTCTGTCCACCTGTGTCTTTACCTGCCTGTCCTCCTGTCTGTCTCATCAGGTACCATGGTGATAGACAGGGCTCTGTATTTACGGAAGACAGTTCTGGGGAAACTGGTCTTCCAGGTTATTTTGGTGTTTGGGATTCATGTCTGGATGTTCTTCATCTTGCCCACAGTCACTGAAAGGTAGCTCACCTACTTTTTATCACATCATAAATCTCTCAGTTACCTTCACTGATTCTTCACTTGTCCATCTGTCTGTCTGCAGGAGGTTCAATCAGAACCTGGTGGCTCAGCTCTGGTACTTTGTGAAATGTATTTACTTTGGCCTGTCAGCTTACCAGATCAGATCTGGTTACCCAACACGAGTTCTGGGAAACTTCCTCACCAAGAGCTACAACTACCTGAACCTGTTCCTCTTTCAAGGGTAGGTTGTAATAAACTGTTAGTCTAGTCTAGTGTATAGACTAGGATCTTGGGGGAACTGTTTGTCTAGTCTAGTTTATAGACTAGGATCTTGGGGGAACTGTTTGTCTAGTCTAGTTTATAGACTAGGATCTTGGGGAACTTTTAGTCTAGTCTAGTTTATAGACTAGGATCTTGGGGGAACTGTTAGTCTAGTCTAGTTTATAGACTAAGATCTTGGGGGAACTGTTAGTCTAGTCTAGTTCATAGACTAGGATCTTGGGGGAACTGTTTGTCTAGTCTAGTTCATAGACTAGGATCTTGGGGGAACTGTTAGTCTAGTCTAGTTTATAGACTAGGATCTTTGGGGAACTGTTAGTCTAGTCTAGTTTATAGACTAGGATCTTGGGGGAACTGTTTGTCTAGTCTAGTGTATAGACTAGGATCTTGGGGGAAACTGTTAGTCTAGTCTAGTTTATAGACTAGGATCTTGGGGGAACTGTTAGTCTAGTCTGGTTTATAGACTAGGATCTTGGGGGAACTGTTAGTCTAGTCTGGTTTATAGACTAGGATCTTGGGGGAACTGTTTGTCTAGTCTAGTTTCTGGAATAGGATCTTGGGGGAACTGTTAGTCTAGTCTGGTTTATAGACTAGGATCTTAGGGGAACTGTTAGTCTAGTCTAGTTTATAGACTAGGATCTTGGGGGAACTGTTTGTCTAGTCTAGTTTATAGACTAGGATCTTGGGGGAACTGTTAGTCTAGTCTAGTTTATAGACTAGGATCTTTGGGGAATTAGTTTGTCTAGTCTAGTTTATAGACTAGGATCTTGGGGGAACTGTTAGTCTAGTCTGGTTTATAGACTAAGATCTTAGGGAAATTGTTTGTCTAGTCTAGTTTATAGACTAGGATCTTGGGGGAACTGTTTGTCTAGTCTAGTTTATAGACTAGGATCTTGGGGGAACTGTTTGTCTAGTCTAGTTTATAGACTATGATCTTGGGGGAAATGTTTGTCTAGTCTAGTTTATAGACTAGGATCTTTGGGGAATTGTTTGTCTAGTCTAGTTTATAGACTAGGATCTTTGGGGAATTGTTTGTCTAGTCTAGTTTATAGACTAGGATCTTGGGGGAACTGTTAGTCTAGTCTGGTTTATAGACTAAGATCTTAGGGAAATTGTTTGTCTAGTCTAGTTTATAGACTAGGATCTTGGGGGAACTGTTTGTCTAGTCTAGTTTATAGACTAGGATCTTGGGGGAAATGTTTGTCTAGTCTAGTTTATAGACTAGGATCTTGGGGAACTGTTTGTCTAGTCTAGTTTATAGACTAGGATCTTGGGGGAAATGTTTGTCTAGTCTAGTTTATAGACTAGGATCTTGGGGAACTGTTAGTCTAGCCTAGTTTATAGACTAGGATCTTGGGGGAACTGTTAGTCTAGCCTAGTTTATAGACTAGGATCTTGGGAGAACTGTTTGTCTAGTCTAGTTTATAGACTAGGATCTTGGGGGGAACTGTTTGTCTAGTCTAGTTTATAGACTAGGATCTTGGGGGAACTGTTAGTCTAGTCTAGTGTATAGACTAAGATCTTGGGGGAACTGTTAGTGTAGTCTAGTTTATAGACTAGGATCCTTGGGAGGAACTGTTAGTCTAGTCTAGTGTATAGACTAAGATCTTGGGGGAACTGTTAGTCTAGTCTAGTTTATAGACTAGGATCCTTGGGGAACTGTTAGTCTAGTCTAGTTTATAGACTAGGATCTTCTTGGTGGGGGAACTGTTAGTCTAGTCTAGTTTATAGACTAGGATCTTGGGGGAACTGTTTGTCTAGTCTAGTTTATAGACTAGGATCTTGGGAAACTGTTTGTCTAGTCTAGTTTATAGACTAGGATCTTGGGGAAACTGTTTGTCTAGTCTAGTTTATAGACTATGATCTTGGGGGAACTGTTTGTCTAGTCTAGTTTATAGACTAGGATCTTGGGGGAACTGTTAGTCTAGTCTAGTGTATAGACTAAGATCTTGGGGGAACTGTTAGTCTAGTCTAGTTTATAGACTAGGATCCTTGGGGAACTGTTTGTCTAGTCTAGTTTATAGACTAGGATCTTGGGGGAACTGTTTGTCTAGTCTAGTTTATAGACTAGGATCATGGGGGAACTGTTTGTCTAGTCTAGTTTATAGACTAGGATCTTGGGGGAACTGTTTGTCTAGTCTAGTTTATAGACTAGGATCATGGGGGAACTGTTTGTCTAGTCTAGTTTATAGACTAGGATCTTGGGGGAACTGTTTGTCTAGTCTAGTTTATAGACTAGGATCATGGGGGAACTGTTAGTCTAGTCTAGTTTATAGACTAGGATCTTGGGGAAACTGTTTGTCTAGTCTAGTTTATAGACTAGGATCATGGGGGAACTGTTTGTCTAGTCTAGTTTATAGACTAGGATCTTGGGGGAACTGTTTGTCTAGTCTAGTTTATAGACTAGGATCATGGGGGAACTGTTTGTCTAGTCTAGTTTATAGACTAGGATCTTGGGGAAACTGTTTGTCTAGTCTAGTTTATAGACTAGGATCATGGGGAAACTGTTTGTCTAGTCTAGTTTATAGACTAGGATCTTGGGGGAACTGTTTGTCTAGTCTAGTTTATAGACTAGGATCTTGGGGAAACTGTTAGTCTAGTCTAGTTTATAGACTAGGATCTTGGGGGAACTGTTAGTCTAGTCTAGTTTATAGACTAGGATCTTGGGGGAACTGTTAGTCTAGTCTAGTTTATAGACTAGGATCTTGGGGGAACTGTTAGTCTAGTGCAACATCAAGACCTGGGGCAGGAGGAAACTTTCTTCTGCAGTCCAAACCTGGACATTTGATCTGAGTCTCCTGTCTCTCCTCTAGTTTCCGACTGGTCCCCTTCCTAACTGAGCTGAGAGCGGTGATGGACTGGGTGTGGACAGACACCACGCTGTCTCTGTCCTCGTGGATCTGTGTGGAGGATGTTTACGCTCACTGTTTTGTCTTAAAATGCTGGAGGGAGTCAGAGAAGGTTTGAGTCCTTGACCTAAACACTCTGTTAGGACATGGCTGTCACTGAGTACGCTCACAGGAAATACTTGTATTTTTGTGGCCTTGCACACAGAGGTACCCTCAGCCCCGCGGACAGAAGAAGAAGCGGGTGGTGAAGTACGGGATGGGCGGTCTGATCATCCTCTTATTGATCTGTATCGTCTGGTTTCCTTTGCTCTTCATGTCGCTCATTAAATCTGTTGCTGGAGTCGTCAACCGACCGCTCGATGTCTCTCTGACGATCACTCTGGGAGGCTTCCAGGTACACCCACCATCCCCACCACACTGTCCACAACACTACTTTTACAGTCATGCTGATGTATGTGCCGCCCTCTGCATGACGCATTCATGTACAAGGCTGATATCGGATATCAGAGTTACTACACTGCAAAAACTCAAATCTTAGCAAGTATATCTTTCTCATTTCTTGACAAAATATCTCATCACACTCAAAATAAGAAAAAATTGCTTAAAAATGAAACATTTCGGTAAGATATAAGATCTTATTTTAAGACAATGCATCTCATTTCCAGACATCAAGAAAATTTAGCTTGTCCCATTGGAAGAATTGTTTTGCTTAAGGAAAAAGATCTTTTTCTACTTATTTTAAGGCAATGCATCTTATTCCAGGAAATCTTATCAAGCAAATTTTGCTTGTCCAACTGGCAGATATTTTTGCTTATTTCAAGCAAAAAAATTCTTGAGATAAGATTTTATATCTTACTGAAACGTTTCTCTTTAAGCAATTTTGTCTTATTTTGAGTGTGATGAGATATTTTGTCTAGAAATGAGAAAAATATACTTGCTAAGATTTGAGTTTTTGCAGTGTACCGCTGCTTCTGGCGGCAGCGCAAGTTCAATTTAAAAATTCACATTGTCCCCGTAAAACGATGTTACTGTCGGCATTTTGTTGGTGTGGCGCTATAGATTCAGTCATGGCGCAGCGCCACAGCGAGGCCTATGCAGGGGAAACGCTGTAATATACATAACTGAAAGCATTAAAAGGATAAAATAAAAAGTAATTACAGAAATAAACATGAGTTTACTCTATTTGGGTGCCAATCAAACATTGGTTGGTAAGGTTTGTCCTTGCATCCTGGATTTCTAATCCTACATTGACTCCCAACTCTCAGACCTTGAATGAACTTTATGGGATGGATGGTCTAGCAGGGGTTGTGCAGTATTATTCTGACTTGCTGCTCTTGTTGTCAGCCCATCTTCACAATGAGTGCCCAGCAGAATCAGCTCAGAGATATGACTGAGGATGACTTCAGCTCCTTCATCAGCTCCTACAGCTACACACCTGTAAGTTCTCTCATTTGACCGGTTTGTTCCAGGCAGATGCATGAATTCATATAAATGAATACAGTTATTACAAACTGGACTAATGTGGATCATTTAAAGGATCTGTTTTACTTGGATTATAGTTCAGGGCTCAAAATAATGTGCTAATTTTTGACATCACAAGCACCTGTGCAAGTATAAACAAAGACAGTACCTCGTAGGGGCGTAACGATACATCGATCTATATCGATATATCAATCCAAAACCCTAAAATCAGCCAAAAGTTGATATCAAACCCACTTTTATTTCAAAGATGGTTTAATTTTGAAGTTCCTCTGACACAACGCTTTCGCTTGAGTGGGGATTCTCAAGTTGATATTTTTAAAAAATCCATGTTTATAGTTGTGCAGTGGATATGAACTGCGTACTTTCAAGTAAGTAGGAGTTTATAGTTATGTTAAGAAAACAAAAACCTTGTTTACTACTGGTAATGTTTCATATTATTTTATATCGATCAGATCAAATCAAATCCACCGTGCAAAGGCTGCACGTAGTAATTAAAAACTAAACCAAACTGAAAAAAAAACTGTATATGTTTGTTTTAAGATTTCATAAACCCCACTGTATTTATATAGCACAGTTGGCCAAAGTGCTTCACAGCAAAATAAAAAACATAAATTAACTGATAAAAATCAAGTCAACTGTGAAAAGCCAGTTTAAAGAAATGCTTTTTAAGCGATGACTAAGGTAAGATTAAATTTAAGGTTATGTTTCACAAACTCATGATGTGCAGTGCACCTAAATTATTTTTGGTGCAAGTAATTTTTTGCCATGTACCTTTAAAAATGTATTTGGAGGCCTGTAGTCAGACCAGAGTGAACTGGATTGAATCGGAGCGTGTCTGCAGACGTGTCGGAGACTTCGTCGTGCACTGATGATGTCATAACAGCTGAATTGAACTGAACAGAAATTCTTCCCAGTACCAGCACATACAGTTTCTACATGAATTTCCCAGAATGCCTTGCAGTTCCTGGAGGCGTATGGTCCCGAGGATGTGACGGTGGCAGAGCTGCAGGGCAGCAGCAACTCTCTGTGGACCATCAGCCCCCCCAGCAGAGAGTACCTGGGCCAGGTGCTGAACCTGGACTACTTCCCCCTGACCGTGTCCTGGACTGTGCAGAGGTCCGTCTCTTTGTCCTGATCGGAGATCAATAACTTGTTGATCAGCGATGGAAGCCCTGATGGCGTGTGCTTCACAGGAACTTGAGTCTGGGGGCGCAGGCAGAGCTGGCCTCAGGTAAACATGTGACCTACCTGGACAACCAGACTCGCCTGGAGCTGACGGAGCTGCTGAACGGAACCAGGAACCGGCCAGTGTGAGTGGGGGGGGGGGTGTTCTGTGGGCGGGTTAATCAGAGGGGCGGGGTTCAGATTTATTCTGTATGTAAAATCTGTACGTTCACTAGAAAATAACATTTAAGGTGACTGCAAAGGCTGAAGCATGATGCTCATATCTGTCCTGATTAGCAAGGTAAGCTACTCATGATCCTGTTTATTTTTAAAGATGGGAAAAAAGAAAAAACTAAACAAAAAATGTCAACATAAAATATTAACCAAGTCACCTAAAAATGATTTAGCAAACATCTTTTGAAAACATAAAATTTACCACAATTTCTTATATTTATATTAAAATTGTTCCATAACTAAACACCAACAATGAAATGAAATGAACAAACCTTTTGTAAAATGACTGGAAGTAGCTTTGACTTAGCTGTATACATTATTAGCAGTACTTTGTAGTACACTTTCATTTAATTTCATAGCATAGGTTTTTTATAAACAGCATAATAATCTGCCTTATTAATGATCCGTAGGGCACGTTTTGGTAGAATTATTGCATTCAGAGTTGTTTTAGTCATTAATCCTCAGACTTCCACACAAGATGATACATAATGAAGTAAATAATATGGAAGGCTTTATCATTTAAAATGTTTCTTGGTACGAGATTACTATTATTTTAGAACTCTGTAAGAACAAAAAACGTTTGTAACAAAATGATGTCATTGTGTTCTCGCCGGTTTAGGAGTTCCTGCAGCTGAGCACAACTTTTTTCGTGTGAGATGTCCAGAAAGAATTGACCTTTCCGAAAAGTCCCGCTCCCTGTTTACTGCTGCTACGCCCGTCAAGCTTTCTGTAGTGGAGTGTTAGCATAAGTCCTGACACGAATAGCTTGTATCGACCATTTGCAACTACGTCATCTGATCATGTGGGACCGCCATGACGGATGTCAGAAGTGAACGATGGGATTATTGAACAGAAGGAAAAAGTAGCAACTGCAACGGTTTTTACTGGGTTTTCCACCTGGTTTTGAGAATATGGACACAGCTGCTACAAGTTCCAGTCAAACTAGTTTCTCAGGGGAGATGAGACATCTAGTCGGGGCTCATAGATGGTTTCCTGTTCACAAACATTCGTAGTTTGTAAAGGAGGCGATTCCAGCTGTTAGGGACTCACCTGCATTGCTGTCGGTGAGTTTCGCTGCTTGTGTAACATTCTGCTTTATTGTGGATGAAATCCTGGTAGACAGTAGACAGACTAGCTAACTGCTAACAAGCTAACGGTATAAACTCAAATGCCATCTGATTTACGACCCCATACTTCGTATTAAATCTCCGGGATGCGTTGCTATGCTGCGTGAATGTTTGTAAACGGCTCCACAATCAGTTCATTCTTCTTTTTATTTCCGTGTCTGAGCAGAGGACGGCTGTCACACACAGCTACAGTGTTGTGATGCAGCCGATCGTGGTGGTGATGCTGCTATTACAGTCTCCTGACTAGAACACGTGAATAATTTCTGCCAACGCGGTGGTTCAATCTGACACGGTGAAAGACTAAATAAATCATGTAGTCTGAACTAGAATAAGTTATCTGAGAGGGTTTTCTGAAGATCAGTCACTCCTACTGTCCTATTTTCACCATTTTCAGCTGTTTACATGCATTAATGTTTTGATTTTTGCAACCAAACAAATACCAGGACTCAAACATTATATTTCCCCGACACTTTCACGTCATATCTTCACCTCATCTGCAAAAAAGTCGAGTCTTGTAGATAAAACAAAGGTCTTCTCATAGTTCAATAATGCTTTTCCTCTGTTTTCTTGCGCCCTGGTTGCGCGCGCATCCTATCTGTGACGTTGCTCAGAAACCATTTGTTGCTACAGACGTTAGAAACGGTTAGCTTCCAAACTGACACTTGCTTTTTCCCTCCTGCTGTTGGTTGATCTAACCATGATTACCATTATGTAATAAACAGCGTGTCTCCTAAAAGCCAGCAGAAGTCTGGATGCTCACCAGTGTGTTGTCGCTAGCTGGTCGCAGCATGCAATGACCCTTTTTTAGTTTTTCACTGAAACAAAAGCAAAATAAAAGCTAGAAAATGAGGATACCAACTAGGGCTTTAACTTTTGGCCAGAAATCAAATTCAAGTTTGTTTGTTTGTTCATATCAATGTTTGAATTTATTTGAATATTTATTAATAATAATTTAACCATTAAATGCCTTTATTAAAATTTGTATTGGCATTAACTTGGAGTTTTCGTGTTTTGGCCACCAGAGGGCAGCGTAGCTTTATCAATGTCAATGTGCACGAAAGGCTTTTCCAAGTATTTGCGTGTGTTAAAATTGTTATTATTGAACAAACAACATAATCATTGTTTTAGTGAAGATGTAACAAGCAGAATGTAACAGAAGATGCTGTTACGACACAGTTAATGCTCGTGATTCTCAACTTCACCAGACGGGAGAGATCCCCGACGATCACTTCCAGTTCAGAAATGTCACATTACATCTGGACAAACCGGCATTTTATACCCGCTGGTTTTCTTAAGACCTGCCGCTCATCATCATGGACGTTGTCCACATGATTTATCAGAGACACACAGCGACGTCTGCCAGCAAGCGGGTGAAGCGATTTAAGCTGTATAACCAACTTTATTGACGGTTATTAAGGTGTTTAGCTAAGAGCGGCAGCTCGGAGGCAGCATCATCAGGAGACAGTGACACAAACAGATTCATGTGTTTGTCTGATTAAGACACCGTATAGTAAGAACGAATATTACGCTCACATTCAACACTGAAATCTATTTGTACTGTTCTTTGAAATAAATCACTGCTACTTATTATTTTCTTAGATTAGCACTTGCTGGATTTGCTAATAAGCCACTAGGCTGCTACTTATCTTTCTCATTTTCCGACGACACGAGCACGAACTGCTTCTCCAGTTTCCATCTTCTCTGGTCCAGCTGTACGTTCCCAAACACAGTCTTCTCTCACCAAGAGAATAGTTATAATGAACTAAAACCAGAACAGCGCCGGCTTTCAGCTCCTTCCTCCTCCTTCACTCGGCTCTCTGACGTCCTGGACTGTAAAGTGTAAAGTGTGGAGCTCAGACACGGTGTGATGAGAGATGATGAAGTTTCCCTTCTGATGTTCACAATCCGTCTTCGTAGTGGATCATCCGAGAGAAATGCGTGAAAACTGACTGACCTATATTTAGCAGACGAGGTCGGCTCTTCACGCCGCTGAAACCTGTAAGATGGCTTCATGTCATCATACTACTGTTATATTAGCCCGCTATACTACACTATAATATAGTATACTATCTATATGCTATCTGTCATCATATTCTTAAGCAATATTTCATTTCTGTGTTTATGTCAGTGCTGGAGGCTCTTACTTTCTGAACCGGAAGTTTTGTAGAAAGCGCCGCGCATAAACCCTGCTGAAAACATTTACATGCTAACATATTTATAAAAAGTAATACTCATCACAGGTTGGAATATTGAGGGCGGCCTAATATTTGTTCAAACATGGTTTATTTTTTTAATGTTTCAATATTTTATAAATTGCGAGGTTCGGAGTCAAAGCCCCAATACCAACTGTCTGGTTTTCCGTGAGCTTAATGGACATTAGCATTGTTTTGACGTCCCTCATGGCGGAGTCAGCGTTCCACTGTCACTTACAGAAGATCAGTACACGTGGCCATGTTTACATGGAGACGTTTTCTTTTGGATTGAAATCATTCTGAAATAAGATTTCAGGGCAGCTGTTTCCATGGGAACTAATTCATTCTGATGTGGTGTGCACATGCGCCAACATCTAAGCAGAATGATCCTGGCTGACGTGCAGAAAGATGTTTTATCACGCTATTTATCAAAGCTGGAGGTCTGCAGACTGATCGTCACGGTTGTGGTTTCTGCAGGACTTTCCAGCAGCAGCTGATACTCGAGCGCTCCTGCCGCAAACAACCGAGAAAAAGCCGTAGAGACAGAGTTTGAATTACAAACAAACTTTCTGCCACCATCAAAGGAATTTCGTTGTTCACCGCCGTCTTCCAACGTGAGCAAATGTCACTTGATGCACATTTATGTGTAGTCAGAGCTGAAAGAACACAACCTCACAACTTTCCGATTTAGCGTTTAGATGATACCACCATCAAGAACTTTGCACCCCCGCTGAGGGGTTCACGAGGTTTGCCTCGTGAACACGCTTACAGACAAGCCTACGTCTCGTTCTTAAACTCACGAAAAAAAAAGTGGGGGATGAAAAGAGGTCAAACTGAGCTTATTAAATTTTCCTCCCACCCAACTATGATCAAAACTTCATTTAAAGATAATTTAAGGAGGATTGTGTGTGTAAAATACCAGGTTATGATACTTTTAAAGAACAGCTGTTTGAGAAAGTGAAAGAATAACGAAATATAAGAAACAAACACCGCAGGCCTGCCATGGACAAAGTTTCTTGTTTCGTATGAAATAACTGAATCTTTTTTTTTTTTTTTTGCATCCTTGAGAACAAGAACAAAGTTCTCTGTTGTGAAGTATCTCTCAACAGTATTTAACAAGCTTGAGTTTTCACCTGAGTCAAACCACGACCACCTTCTGACTGTCACCAATTACCTCTGAGTAAAGGCCTTTTCACACACTGGGACCGATGCGGATAAACCGCATGAAATTGTGCATAATTCAGAGGAGAAATATCGGCGCATTTGCCTGTACACACCTGCTCTGACGTGAAATTACAAAGATGCGAGAACAAATTTGTTATTCCAGAGGAACGTGAGCACATGCAGCAGTGACAGAGGGTGAGGCGGCTGCAGGGAAACTTCTGGATGTTGAAAAACAGCTGATCTCACCGTGGAGATGCCAAATGTGGGCTATAAATATAACACCTGTAGCTAATAACCTCCAATGGCTATAAAATGTAGGGGAACGCTTCAGCGGTGACATTTTTTCCCCTCGTTTGCCAAACAAGATGCTGCGACTCAAAGATGATAACACCTGAACCATAATGCGACCGAGCCACACTTCTCTCTTTTTCCTTTCTCTTTTTGCTTGTGACCAGCTCTGTGACGGCCAGAGCGCCTTCTCTGATTGGTGGATTGTGTATCTGTCGGATGCGAATATTAAAAGGACGAGAGGCAGGAATTTTTAAAAAACCAAACATGCATGTCCATTTTTTTTATGCTAATGGGTGATGAAGCGCTAAATACCAAAAATAACGTTTCCACCCACGTTTCTCTCCGTTGCCTTGAACAGGCTGTGTGCTGCAAAATATGCTGCAATTCGGTGTCTGAATTTCCCGCGCTGCCCTGCGGACGTGACGTCAGATGACCTACATCTGCAGTTTTGATACAGGAAGAAGACGGTCGCGGTAAATTCAAACACGATAGTTATGGATTCTTCTGCTGTCAGCAAACGATCCAGATCAACAAAGCGTAGTAAACAACACAATAGCTTCACGGTTTGGCTCGTGGCTGCAGTTACCTGAAGCGACAGTCGCAGCAGTCATGAGTTTCATTTCGTAATCTTGCCTCTAGTCCCTTTAAGAAAATCAACCTCAGTTTTTTAAAAAATAAACGTTGCAAAATCGCAAGACGGAATTTTGTCACTGATGTGAACGCTCCCGTTGACATTAATTTGATTAAAGATTTTGCTGTACGAATCTTTTGGACAAAATATTCAGAGTAGGTGTGTAAAGGCCTTTAGTAAGAAGCAAGGCTCTGAAATATCTCGGACAGGGAGACTTTTGAATAAATAAGGAGTAATGGTTGCTTTGCTACATCAAAGGATTGTAAACACAATTCTTGAAGATATCTGTGTTTTCAGGGTCATACAGGAAGTGTTTCCCTGCTTCATTCGAGCTCCCAGTGACTCCAACGCCAGACCCATAGAGCAGCTGTACTCAGGTCAGTATTTCACCGTCTATCACCATGTGTGTTCATGCTGATACAAGTTTTGGTTTAGTTTTCATCATAGTCTCTTGACTAAAATGTTGTTTTGTTTTAGTCATAATTTCGTCATCTTAAAGGAATAGTACAGTTACAGAATGATGTAACTTTATTTTCCATTTCCCCTCACGGTGAGAAAGACTCTGCAGCACTTTTTTAATATCTCAAATGCAGCCGGCGATCAGGAAGGCTTCTCGTTTTCCCCCAACTTTCATATAATGGAGTTCGCCGGGGTCCGAGCCAAAAAGGTCCATAAAAGTCCACAAAAACTTGTCAATATTCCTCCATACTGCTCGTCCAATGTAATCCAAGTGTCCTGAGTGGGGAGCGTCCAGAATTTACTCGAAACGACATCATTTATTATATTTTTAGAGCCTATTGACAAGAGATATTGACAAGTTTTTGTGGACTTTTATGGACCTTTTTTGGCTCGGGACCTGGCGAACACCATTATATGAAAGTTGGGGGGAAACGAGAAGCCTGATCGCCGGCTGCATTTGAGATATTAAAAAACTGCTCCAGAGTCTTGCTCACCATGAGAGTAAGTGGAAAATAAAGTTACATTTTCTGTGGGTGAACTGTTCCTTTAATTAAACTAGGTTTAGTCTACTTGTAGTCGACAAAAATATCATCTTATTATAGTTGACTTACAGTTGATTCAGTTGAACAAAATATGGGGGTTAAATGAGTACGTTTGAATGTATAACACATGCACTAATAGATTTTGCTTTTTTGAAAGAAAAAGCGCATTTTCTTACAATTTGTCTTGCTGAAGTAGAAGTTGTGAAGAGGAAAGAAAAAATTTTTTTTTTAAATGAACAATGTCTGTTATTCTCAGGCGCCAGACTGACTGTAGTTATTTAATTTATTCACATATGTGTGTGTATGTATGTATATACATACATACATGTATGTATGTATGCATGTATCTATGTATATACATACATGTATACATGAATGCATGCATGCATTCTCCTACTCCTACTTCATTTTATAACACGTTTCAGGTCTTTTTTTATCATCATATCAAAGTAATGTGAACATTCTTCCTCCAAAAATAACTAACTTTGCAAAAGCACAACAAAATTACGACGTATTGTCAGCTTGGTTACTTTTGCATGAATTTCAGGATGATGGTCTGCAGATGTGGCTTCAGGTTGGTTGTTTCTGCTGGTAACAGACGCTCCGCACGGTTTTCACGTCTTATTTTGTGTCGCGTCATTCCGTCATATGTGAAACGGTCTGTGCGTCAGCTCCTCTTTTTCTCGGACCGGACATTTTTAAGATCACTTTGATCACGAAATGTAAAAAATGTGAGAACTGTTTATCATCTCCCCGGGTAACCAAACGTGTGCAGGCCAGCCTCGCTGCACGAGTTCTCATTGGATGTCTTTGCAATACGTCCCGTCTTTCAACACAAACAGTTCTTCCGATTGGATGTCATTGCTGTCAGGTATTTCTGTCTCGTTTTTATTCGTTGATGAAAATGTCATTAACTTTCGTTATAGTTTTGATCCCCTTGTGTTGGTTTTCGTCTAGTTTTCGTTGAGAAAAATGGGTTGTTGACGAAGACTATGGCGAAAATTTTTGGCAACGTAATTAACACTGGACCAGGGGACAGGAAAGTATCCCTTCAATCACATGGGTGCTCTCCTCCAATCAGACAACCGTTACAAGGACATCCTGCTGGCTCTGGAGAGGTCAAGCAACCAGAGCAGAGAAATCCAGGAGTGGTGGATAGTCGACCAACCGGCCGACAGCTTGGTACCTATCCGGCGCTCTTTGACTAACAGAAGGGAGGCAGGGCTTCAACTCTTCGTGTTCAGTGACAAAGTCAGCCCTCCAAGTCTCGGCTTCCTGGCTGGATATGGGTAAATACTACAAATACAGCATTATTTCAGTTCAGATTCATATACAGCAACATTCATCTAAGAGTACTTTCTAAGCTTTAGCTGATCATTTTTACAGCCTGTGGTACATACGGTGCGTTTTGGTTGTCTTGGAAGTCTGTGTGAAACTGGTGACATCTTCACCAGGTGGTTGCTGTTCCACCTTAACCAGCTCAGAAAAAAATAAAAGCCTCCAAAGTAACACACAATTCCACCGTAAGCTAGAAAAAGCACAAAGACGTTGTAATGTCACCATGACAACACCAGCTAGAGTTTAATGAACAACACATAGATTGGATTCCAGTTCCCCCCTTAGCCCAAACCCTTTGTTTTTCGTCTTCACGTGAAGGGGTAGTGGTGCCCAATTCTGGTTCAGACCGAAGGGGAAGGCGAAGTGGTAGGACTATCTGGCCCTCAAAATGGAGATTTTCCAGGGGCACACTAGAAAACGAGTGATATAATATTACCTACAATTTCATACAGATACCGGCAAAATGGCGAGGAAATCGGCAGCTAAAGAAACACAGAAATCTGAGTATTTTTTTGTAAATAAAATATGAAAATTGCAATTTTAAGGTTGCTTTAACGTATTACAGCCAGTTTTATTACACATGTGAAAAAAATCTCATTAAACTTCAGTCGTAGGCGCTTTTTGGCCCAAAGCCGAAAAAATAATCCAGTCCCGCAGGAAAGGGAGATTATTGCTGCTGCTGACGGCATTTTTTAAAACAAATCTTTTTTGACAATTCAGTGTTGCAGAAGGCATTGCATGCTCTTCTGGAAACAACCGTGATGTCAGTTTACTGCGCCATGGACGGCTATTGGTGACACATGAGGATCTCGAAGGGTTGTCCTACTTCTAAGAGGAATAATTCAATACTTACTTGAAACCCTAGCACTCAAGTTTCCGTTTCAAGTACTAGAACCAAGGGGAAGGGGAAGGGATGAAAATAGGAATTGGAATTGGGCCTTACTCACTCCATTTTCCCAAGGACAAGACTGCCATGACAACGTAATTATCAATAACAACAACTCAGTACTGTTTACACTACAAACTTAATGGACAGAAAATATATCATAAACAAGTTTAAGAAAGACAGCAATGACTCTCTGGGTCCTCTGCAAATTACGAGTTCACAGCTCGGAATTCCGAAATTCCTTCATCATTTCCAGTAAAAAATGACCTCAGAGTTCTGAGGGCGACTAGAACGCACCAATAGCTAAGAAATTAGGTCTCATCGGGTTGAATTACTGTTAGAAAAGCTCATGAAGTCTGTTTTAAAGGGGTTATGACAACAAATGTCACTTTTCTGGGGTTATGGGGGTATAATATGATCTGTTGTGCACTGATGAGGTCATGTGAATATCAAGAGTGAGTATCAAAGTCCCTGTTCATGGATTGCCAGCTTTGTCTTTGTTCAAAAACGGTCGAATCAGAGAGCAGCTTATCATTCTACGTAGGTTATCTTTCTACATAATTCATATTCTCCAAGTGGTAACACTATCAAGCGAGCAGCCTTACCCCGTTACCTCCTTCCCCCAGTTGATATATCGGACGTGAGTCAAGCTAGTCTCCATTCCCGAACATGGATGGAAACCGTACTGCTCCTCCCCAATCCAAGGTCGGACTATCCCACGGGCCCTCCTCTCCAAGACCCTTGAATAGAGTTTACCAGAGAGGCTGTAGAGTGTGATCGCCCTGGAGTTGGGACACACCCTCTGATCCCCTTTCTTGTTGAGGTAGATCACCCCCCCTAGTCTGGCAGTCCAGGGGCACTGTCAGGGGTGGCCTGTCAACAAAGACAGCCGCACAACATCCAGGGGCAGATCTCATCCACCCTCAGGAAGCTTTTTAACTTCCTCAGCACACTTACTGCCAGGAATAGGAAAGCCCACCCCTGGGTCCCAAGACTCTGCTTCCTCACCAGGAGACACTTCAGTGGGACTCAGGAGGTCTTTGAGGTATTCCGTCCACTGGCCCAAAGCACCCCATTCCCACTGTACACAGGGTAGTACAGTGATGCCTTGTGTTTTTAGGGCTTTGAAGCCCTTTTTAAAGTCAGACACACTGAACAAACTGATGATTGTCACCGGAAAATGGAGTCAGGCCAATCGGTCGTCCTCCATCTCCCCAACATGGTCTGATTAGTGCTCAAGAACAAACAGAAATTACTCCAGACTTTGGCATACCCTCAACATATCGCAAAATACTATCATGCTGCTATAACTGCACGGCAGCGCTAATCTGTATTGTGGCCCCAAAAAGGAAAAGTGACTGAACATTTCTCATGACACAGAGCATGTTGTTGGCCAAGGCCCAAAATTTCACATATCGGTGTCACCTGGGAGGGCAAATTCTAGTTGTGATTTTTTTTATTCTTATACATCCCTTGATTAAGTTTTGATATGATAGACCTTGCTGACTGGCAGCTTTATAGTATCTATCACCTCTTGAAGAAATAGACTGCTGCTGTTCAAAACAAAAAAATGCCTTTCCTGGAAATCACCTTTCTTTCATTATTAAATTTTGTTTGGGTGTGTTTGAACAATTGGCCAGCCATAGAGACTTGTAATAAACTCTTAAGTAATGTTTCAAATAATTCATCTACAGTGGCTTGCAGAAGTATTCATACCCATGACCAAAACTAAATTGCTCAGAACAGAACAAAGCACAAGTGGGTTTCACCTTTTTATATGAAAGGAAATGGCACAAACACAACAATCCATCACTGTTTTTGTTCGTAAGCGCTCTTTACTATGAATAGGTTGTATAAGTCTGTATTTCATTGTTGCAAAAGTATTCACACTCTTGCACCAAAGATGTTATTTTGAGTCGAAAACGATTACACACTATAAACTATTGCCTCACAGTGTCACAGGGCGGTATTCAGTCCCAGGTGATTTGTGTATCCTTGATTGCTCTCCATAATTAGTGCCCAATAGTCACCTGTCCACAGTCATCCCATGCTTGTCAGCAGACAACAGTCATGAAGTCCAAGGAGCTCTCAGAAGACCTCAGAAAGAAAGTTGTAGAGAAGCATAGAGATGGGCAAAGCTATGTAGCCATCGCAAGTTCACTCAATGTGCCAAAAAGTACTGTTGCATCACTGGTCCAGAAGTGGAAGCGCCACAGTACCACTGCGAACCTCCAAAGAACAGGGCGCCCCTCCAAGATCACGGCAAAACGCAAAAGGAAATTGCTCAGGGAAGCCAGAGCAAACCCCTCCGTCACTCTTGAAGACCTGAAGAAGTCTCTCCAGGGTGCTGGGACTAACGAACACAAGTCCACAATATCCCGCACTTTACACAAGGAAGGTCTCTATGGGCGTGTTGCAAAGAAGAAGCCATATCTGAAGAAACAACATCTCAAGGCTCGTTTGCAGTATGCCACCACACACGTAGGAACGTGTGATCTGGTCAGATGAAACCAAAATAGAACTTTTTGGCCTGAACGCCAAGAAGTATGTTTGGCACAAAGCCAACACAGCTGATGATCCAGCTCATACCATCCCTGCCGTGAAACATGGAGGCGGGAATATAATGCTATGGGGCTGTTTCTCTTCCTCCGGTCCTGGTGAGCTTGTCCGTGTGCAAGGGATTATGAATAGTGCAAAATACATCAACATCCTGGAGGAAAACGTCTTCAAATCTGCAAAAAGCCTGAAGCTTGGGAGGAAGTTCACCTTTCAACAGGATAATGATCCAAAACATACGGCTCTGACACAAGAATGGTTCAGGAAGAAGAAAGTGAAGGTTCTAGACTGGCTCAGTCAAAGCCCAGATCTCAACCCAATAGAAAACCTGTGGAGGGATCTGAAGATTGCTGTCCACCGAAGGTCACCAAGTAACCTGACTCAGCTGGAGCAGTATTGCAAAGAGGAGTGGGCGAAACTGTCCAAGGACCACTGCACAAAACTTATTGCTGGCTATCCAAAGCGATTGGTAGCTGTTATTGCTGCCAAAGGAGCTGCAACCAAGTACTGATTGTGACTTAATGACTTAGTGTGAATACTTTTGCAACAATGACATACAAATTTATGCAACCTATTCATAGTAAAGAGCGCCTACGAACAAGAACAGTGATGGATTGTTGTGTTTGTGCCATTTCCTTTCATATAAAAAGGTGAAACTCACTTTTGCTTTGTTCTTTTCTGAGCAATTGAGTTTTGGTCATGAGTATGAATACTTTTGCAAGCCACTGTAACACCAGTGTAAATATATAAGTTTAAATTAGCTGATTTTCAGTTCTAAATCATTGCAATATAGTTTCTAATTCAGGATACTTTTGCCTAATTATATTTCTTCCCAATACCTTATTTAAGATGGATGGATGGATGAATTTATGGATGGATACTGTGAAATAGGAGCACTGGAGCACTGCAAGGAACTGTACTCTCACCATGTGACGGTTTAATGGGGGTGCCAGCCAGGTATCCCTCCTGACAATTAGGATAAATTACTATTATTAATATTGTTGATTTTTAACCGACCACACAAGGACCTTCACACTAGATGTAGACCCTTTCAGTTACCATGAAAGACAAACTATTCTCTTATTCACACAAAAGTAAACACACAAACAACATAACAATTAATTTCAACGCTGTATTGAACATTGGAGGTCACAGTTCTGTTCTTCCAACAATGTGTCTTGATTCCCCACATAAATTGCCCCAAAGCATAAGCTGAAGAAAGAACATAGACAAAAAACACAATAAGAAATACATTTAAATTGTGCAAAGACATACCAGTGATGTAGCAATTAAATACAGAAGACTCACAAGTCGCAATGGGGCCTGAACGCACCAGAAACAGATCCAGGAAGCAGGCTTCCCTTTTGAACTAAAATAATAATTTTATATTATTATTGTTATGTTTCAGAGGAGAGCCAAACGCTGATTTCACTTACTTTTTTGTTGTTTGTAAGTTAGTTTGGGTAGGTTTTTACTTACGAGTGATCAGCTGTTTTGTTGATGACGTCACCAGCTAACGCCGGGACTTCCGTGTTGACGGTTTTGTACTGGCTGTAAGAGGAGCGGATTTAAGTTTTATTGTTTTCACTTTTGAGGATTATCATATTTCCTGGAACAGAGGCACAAGAATAGATACAAATGGTCCAACTACCTTTGATTCAGCGTCGTGGGTGATGTTGATCTCCTTGATATATTAGCGGCGTTGTGGTGGCTGCTTAGGTTACGTGGCCCGTCAGAGAGACTGCCATATGAAAGGCAAAAGGAGGCTGAGAGGAGGCGACCTGAGCGGAAGCGCCCACAGTAGACGAATGGGGTGAGTGAACGTAGTAATAAGGGCGTGGGTGCAAAACTGTGTAGATGACGTGTATCAAAACCTTGCAGCCTCACAACATAACCAGTGGGGTTGTTACAACCATTCCTCTTCACACTGTACACCTCAGACTTCCAGTACAACTCTGAGTCCTGTCATCTGCAGAAATATTCTGATGACTCTGCAGTTGTGGGGTGTATCAGTGATGGACAAGAAGCCGAGTACAGGGAACTGGTCAATCAGTTTGTGAAATGGTAACAATCAGCTCATCTAAATACCAGCAAGACTAAAGAGATGATTGTTGACTTCAGGAGGAGCAAGAATAAGCAGCATAGTCCTGTCTACATGCTGGAAGAGGAGGTGGAGGTGGTAGAGAACTACAAATACCTGGAGTTCAGCTGGACAACAGACTCGACTGGAAATGCAACACTGTTTACATCTACAAGAAAGCTCAGAGCAGACTCTACTTCTTAAGGAAGCTGAGATCATTCAACGTCTGCACCAAGATGTTGCAGATCTTCTACAAGTCTGTTGTGGAAAGTGCAATTAGCTTTGCAGCATCTGCTGGGGAAGCAGCATCAGAATCAGAGACTTGAAGAAACTAAACAAGCTGATCAAGAAAGCTGGTTCTGTGCTGGGGATAACTCTGGAGCCGCTGGAGCTGATCGTTCAAAAAAGAATGCTGCACAAGCTGATGAAGATGATGGAGGATTCTTCCTCCTCTCCACAACACGGTGAAGAATCAACAGAGTGTGTTCAGGAAGAGGCTGCGTCAGGTTCGCTGTAGGACGGAGAGATACAGGAATTCATTCCTGCCAGCAGCATCACCCTAAAGAACAAGACTGATTTATTTATTTATGATTATTGTTGCACTTTTACTTTTTATATTATTGTTATGTTGGATAGATCTTGAAGAAAGAAGAGTATTACAAACATAAATTTTCCCTCCTGGGATTAATAAAGTATTTTTCTTTCATTCATTCATAGATAGATAGATGGATAGAATCTATGTTTACTGGTCCTTAGTGATTTTGAAGCAGACTTCTTCATTAGTAGTTTATCTCTTTGCTCAGGTCATTTCCATTGCTTCACCAAGAACTTGATGAGTCTGGCTTTGTTGGCAGCACTGCAGAGAAGTTTCCTCCACTGCTTAATATTGTGACCAGAAACTATGTTGTTGAACTGGATCCCCATGTCTGCATCTCTGTTTGCCCTTTCTGAATGTTTGACATGTTCTTAAACATCAAAGACAACATCAATTCATTTACTTTCGCCACCTTCCTGCAAGACCCTGGCTAAGGTTGATTCTGCCTGTTGAGCAAATGTTTTGTGGTTTCCTTAGATTTTCATGAGCCATAAAATGCAATAAGGACACAATTCCATCTAAAGATGCTTCTCCTTCATTTACTTTTGGTGAGTGTAGCCTTGGCCAGGAAGAATCATTGTCGTCAGGCGGTAACCAACGATCACTGGGTGTTTCGACCCTGAACCGCAACACCCTCAACGTTGGTGGGTCGGCAGTGGTGACCAAATCACTGCTCATCACCTCCTCCTGGCTTCCAGCTGAGCTTCTCTCTCCTGCTCCATATACAGCAAGAAGTCTCTGCTGTCTCCCCCGTCCTGTCAGCTGCTGTTTTTCTCTCCCTCCCTGCCACTCCAACTGCTGTGAGCATCCTCCACACTGACTAGGCAGGGAATCCTCTACAGCCGACCTGAACTGGGAAGAGCCGTCCCTGCCATCCTTCCTCCCTGCAGCCATGCCAGAGATCCTGGCATCTGGCACTGTTCTCTCAAACGCCTGCTCACCCTCTTCCCATGGGACTGTAAGTTCCATGAGGATGATCTTCTTTGCCTCTTCAGACCACATCTGGCCTCAGGGTTGTCTGGATGAGTTGGGGGAATTGCAGTCTTCCCCCCAGGTCTAATAATTTCCCATGATTAAGCCTTTTGCAGCAGATTGCTTTTTGTTGGTGGTGGTTGGTGGCTTTTGTCCCTCCCTTACAAAGCTGATTGATTGTATTGACCTTCCATGTGGTTGGCATTTCTTGTGCCCCTCCTGCTCCAGGGTGTCCAGGGTGTCAGCAAGTACCATGAGCACCTTATCGTGGCACCACCTGTACTTACCTTGAGCAAGTAATGTCTTACACCCTGACGGCATGTGTGCTGAGGTACCATCTCCCCACAGAGCTTGTACAAAGGGCCCTGTCTCATACCCCACTTGTTGGGGTCAGCAGTGTGTCACACACCTACCCCAGCATGAACGAGATGCAGAAAGGCTCCAATCTCCATAGATCTCCCCTTGTGTTCCTCCTCTTGGGTAGGCCCTGTTTGGTCCATGCACCCTGGGACACTAGCTCCACTGCCCTTCCTCTTCATCCTTCTTCCTCCAGGTTCCCTACTTCCTCCTGGATCATGGCTTTTTTGTTCTTGGATCCTGCCCCCCCTCCATTGGACATGGGAAGTTGCAAGACCCTGTCTTCCTGTGCATGGTGTTCCGAAGTTAGTTCTTACCACTCAGCTGTGACAGCTGTGGCCCATTCAGCTTTGTTTCCTGAAATAACTTTTCCACCACCAAATAATAGGCCACACCCTCTTAATCAACAAATTTAATTAGATACAAGATTGTTTTATTTATAATAAAGGAGCAGTGTGATGTCCAAAAACAGTGTTACATGACTTTCAATGTGGTATTAGTTGTCTGTGTCCTTTTTGGAATTAATGAAAATCCGCCTATAGAGAAAAATACACAAAATGTCAAAAAGATATAAAAAGCTGCTCTTATGAAAAGTCTATCATATTTTAATTTATCTGTATTGACCCTAAAAACAATTTAGTACAGGTAAGGTTTTGCCCACTCAAGTGATACCGATATTTGGTCTGGCCCAAGGACTACATCTTCATCCCACGTGATGAAACATTATTGATCCAAAACAATGCCAGACAATGTGAGAGTATGCATTATGCCCGTCCTTTTGCCCTTTATCATGTTTGATTACTACCTTCATTTTCCGCCTTCTTGTTAGCCGATTTGCAAGTAAGGGATTGCCCTCCTCCAATCTGAGTGTTCATCCCTCCACCAACTGAACGACACACATACAATCTGCTGGAAAGAACTCCAATGACATATACATGTAACAGACCAAACTAACTTATGCTCCGACTACCAAAGACTCCAAGACGACGTCTTACAGCTGAAAACTGGCCCAGTGTGTCTCCACCTTAAGATGTTTGTAGGAGGTGACTTGGAGATGGCTTCACAGTGGACAAAAGTCCTCGCAGCTCTGCAATCTCTGCAGATGGGTTGTTCTTCTTCAGCATTCATAAGAAGCAGAGCATGGAGAGCCTGTCCACTTCCTGAAAAGACAACTGGGCTCAGCATAGAGCCCTGTGGTACTCCGTGCAGAAGAAACATAGGGAAATCCTTCTTCAGGTTATCTTCAGAGCTGAAAAGAAGCTTGTTTTTTATCCTCAATAATTAGGAATAATGATGATTTCTCATCTTTTTCTTGTCAAACTATCAGACTATTGTCACTGTGGATACTGTGTGTGAATATGCACTGTGTAAGATATTTCTTTGATTTCCAACACTCTTTTTTTTAATGTTTGTTAAGAAATCAAAGTCCAGCACAGAATCAGTGACCCAAGTTTCTTCCCTTTCAGGATCATGGGTCTTTACGCCTCGGTGGTTCTGGTCATTGGGAAGTTTGTCAGGGAGTTCTTCAGCGGCATCAGTCACTCCATCATGTTCGAAGAGCTGCCATGTGTTGACCGCATCCTCAAGCTCTGCACGGATATCTTCTTGGTAACTTCAGGATGGTTCTTGACTTTTTTTCTTTTTTAAAGACAAATGGTTTCAGCTTGTTCTTACCTTGACAGTTTCGGCTGTCACTTCAGCCTTCATCAGAAGTGGTCGGACTTCCTGGTGTGACGTGTCTATGTAGACAGCTGACCGGGAATTCCGACGTGACGTGTCAGGAGAACAGCTGACCGGGCACGGCAACTTACAATGAAGTGCTCGTGCCCGGTCTCGTCTGTCCTCCTCCTCCACGAGCACTTCATTGTAAGTTGCCGTGCCCGGTCAGCTGTTCTCCTGACACGTCACGTCGGAATTCCCGGTCAGCTGTCTACATAGACACGTCACACCAGGAAGTCCGACAGCCGAAACTGTCAAGGTAAGAACAAGCTGAAACCATTTGTCTTTGAAAAAGAAAAAAAAGTCAAGAAGTATCACACAGAAGACGAGATGAATATTCTGGATGAACTTCAGGGTGACTCTGTGAGCAGAATCACATGACTTCTTCATCTTCATGGTTCTTTTTTCTTTCAGGTGAGAGAGACGAGTGAACTGGAGCTGGAGGAGGAGCTTTATGCCAAGCTCATCTTCTTGTATCGATCACCTGAGACTCTGATCAAATGGACACGCCGCTGACCTCATCCATCCTTCCACATTGATCTAAAGATTATGTTGCAGCTGCAACCTGAACCTCCAGGAACACAGACAGGGTTCTCCAGATGTTCTGCTGATGTTCTCATGGCGTTCTGCTGATGTTCTGCAGATTTACTGGAACTTTTTGTTTGCTGGATGATCAAACTGAATCAACATCAGTGTGTTACAGAGAAGATAGTGTTTTACGACCATACAGGATTTCTATGTGGCGTAATAAATGGGGTCCTGTCCGGGCCAAGATGGAAGTGAATAAATAACAACTTAAAAAACTGGACATGCATGTTTATTCTTTCACAATTCCTGCCTCTAGTCTCTTTCAGTGAAGCTGCATCGTGGTCTCCAGCAGCAGCAGGTCTGCTGTCGGCCATCTGCTCTGCATGCCAACAACACAGCAGCATAGAGGCTCCGTGTACGTGCTGGTTAGAAAGACACCACGGCGCATCCAGAATGTGGCACACAGACCTGATGTGAATCAGACAGAAAGCTTTAAAGATATCATAAACTTTATGAATAAGAAGAATAAAGTGTTTTTTAGTGGATTTGATTCATTATTTAATCAAAACACCTACAATCTCAAACTCATGCTTCTCTTAAAGCAACCCTTACCGATGTTGCATTCTTACACTATTTTTTTAACAGGGTAAAATGCTATGAATGAGGTATGGAACTCTGAAAAACAAGACAGACCCACCATTAATCAAAATAAAATATTATTCCAATCTCTAAATATTCAATGAAAACTCCAACCAATCCTTGAAGTGGGGTGCACCCCTAGGATTGTCCAAGGGACCTGCCTGTCAGACCTTTGCTTCTGCATTGGGGGGCAGAGGGAATGAGGGGGTGTGTCTTAGGAGTGAGGCGGGACTGTTTATTTTCAAATAATCTTTCTATGCTTTCTGAAATGCAAGATGGGTAAAGGTTGCTTTAATGAGAAAATGAAGAACATGGATTTTTAAAGGCTGAATATGGAACATTTTTTATTGAAAGCTACATTTAAAAAAGAAAAAATCTCCATGAGGCGTTTGGAGGGTTGCAGAATGAAAGTACAGCATTTCCTTGAAAAATTTGATTGAGCTTTAAAATAAAAATTTGAACGGTTTTCAACAATAGCGTTATAGTTACACCTACAAGCTATATTTGGCAACCCGCTAACATGGGCTGTGTCCAGATGTCCTTCCTACTCCCTAACCCCTCATTCACTACATAGCACACTCTCCAGTGCACTCAGTCTGCCTTTGATTCAGACATGAAGCTGACTACTTTTTCCTCGCCACAAATCACGTTATTACCAGCTGTCACCGTGGCAACCACAGCTTCACGCATACATCCATCCATATATATATATATATATATATATATATAGCATACACATACATACATCCATCCATATACAGTATATATATATATATATATATATACTGTATATACTTTTTTTTTTGGCCAGGCAGTATATATATATATATATATATATATATATATATATACTGTATATTGGAGAAAAAAAAAGAAGTATGAGTATGAGATATTTAGTATCCCTCATGGGATAAAGTATTTTTCATTTCATTTCATTTCTTTTTGATTTCATTACTATCTGAAACTTCAAGAGCTTCTAAACCAAAGAGCAGGTGGAAGTGGACCTGGTCTGAAGCAGACCTGGACTGGATCCATTTTTTTTTTTTTTTTGTTATACTAGTATGATCCCCGAGGGGAAATTAAGGCTCTGCATTTTACCCATCTCTGTACGGTAGTACCAGAGAGCAGTGGGCTGCTACTTAAAGCGCCCACTTTAATACAAATATTTACATAATATTTTATAATTCCCTGTTTTCATTAAACAGTTCATCTCATTAAACAGTTCTGTTTTAACGGTGAGAGAACAAACAGCTCAATACTTGGACCAAAGTTTTATTCTAAATGACGAACAAGAATAAAAACAGAACTTTGTGATTGACAACATCAACACAGTGCTGATGAAATAAACAATTATCTCCCAACTTCAAATATATTTTTCTTTCACATTTCATCTCAGCAGATGGAGGATAAAATAAAGGGACAGTGACAGAAATGTTCCTCATCAGTTACTGTTCAGCAGTATAATAATGTTCCAGGACTGCAGGAGTTCTGCAGCTGCTGCTGGAGCTTTCTAGAAGAACCTGAGAGGTTCTGTCCTCCAGGTCCATGATGCAGGAGGTGGATCCACCAGGTCCAGACCAGTGCAACTCTGTCTGCAGGTCCATGATCCAGGAGGTGGATCCACTGGGTCCAGACCAGTCCTGCTCTGTCTACAGGTCCATAATGCAGGAGGTAGATCCACTGGGTCCAGACCAGTCCTGCTCTGTCTGCAGGTCCAAGATCCAGGAGGTGGATCCACTGGGTCCAGACCAGTCCTGCTCTGTCTGCAGGTCCAAGATCCAGGAGGTGGATCCACTGGGTCCAGACCAGTCCTGCTCTGTGTCTGCAGGTACATGATCCAGGAGGTGGATCCACCAGGTCCAGACCAGTGCAACTCTGTCTGCAGGTCCATAATGCAGGAGGTGGATCCACCAGGTCCAGACCAGTGCAACTCTGTCTGCAGGTCCATAATGCAGGAGGTGGATCCACTGAGTCCAGACCAGTCCAACTCTGTGTCTGCAGGTCCAAGATCCAGGAGGTGGATCCACTGGGTCCAGACCAGTCCAACTCTGTGTCTGCAGGTCCAAGATCCAGGAGGTGGATCCACTGAGTCCAGACCAGTCCAACTCTGTGTCTGCAGGTCCAAGATCCAGGAGGTGGATCCACTGGGTCCAGACCAGTCCAACTCTGTGTCTGCAGGTCCAAGATCCAGGAGGTGGATCCACTGGGTCCAGACCAGTCCAACTCTGTGTCTGCAGGTCCAAGATCCAGGAGGTGGATCCACTGGGTCCAGACCAGTCCTGCTCTGTCTGCAGGTCCATGATCCAGGAGGTAGATCTACTGGGTCCAGACCAGTGCAACTCTGTGTCTGCAGGTCCATGATCCAGGAGGTGGATCCACTGAGTCCAGACCAGTCCAACTCTGTGTCTGCAGGTCCATGATCCAGGAGGTGGATCCACTGGGTCCAGACCAGTCCTGCTCTGTCTGCAGGTCCATGATCCAGGAGGTGGATCCACTGGGTCCAGACCAGTCCTGCTCTGTCTACAGGTCCAAGATCCAGGAGGTAGATCCACTGGGTCCAGACCAGTCCTGCTCTGTCTGCAGGTCCAAGATCCAGGAGGTGGATCCACTGGGTCCAGACCAGTCCTGCTCTGTCTGCAGGTCCAAGATCCAGGAGGTGGATCCACTGGGTCCAGACCAGTCCTGCTCTGTGTCTGCAGGTACATGATCCAGGAGGTGGATCCACTGGGTCCAGACCAGTCCTGCTTTGTCTGCAGGTTCATGATCCAGGAGGTGGATCCAGTGGGTCCAGACCAGTGCAACTCTGTGTCTGCAGGTCCATAATGCAGGAGGTGGATCCACTGGGTCCAGACCAGTCCTGCTTTGTCTGCAGGTTCATGATCCAGGAGGTGGATCCACTGGGTCCAGACCAGTCCTGCTCTGTCTGCAGGTTCATGATCCAGGAGGTGGATCCAGTGGGTCCAGACCAGTGCAACTCTGTGTCTGCAGGTCCATAATGCAGGAGGTGGATCCACTGGGTCCAGACCAGTGCAACTCTCTGTCTGCAGGTCCAAGATCCAGGAGGTGGATCCACTGGGTCCAGACCAGCCCTGCTTTGTCTGCAGGTTTATGATCCAGGAGGTGGATCCACTGGGTCCAGACCAGTGCAACTCTGTGTCTGCAGGTCCTTGATGTAGGAGGTGGATCCACAAGATCCAGACCAGTCCAGCTCTGTCTGCAGGTCCAAGATCCAGGAGGTGGATCCACTGGGTCCAGACCAGTCCAGCTCTGTGTCTGCAGGTCCGTGATGCAGCAGGTGGATCCACTGCGTCCAGACCAGTCCTGCTCTGTCTGCAGGTCCAAGATCCAGGAGGTGGATCCACTGGGTCCAGACCAGTCCTGCTCTGTCTGCAGGTCCATGATCCAGGAGGTGGGTCCACTGGGTCCACAGCAGTCCTGCTCTGTGTCTGCAGGTCCATGATGCAGGAGGTGGATCCACCAGGTCCAGACCAGTCCTGCTCTGTCTGCAGGTCCATGATGCAAGAGGTGGATCCACCAGGTCCAGACCAGTCCTGCTCTGTCTGCAGGTCCATGATCCAGGAGGTGGATCCACTGGGTCCAGACCAGTCCTGCTCTGTCTGCAGGTCCATGATCCAGGAGGTGGATCCACTGGGTCCAGACCAGTCCTGCTCTGTCTACAGGTCCAAGATCCAGGAGGTAGATCCACTGGGTCCAGACCAGTCCTGCTCTGTCTGCAGGTCCAAGATCCAGGAGGTGGATCCACTGGGTCCAGACCAGTCCTGCTCTGTCTGCAGGTCCAAGATCCAGGAGGTGGATCCACTGGGTCCAGACCAGTCCTGCTTTGTCTGCAGGTTCATGATCCAGGAGGTGGATCCAGTGGGTCCAGACCAGTGCAACTCTGTGTCTGCAGGTCCATAATGCAGGAGGTGGATCCACTGGGTCCAGACCAGTCCTGCTTTGTCTGCAGGTTCATGATCCAGGAGGTGGATCCACTGGGTCCAGACCAGTCCTGCTCTGTCTGCAGGTTCATGATCCAGGAGGTGGATCCAGTGGGTCCAGACCAGTGCAACTCTGTGTCTGCAGGTCCATAATGCAGGAGGTGGATCCACTGGGTCCAGACCAGTGCAACTCTCTGTCTGCAGGTCCAAGATCCAGGAGGTGGATCCACTGGGTCCAGACCAGCCCTGCTTTGTCTGCAGGTTTATGATCATGGAGGTGGATCCACTGGGTCCAGACCAGTGCAACTCTGTGTCTGCAGGTCCTTGATGTAGGAGGTGGATCCACAAGATCCAGACCAGTCCAGCTCTGTCTGCAGGTCCAAGATCCAGGAGGTGGATCCACTGGGTCCAGACCAGTCCAGCTCTGTGTCTGCAGGTCCGTGATGCAGCAGGTGGATCCACTGCGTCCAGACCAGTCCTGCTCTGTCTGCAGGTCCAAGATCCAGGAGGTGGATCCACTGGGTCCACACCAGTCCTGCTCTGTCTGCAGGTCCATGATCCAGGAGGTGGGTCCACCAGGTCCAGACCAGTCCTGCTCTGTCTGCAGGTCCATGATGCAAGAGGTGGATCCACCAGGTCCAGACCAGTCCTGCTCTGTCTGCAGGTCCATGATGCAGGAGGTGGATCCACCAGGTCCAGACCAGTCCTGCTCTGTCTGCAGGTCCATGATGCAAGAGGTGGATCCACCAGGTCCAGACCAGTCCTGCTCTGTCTGCAGGTCCATGATCCAGGAGGTGGATCCACTGGGTCCAGACCAGTCCTGCTCTGTGTCTGCAGGTACATGATCCAGGAGGTGGATCCACCAGGTCCAGACCAGTGCAACTCTGTGTCTGCAGGTCCGTGATGCAGCAGGTGGATCCACTGGGTCCAGACGAGTCCTGGCTTGAATTTGGACAGCAGCTCCACATCTGGGTGATGGATCATGGAAGATAAAACAAAGAATAATCAGATCCCGGTCGTCCTCAGATTCTCTCATCCAGAAATATCATCACATACAAACTGCTGACATCATGTTGGATCTGGCTGCATGATGTCAGAATGAAGCTAAAACCCACAACAACATTTACAGGTGAACATGATTTTATTTCCTCTAGAATTCTGAATACACGTGTGCAACTATTCAGTGTTTATATTTTAACGACAAAACATGTTTTCTATCAAAATGATTAACTACAAATAACTGAAATAAGAGTCTGAACCATGAATGGAGACTAAAGGTTCTGGTTGAATGACACAATCACATCCTGACATCATCAGACCAGGTTCACCAGCAGAATATTTAGTTCTCCTTCATGGTTCAGACACTTTTATGCTTCATCTTCTTAGAGAATAAATACTTGAACATGAAAAGTTGGACATCTGCATGCAAACGTTTAGAGACACAATCCACCTGTACAGGTTAGAGTGGATTTTAGGTTCATTCTGACATCATGCATATACCAGAATATTTGAAGTTTGTATAAATAATAAAACTAAAAAATATAAAACTAACAAATATAAAAAAACAAAATATTAAAAAAACAATAAAACTAACAGACAGATATATGAGAGATATAAATGCATAAAATAGTACATTCAAAAGCAATCAGCTAATTATATCTGCATATAATAAATAAATCTAATTATTTCTCTCATACTTCTGTAAAGTGAGAATAAAAGGCTGGTGAAACTTACTGAAGGTTGGCTCCACTTCTGCCTTTCTCTGAAACCTGTTCATCAGGTCTTCACAGTCTGCTGGCTGGAGATGACCAGGGGTCTGACAGCCAGGTTGTCTGGAACATGAACACAGAGATGAAGAAGTTTAAAAAAAAAACATCCTGATGCGACCACACAGCCATTTTCTGTCTCCATATGAGATATTTATAATAATCGGTGTAGCTGATTGTTTATGACGACCAGCAGCTCCATGCAGAGTTGCTGCATATCTGAAGATAAAGCAGCCTGAAATCTGTAATTCCAGGCTTGTATGCATTTGTGCACATGCATCTGTAGTTATTTCTGTCCATGAACGGTCTGTCGGTGTGGTTTCAGGAGGATTTACATTTATATTCGGTCAATAAAACCGTTTTAGTAAAGACTTCTCAGCCACCAGCAGCTCTGGTTGCTAACAGCTTAGTCTAACCGGCTAACAGACAACCAAGTTTCTGAGAGGGAGAATCTCAAACACACATCCTGCTCAGCTGCGCCTCGTTTTACGACTCAGACTCAGTGGTTTAACTTAAATTCACCGGGTAAATAAGGCACGATGCGACATGCAGTATCTTCTGCTAGCTTCAGAGGCCGCTAGCATCGATATTAGCCGTTAGCATTAGGTATTGTGAGGATGTAAATAAGCTGACATCTGAAGTTGACTTATAATAACCTCATAGTGCAACAATAACCCATTATTCCGTTGCAGGTGGAGAAGTTTTTACTTTGCTGAGTGTGTGCATCATTATTTAGTGAAGGGGAGTTGGTGTTAGGGAGTCGCTTCCCCGTTATCTGTTTCTACGTGCCAGAGAAGGAAACAAAGTGTCCGACTAATAAAGCTTTAGCATGAGAGTGTATGTGTGTTTTGTTTCAGCTCCACAGAACAGCTGCCTTATCAGAGCATAGAGAAAGTATAAAAGCATCCCAGTTAGAAACAAGCCTCAGACTCTCAGACACAGACTTAGAGATTTCCTGGTTTTTTGTGTGTGCTGCTGACAGTCTCCAGATATCTGCTGGGAGGATTGCATATGTAACCTTTTTCATTTCTTAATAAACGGGCTTGGATAACTGAAGACATTTTTTCCTCTTTTATTCCATCTAAAAGAATCTGGGCGGATAAGTTGATCCCAACACATCATACAAAAAGCCAAATATCCCTAACTTTTTGCGAGTAGTGTAGTTTTGTCATCTTAGTGATGAATTATTTGCTCCAAGATTTTTAAAATTTGAATGAGAGGTAAGTGATAAGAAAAACTACAGTGCAGTGATTTTACTTCATTTTTATTTGTGTGTCTGGTAGGGTGGTGCCCTGCCTATATAATGATGAGTGAAACACTGGGTCGGGTGTGTAGTATGAACTCGGCTATAATGTTAAAGGTTAGTGAACTTGTTGATAAAACACAAGACAGTTAATTGTTAATTTTTTCTCCATTACTGTACCGAGGAAAAACCGAACCGTGACCTGTGTACCGAGGTACATACCGAGCCATGAATTTTGTGTACCGTTACAGCCCTACTGAATAGACTTTACCAGGGAGGCTGAGGAGTGTGATCCCCCTGAAGTTGGAGCACACCCTCTGATCCCCCTTTTTGAAGAGGGGGCCCACCACCCTGGTCTGCCAGTCCAGAGGTACTGCCCCCGATGTCCATGCAATGCTGCAGAGGCACATTAGCCAAGACAGCCCCACAGCATCCAGAGCCTTAAGAAACTCCGGGCAGATCTCATCTACCCCCGGGGCCCGGCCACCGAGGAGCTTTTTGACTACCTCGGTGACCTCAGCCCCGGTGACAGAAGAGTCCATCTCCGAGTCCCCAAACTCTGCTTCTTTCTCAGAAGACGTGTTGGTGGGATTGAGGAGGTCCTTTAAGTATTCTTTCCACTGACCCACAACGTCCCAGGTCGAGGTCAGCAACCCACCATCCCCACTGTACACAGTGTTGATGGTGCACTGCTTCCCCTCCTGAGCCGCCGGATGGTGCACCAGAATCTCCTCGAAGCCATCCAGAAGTCGTTCTCGATGGCCTCACCAAACTCCTCCCGTGTCCGAGTTTTTGCCTCAGCGACCGCCAGAGCTTCACTCCGCTTGGCCTGCCGATACCTGTCAGCTGCCTCAGGAGTCCCACAGGCCAGGAAGGCCTGGTGGTACTCCTTCAGCTTGACAGTATCCAACACTGTTGTCCACCAGCGAGTTCGGTATTTACCGCCACAGCTCCGACTAGCAGCTTCAGCAATAGAGGCGCTGAACACAGCCCATTCCAACTCAATGTCCCCCGTCTCCCTCGGGATATGGATGAGGCTCTTCTGGAGGTGGGAGTTAAAGCTCTCGCTGACAGGGGACTCTGCCAGGCATTCCCAGCAGATCCTCATGACACGTTTGGGCCTCCCAGGTCTGACCAGCATCCTCCCCCACCATCTGAGCCCACTCACTACCAGGTGGTGATCAATGGACAGCTCCGCCCCTCTCTTCACCCAAATGTCCAGGATAAGGGGCCAGAAGTCCGACAACACAAATACCAAGTCAATCATCGAGCTGCGGCCTAAGGTGTCCTGATGCAAGGTGTACATGTGGACACTCTTATGCCTGAACATGGTTTTCGTTATGGACAATCCGTGATGAGCACAGAAGTCCAACAACAAAACACCACTTGGGTTCAGATCAGGGGGGCTGTTCCTCCCAATCACACCCCTCCAGGTCTCAGTGGGTACGATTACATGGAGACTTTTCCCTTTTGGAATAAAATCATTCTGATTGAGGATTTCAGGGCAAATGTTTACATGGGAACTAATTCATTTCGATCTGGCATGTACATGCGTCGACATTTATTCAGAATAGTCCCGTCTGACATACGCAGAATAATGTAAATCAAGTTATTTATTAAAGACGAAGGTCTACAAACTGAACATCACGGTTGATGTGGTTTCTACAGGACTTAATCCTGCAGCTGATCCTCAGGTGCTTCTGCTACACTAAGAGAAAAAGGCGTAGAGAGTATTTGAAATAAAAACAAACTTTCTGTTGCTGTCCAGGGAATTACGTTGTTCACAGCTATCTGTCAAAGTGGGGAAACGTCACTAATTGCATGATGATGTCGAAGCATGTGCTGTAAGAGTGCAACTTCACAACTTTCTAATTCAGCGTTCACATGATAGCATGCTCAGTTTGGGGAAAGGAATATTCTACCCCCCTGAAACCAAATGATAATTCATTCAGTTCAGCACTTTTCATTTGGAAAGAGGTGTTACCATGGATAATTTTCATTCCGAAAGAGCTTTTAAACTGAAAGCAATCGGTTTATTTGGGTCCATGCACAGCCACTGTTGTTGCTCATGTGAGCATCGAAGTCCCTCAGCAGAACGATGGAGTCCCCGGACGGAGTGCTTTTCAATACCCCATCCAAGGACTCCAGAAAAGGTGGGTACTCTGAACTGCTGTTCGGCGCATAGGCTCAAACAACAGTCAGGACCCATCCCCCCACCCGGAGGCAGAGGGAGGCTACCCTTTCGTCCACTGGAGTAAACCTCAACATACAGGCGCCGAGCCGGGGGGCAATGAGTATGCCCACATCTGCTCGGCGCATCTCACTGGGAGCAACTCCAGAATGGAACAAGGTCTAGCCCCTCTCAAGGATGGTGTTTCCAGAGCCCGAGCCAAGCGTCGAGGTGAGTCCAACTATATCTAGTAGGAACCGCTCAACCTCGCGCACCAGCTCAGGTGAGCTTGTTTAAACCCAACTGGTTCAGTGACTGGTTGGAAAAACTGCTGGACAGGGTTTCTACTTCTACCCAATTTTTGACACCTCTGGTGGGCCCATGTCAACCTTTCGGGCACAACCCATCCAGGCCCCATGGGCATAAGCCCGGCCACCAGGCACTCGCCTCCGTGCCCCACCTCCAGGCTTGGCCCCGGTGGTCCACGTCTGGGCGAGGGACACTTGGTTCCAATAATGACTCTCTCCATTAGGGATGTTTGGGCTGCGCTTTGTCTGGTCCCTCCCCTAGTAACCTGTTTGCCATGGGTGACCCTACCAGGGGCATAATCTAGCCCCAGACAACATAGCCTCTAGGATCCTCAGAACACGCAAACCCCTCCACCACGATAAGGTGGCAGCCGAGGAGGGGGAAAGGGATAGGAAAGTAGGAAAATAGAAGAGAGGTGAGGGTAAAGGTTGGAGTAAAGGGTTGAAGGAAAAAGATCCACTGAGCACTAGACACTGATTTTTGGTTGAAAATAAAGAGCTGTAGGCCAAATGTCAGCAAAGGATTGTCACTGGGATGGTATCCTTAAAGGTACTGCTGTTTAACCCTCAACACTACAGTTTCTACTCTATAAAGACCAATACTATACCCCTGGGGGCTGTCTGGTCTTTATAAGGTATCTCTGCACATCTAAGGGTATCAACAGAACCTTAGAGGGAACCACCCCACTGAGAATCCTTTACTCTTAAGGTACAATTATCTGAAATATCTATATGAACATTAATGTTCCAAAGATGCCTCTCAGATATGAGATGTTTTACGCAACTATACAGCCAGAACATTAATATCTAATTGTCTCTTTAGGGTTACAAAGGATTTTCCCTGGGATAGAACCCTTAATGGTGCTGCCATTGTAATCTTAACAGAACAGTTTTGTTCCTCAGGGGACTGTCTGGTCTTCAAGAAGTACAGACTGCACTGCTAAAGATACAACAGCAGTACCTTTGAGGGAACCACCCCACTGAGAATCTTTTACTCTAAAGGTACAATTATCTGAAATATCTATATGAACATTAATGTTCCAAAGAAACATCTCAGATATGAGATATTTTATGTAACTATACAGCCACACTCTCAGAAAATTAATATCTAATTGTCTCTTTAGGGTTACAAAGGATTTTCCCTGGAGTAGAACCCTTAATGGTGCTGCCGTTGTACCCTTAACAGAACAGTTTACACCTTATAAAGACCAATACTGTTCCTCAGGGGACTGTCTGGTCTTCAAGAAGTACAGACTGCACTGCTGAAGATACAACAGCAGTACCTTTGAGGGTACCATCTTAGCGGCAATCCTTTATAATCCTAAAGTACTTTGATTTCTGAGAATGTAATGACAGATATCAGCAAATAAATTTAGATGTCTCTTTAACAGCTTTTCAACCAAAAAGTGCCCAGTGGGGGTGAAAGGAAAGGGATAGAGGGAGAAAAGTTAGAGGTTAGAGTGAAGTTAGAGTTGGGCGAAGGTGGGGAGAAATTCCTCCAGATCTGGAGACTAAATACTCCCATGATCTTAGAAGATCATGGAGGAATTTCTACCTGTTTGAGTTTGAGGAAGACATTCCTCAGTCTTCGGTGTAGAGGGATTCCTGTCTTACAGATGTCTCTTTGGTGTCATCTTCTGTTGATGTCAGACCTTCTAGATTGTGGATTCTCCTCAGTAACTTCTCTCTGAGGAGTTTTCTGTCCTTTTCTCTGTCTTCTTGAAACTTTTTCAGAGAAGACATTTTTTCCAGAAGCTCTGACTTCTCATCTTGATGTCGCAGCTGCTGGTCCTCTGGTTCTCTGTCTGATTCCGATGTCTGGTTGGTTTTTTCCTCTGTTGTCATCAGAGCTTCTAGGTTGTAGATTCTCCTCAGTGCACTCTCTCTGAAGAGTTTTCTGTCTTTTTCTCTGTCTTCTTGAAACTTTTTCAGAGAAGACATTTTTTCCAGAAGCTCTGACTTCTCATCTTGCCATCGCAGCTGCTGGTCCTCTGGTTCTCTGTCTGATTCCAGTCTCTCTTTGGTTTCTTCTTCTGTTGACATTAGAGCTTCAAGATTGTGGATTCTCCTAAGTGCACTCTCTCTGAAGAGTTTTCTGCCTTTTTCTTTTTCTTCTTGAAACTTTCGCAGAGAGGACATTTTTTCCAGAAGCTCTGACTTCTCATCTTGCCATCGCTGCCCCTGGTCCTCAGGTTCTCTCTCTGACTCCATCACAGATCTTTCTATGGAGGCACTATATTTTTTCTGCTGAACCAGGAAACAGTTCTTGTGCTGCTCCCATTGATGTTCCTGTTTGGCAAGTTGTTCCTGGGTTTTCTCAAGAGCAGACTTTATTTTAGAGGTGTTCTTCACCTCCTCAGCCAAGCAGGTCTCAGCTCTCGCTGCCCTTGTCCTCTCAGCAGTGAGAGTTGCTTCCAGCTGGATGACTCTGCCGGAGACGTCTGCATGTAGCTGATTTTTCTTTTCCAATTCGGCGAACAGAATGGCGGTCTCCTTCTCGTAGACAGATTTTTGAGATATAAGATGTCGTTTCAGTGTCTTCACCTCAGTCATGAGAGCCATTTTCTCCTCGGTGGCGTGCCGTTGCTGATCCTGCAGCTGGATATAAACCTGACTTAGTTCAGTCTTGGCTTTATCTGTTTCATGTTGCAGCTCAGGTGAAGAAATTTCAGCAGATTCTTTTTTCAGTTTCTCTTCATGGAGTTCTGCCTCCAGTTTCTGTACCTTCTTAGAAAATAATGACTCCATGATTTTACTTTTTTGGACCTGGTCATACATTTCCTGCAGTTCATTCAACAATTTCTCCTTTTCTTTCTCCAGTGCTGAGATCTTCTCGTCCTTTTGAGCCAGGACTTGATGAAACTGGTTTTCTAGGGTCGTCAGTTGATCTGAGCTGTGAGGGTTGCTATGTTCGTCAACATGGTTCATGTTGACAGTCTCTTCACTCGTTGGGTTGTTGGCCAGCAGAGGTTTGAGGATTGGATGTGGATCTTTTGCTGGAGGTGCTGACGATGAAAGGACCAATTCAGGCCATGGTCCTGTTGGTGGTACTGGAACCACAGATTCTGAAGGCACCACAGCGGGGATTTCTGATGCTGGCTTTCCAGGTGTTAAAAGGGGATTTTCCAGGTTTTCGGACATCTTGCATAGGTCTTTCTGAATCCTGTCTAAGTCGGGTTTAGATGTTTGACTCTCTGCCTGATGACAGGACTGATTTGGGTTTTCAGGCAGTGTATTAGCTACTTTAGTCTCTGATGATGGATGACTGGAGGTCTCCTCAAGCTGAACTTGTGTAGGTTTTGTTGGAGCCACAGCTTCTGAAATGTGTTCAACTGGGATTTCATGATCTTCAGATGTTACTGTAGGCAGTGCTGGGAATTCATCACTGTCCAACACCCTTGAACCCTTAGGCAACTTTGGTAGATCAGGAAATTCTTCAAGAAAGTCTTCATAAGTTTGACCCATCGATTCTTGGTGCAGTTGATAGTTGGGCTCCGTAGATGATCCCTTCTTTTTCCTGCGTCGTTTCTTTCGCTGTTGATTTCCTGTTGCAGTTGGTTCCTCAAAGTAAAACCTGACTTCCTTTGTAACAGGTGGTTGGTTTGTCGGTGGCTCAGTGGGGGCCTGTACAGACTGTTCTGTAGGGATCAAAGCAAGCATGTTGGATTCAGCTGCTTCCTCTGAAATGTTTGCTTCAGGTTGGGGAACCTGGTCCACAGCTGGTGTTTGGACAACATTATCAGTTACCATTGCAGCTAAATCTTTGTCAGCTTCTCTGACGGGAGGCTGTGCAGATGAAACAGTCCCACGACTGCTTTCCAGAACCAGTCCAAAAGTAATTTTCTGGACATTCTTAAGTTTCTTACCTCTGCACATTTTAGGTCGTCCACTGTGGACTGTGTCTTTTCCAGCGACTTCCATTGTAATGTCTTTCTGACTCATATCTATTGGGTGCTCTGATGTTTGAGTCTCTGCCTGATGACAGGAGCGATTTGGGTTTTCATGCAGTGTATTAGCTACTTCAGTCTCTGATGATGGATGACTGGAGGTCTCCTCAAGCTGAACTTGTGTAGGTTTTGTTGGAACCACAGCTTCTGAAATGTGTTCAACTGGGATTTCATGATCTTCAGATGTTACTGTAGGCAATGCTGGGAATTCATCACTGTCCAACACCAGACAACAATTAGCCTCATCTTTGTCCTGGAGAGTTGATGAACCCTTAGGCAACTTTGGTAGATCAGGAAATTCTTCAAGAAAGTCTTCATAAGTTTGACCCATCGATTCTTGGTGCAGTTGATAGTTCGGCTCCGTAGATGATCCCTTCTTTTTCCTGCGTCGTTTCTTTTGCTGTTGATTTCCTGTTGCAGTTGGATCCTCAAAGTAAAACCTGACTTCCTTTGTAACAGGTGGTTGGTTCGATGGTGGCTCAGTGGAGGCCTGTACAGACTGTGCTGTAGGGATCAAGGCAATCATGTTGGATTCAGCTGCTTCCTCTGAAATGTTTGCTTCAGGTTGGGGAACCTGGTCCACAGCTGGTGTTTGGACAACATTCTCAGTTACCAATGCAGCTAAATCTTGGTCAGCTTCTCTGACGGGAAGCTGTGCAGATGAAACAGTTTCAGGACAGTCCAGCTCTGCTTTTGTAATGTCTTTCTGTCTCACATCTATTGGATATTCAGATGTTTGACTTTCCACAACAGGTGGTTGGTTCTCCGACATGGGCACAGTGGATGCCTGTACCGACTGTTCTGCAGGGATCAACGCAAGCATGTTGGATTTCGCTGCTTGCTCAGAAATGGTTACTTCAGGTTTGGGAACCTGGTCCACAGCTGGTGTTTGGACAACATTATCAGTTACCATTGCAGCTAAATCTTGGTCAGCTTCTCTGACGGGAGGCTGTGCAGATGAAACAGTCCCACGATTGCCTCCTAGAACCAGTCCAAAAGTAATTTTCTGGACATTCTTAAGTTTCCTTCCTCTGCACATTTTAGGTCGTCCACTGTGGACTGTGTCTTTTCCAAGGACTTCCATTGTTATGTCTTTCTGACTCATATCTATTTGGTGCTCTGATGTTTGAGTCTCTGCCTGATGACAGGAGCGATTTGGGTTTTCAGGCAGTGTAATAGCTACTTCAGTCTCTGATGATGGATGACTGGAGGTCTCCTCAAGCTGAACCTGTCTTGGTTTTGTTGGAACCACAGCTTCTGAAATTAGTTCAACTGGGATTTCTGATCCCGGTCCTCCAAATGTTATTGGGGGATCGAAGTAGCAAGAATTCACTGATAATGTTTCAGCAAAGTTTGGTACCTGAGGAGATGGCACTTCAAAGATAGGTTTCAAAGGTTTCCGTCTCCTAACCTTGTTGTGTTGTAGGACTTTCCTTTGATCTTTGTCATTTTCTCCTTTGATCTTTGGAAGTTTTTCAGCCTTACTGGGATGGTTTGTGTTTGTAAGGAGTTCAGATGGGATTTCTGATCCTGGCCCTCCAAATGTTATTTTCTGATTTTCAGAACCCTTACAAACTTTGGTTGCAGCGTCATCTTTCTGACTCTCATGATCTTCAGATGTTACTTTAGGCAATGCTGGAAATTCATCACTGTCCAACACTAGACCACAATTAGCCTCATCTTTGTCCTGGAGAGTTGATGAACCCTTAGGCAACTTTGGTAGATCAGGAAATTCTTCAAGAAAGTCTTCATAAGTTTGACCCATGGATTCTTGGTGCAGTTGATAGTTAGGCTCTGTAGATGATCCCTTCTTTTTCCTGCGTCGTTTCTTTCGCTGTTGATTTCCTGTTGCAGTTGGTTCCTCAAAGTAAAACCTGACTTCCTTTGTAACCGGTGGTTGGTTTGTCGGTGGCTCAGTGGGGGCCTGTACAGACTCTTCTGTAGGGATCAAAGCAATCATGTTGGATTCAACTGCTTCCTCTGAAATGTTTGCTACTTCAGTCTCTGATGACGGATGACTGGAGGTCTCCTCAAACTGAACATGTCTTGGTTTTGTTGGAACCACAGCTTCTAAAATGTGTTCAACTGGGATTTCTGTTCCCGGCCCTCCAAATGTTATTGGGGGATCAAAATTGCAAGAATTCACTGACAAAATTTCAGTGAAGTTTGGTGTTTGAGGAGAGGGCACTTCAAAGATGGGTTCCAAAGGTTTCCGTCTCCTAACCTTCTTATCCTGTTTGATTTTCGGTTGATCTTTGTCGTGTTTTCCTTTGATCGTCTCATGTTTCTCAGTCTTACTGGGATGGTTTGTGTTTGTAAGGAGTTCAGATGGGATTTCTGATCCTGGCCCTCCAAATGTTATTTTCTGATTTTCAGAACCCTTACAAACTTTGGTTGCAGCGTTGTCTTTCCGACTCTCATGATCTTCAGATGTTACTGTAGGCAGTGCTGGGAATTCATCACTGTCCAACACCAGACAACAATTAGCCTCATCTTTGTCCTGGAGAGTTGATGAACCCTTAGGCAACTTTGGTAGATCAGGAAATTCTTCAAGAAAGTCTTCATAAGTTTGACCCATCGATTCTTGGTGGAGTTGATAGTTAGGCTCCGTAGATGATCCCTTCTTTTTCCTGCGTCGTTTCCTTTGCTGTTGATTTCCTGTTGTAGTTGGTTCCTCAAAGTAAAACCTGACTTCCTTTGCAACAGGTGGTTGGTTCTTCGATGGTGGCTCAGTGGAGGCCAGTACAGACTGTTCTGTAGGGATCAAGGCAATCATGTTGGATTCAGCTGCTTCCTCTGAAATGTTTGCTTCAGGTTGGGGAACCTGGTCCACAGCTGGTGTTTGGACAACATTCTCAGTTTCCATTGCAGCTAAATCTTTGTCAGCTTCTCTGACAGGAGGCTGTGCAGATGAAACAGTCCAAGAACTTTTTCCTGGTATTAGTCCAAAAGTTATTGTCTGGACATTCTTACGTTTCTTACCTCTGCACATTTTAGGTTGTCCACTCTGGACTGTGTCTTTTCCAGCGAATTCCATTGTAAAAACTAACGGTTTTGTGATTTCTCTCTCTAAAGGCTTGTTTCTGAATGCGTTCCAAGATGTGTTAATCTGTGAACTGTCTTTTATAAAATCACCGGGTGTATATAAAGAAAATATGATGTCATACATTAAAGGACAATTTGGCTCCGCCCCTGAATTGAGTACATTCTAGAACTGTTGCTAGGCAACAACAAACTAGTCACCCTACAGATGAATTCTATAAAGGTTAGAACTTCTGTTGGGTGTTGCCTGGCAACTGCTGGAACATAAACTAAAAACACACTGCATGACCTTTGGCCCGATTACACACACCAGTGTTGTGGTACTGGTCTACTCAATGGTACTAGTCTGGTGTGTGGTACTGGTCTGCTGTGTGGTACTGGTCTGCTGCTTGGTACTGGTCTGCTGTGTGGTACTGGTCTACTGTGTGGGACTGGTCTACTGTGTGGTTCTGGCTACTGTGTGGTACTGGTCTGCTGTGTGGTACTGGTCTGCTGTTTGGTACTGGTCTGCTGTTTGGTACTGGTCTGCTGTGTGGTACTGGTCTGCTGTGTGGTACTGGTCTGCTATGTGGTATTGGTCTGCCTGTTGGTACTGGTCTGCTGTGTTGTACTGGTCTACTGTGTGGTACTGGTCTACTGTGTGGTACTGGTCTGCTGCTTGGTACTGGTCTGCTGTGTGGTACTGGTCTACTGTGTGGTACTGGTCTACTGTGTGGGACTGGTCTACTTTGTGGTACTGGCTACTGTGTGGTACTGGTCTGCTGTGTGGTACTGGTCTGCTGTTTGGTACTGGTCTGCTGTGTGGTACTGGTCTGCTGTGTGGTACTGGTCTGCTGTTTGGTACTGGTCTGCTGTGTGGTACTGGTCTGCTGTTTGGTACTGGTCTGCTGTGTGGTACTGGTCTGCTATGTGGTATTGGTCTGCCTGTTGGTACTGGTCTGCTGTGTGGTACTGGTCTGCTGTGTGGTACTGGTCTCCTGTGTGGTACTGGTCTGCTGCTTGGTACTGGTCTGCTGTGTGGTACTGGTCTACTGTGTGGGACTGGTCTACTGTGTGGTACTGGCTACTGTGTGGTACTGGTCTGCTGTGTGGTACTGGTCTGCTGTTTGGTACTGGTCTGCTGTGTGGTACTGGTCTGCTGTTTGGTACTGGTCTGCTGTTTGGTACTGGTCTGCTGTGTGGTACTGGTCTGCTGTGTGGTACTGGTCTACCTGTTGGTACTGGTCTGCTGTGTGGTACTGGTCTGCTGTTTGGTACTGGTCTGCTGTGTTGTACTGGTCTGCTGTGTGGTACTGGTCTACTGTGTGGTACTGGTCTGCTGTGTGGTACTGGTCTGCTGTTTGGTACTGGTCTGCTGTTTGGTACTTGTCTACTGTGTGGTACTGGTCTGCGGAATGGTACTGGTCTGCTGTGTGGTACTGGTCTCCTGTAGTACTGGTCTACTCTGTGGTACTGGTCAACTGTGTGATACTGGTCTGCGGTGTGGTACTGGTCTGCTGTGTGGTGCTGGTCTACTGTGTGGAACTGGTCTACTGTGTGGGGCTTGTCTACTGTGTGGTACTGGTCTGCGGTGTGGTGCTGGTCTACTGTGTGGTCCTGGTCTCAAGTGGTACTGTCTTCTCTGTGGTACTGGTCAAATGTGTGGAACTGGTCTGCTGTGTGGTACTGGTTTCCTGGTGTACTGGTCTACTCTGTGGTACTGGTCTGCTGTGTGGTACTGGTCTGAGCTGTGGTCCTGGTCTACTCTGTGGTACTGGTCTACTCTGTGGAACTGGTCTGCGGTGTGGTGCTGGTCTACTGTGTGGTACTGGCCCACGGTGTGGTACTGGTCTGCTGTGTTGTACTGGTCTGCGGTGTGTTGCTGGTCCCCTGTTGTGCTGGTCTGCTGTGTGGTACAGGTCTACAGTGATTCTGGTCAAATGTGTGGAACTGGTCTGCTGTGTGGTACTGGTTTCCTGGTGTACTGGTCTACTCTGTGGTACTGGCCTCTGTGTTGTACTGGCCTACTGTGGTTCTGGTCTACTGTGTGGTACCGGTCTGCTGTGTGGTACTGGTCAACTGTGTGGTGCTGGTCTACTGTGTGGTACTGGTCTGCGGTGTGGTACTGGTCTCCTGTGTTTCTGGTCTACTGTGTGGTACTGTTCTGTTGTGTGGTACTGGTCTGCGGAGTGGTACTGGTCTGCTATGTGGTACTGGTCTGCTATGTTGTACTGGTCTGCTGTGTGGTACTGGTCTCCTGTGGTTCTGGTCGACTGTGTGGTACTGGTCTGCGGTGTGGCGCTGGTCTCCTGTGGTTCTGGTCGACTGTGTGGTACTGTTCTGCTGTGTGGAAATGGTCTACGGAGTGGTACTGGTCTGCGGAGTGGTACTGGTCTGCTGTGTGGTGCTGGTCTACTGTGTGGTACTGGTCTACAGTGATTCTGGTCAAATGTGTGGAACTGGTCTGCTGTGTGGTACTGGTTTCCTGGTGTACCGGTCTACTCGGTGGTACTGGCCTCTGTGTTGTACTGGACTGCTGTGGTACTGGTCTGCTGTGTGGTACTGGCCTACTGTTGTTCTGGTCTACTGTGTGGTACCGGTCTGCTGTGTGGTACTGGTCAACTGTGTGGTACTGGTCTGTGGAGTGGTACTGGTCTGCTATGTGGTACTGGTCTGCTCTGTTGTACTGGTCTCCTGAAGAACTGGTCTGGTGTGTGGTACTGGTCTGGTGTGTGGTACTGGTCCGCTGTGTGGTACTGGTCTACTGTGTGGTTCTGGTCGACTGTGGTACTGGTCTACTCTGTGGTACTGGCCACTGTGTGGTTCTGTTCCACTGTGTGGTCCTGGTCTGCTGTGTGGTACTGGTCTACTGTTTGGTACTGGTCTCGTGTGGTTCTGGTCTACTGTGTGTTACTGGTCTACTGTGTGGTACTGGTCTACTGTGTGGTACTGGTCTGCGGTGTGGTACTGGTCACCTGTGGTTCTGCCTTACTGGGTGGTGCTGGTCTGCTGTGTGGTACTGGTCTATTGCATGGCACTGGTCTATTGTGTCGTACTGGTTTGCGGTGTGGTACTGGTCTGCTGTGTGGTACTGGTCCCCTGTGGTACTGGTCTGCTGTGTGGTACTGGTCTGTGTGGCACTGGTCTGCCGTGTGGTACTGGTCTGCGGTGTGGTACTGGTCTTCTGTGGTTCTGGCTTACTGGGTGGTGCTGGTCTGCTGTGTGGTACTGGTCTGCTGTGGTACTGGTCCGCTGTGTGGTACTGGCCTACTGTGGTTCTGGTCTACTGTGTGGTACCGGTCTGCTGTGTGGTACTGGTCAACTGTGTGGTACTGGTCTGCGGAGTGGCACTGGTCTGCTCTGTTGTACTGGTCTCCTGTGGTACTGGTCTGGTGTGTGGTACTGTTCCACTGTGTGGTCCTGGTCTGCTGTGTGGTACTGGTCTGAGGTGTGGTACTGGTCTGCTGTGTGGTACTGGTCTGCTGTGGGACTGGTCTACTGTGTGGTACTGGTCTACTGTTCGGTACTGGTCTCATGTGGTTCTGGCCTACTGTGTGGTACTGGTCTATTGTGTGGCACTGGTCTATTGTGTGGTACTGGTATGCGGTGTGGTACTGGTCTGCTGTGTGGTCCTAGTCTACTGTGTGGTACTGGTCTACTGTGTGGTACTGGACTACTGTGTGGTACTGGTCTGCAGTGTGGTACTCGTCTGCTGTGTGGTACTGGTCCCCTTTGGTACTGGTCTGCTGTGTGGTACTGGTCTGTGTGGCACTGGTCTGCCGTGTGGTACTGGTCTGCTGTTTTGTACTGGTCTACAGTGATTCTGGTCTGCTGTGTGGTACTGGTCTACTTTGGTACTGCTGTACTGTCTTGTACTGGTCTACTGTGGTACTGGTATACTGTGTAGTACTGGTCTTCTGTGTGGTACTGGTCTACTGTGTGGTTCTGGTCTGTGGAGTGGTACTGGTCTCCTATGGTCCTGGTCTACTGTGTGGTCCTGGTCTACTCTGTGGTACTGGTCTGCTGTGTGGTACTGGTCTGAGCTGTGGTCCTGGTCTACTCTGTGGAACTGGTCTGCGGTGTGGTGCTGGTCTGCTGTGCGGTACTGGTCTGCGGTGTGTTGCTGGTCCCCTGTTGTGCTGGTCTGCTGTGTGGTACTGGTCTACAGTGATTCTGGTCAAATGTGTGGAACTGGTCTGCTGTGTGGTACTGGTTTCCTGGTGTCCTGGTCTACTCTGTGGTACTGGCCTCTGTGTTGTACTGGTCTGCTGTGGTACTGGTCTGCTGTGTGGTACTGGCCTACTGTGGTTCTGGTCTACTGTGTGGTACTGGTCAACTGTGTGGTGCTGGTCTACTGTGTGGTACTGGTCTGCGGTGTGGTACTGGTCTCCTGTGGTTCTGGTCTACTGTGTGGTACTGTTCTGCTGTGTGGTACTGGTCTGCTGTGTGGTACTGAATTGCTGTGTGGTACTGGTCTGCGGAGTGGTACTGGTCTGCTATGTGGTACTGGTCTGCTATGTTGTACTGGTCTGCTGTGTGGTGCTGGTCTCCTGTGGTTCTGGTCTACTGTGTGGTACTGGTCTGCGATGTGGTACTGGTCTCCTGTGGTTCTGTTCTACTGTGTGGTACTGTTCTGCTGTGTGGTACTGGTCTGCTGTGTGGTACTGGATTGCTGTGTGGAACTGGTCTGCTGAGTGGTACTGGTCCGCTATGTTGTACTGTTCTGCTATGTCGTACTGGTCTGCTGTGTTGTACTGGTCTCCTGTGGTACTGGTCTACTGTGTGGTACTGGTCTGCTGTGTGGAAATTGTCTACGCAGTGGTACTGGTCTGCGGAGTGGTACTGGTCTGCTGTGTGGTGCTGGTCTACTGTGTGGTACTGGTCTACTGTGTGGGCTTGTCTACTGTGTGGTACTGGTCTGCGGTGTGGTGCTGGTCTACTGTGTGGTACTGGTCTGAGGTGTGGTACTGGTCTGCTGTGTGGTCCTGGTCTCAAGTGGTACTGGTCTTCTCTGTGGTACTGGTCAAATGTGTGGTACTGGTCTGCTGTGTGGTACTGGTTTCCTGGTGTACTGGTCTACTCTGTGGTACTGGTCTGCTGTGTGGTACTGGTCTGAGCTGTGGTCCTGGTCTACTCTGTGGAACTGGTCTACTGTGTGGTACTGGTCTACTGTGTGGTACTGGACTACTGTGTAGTACTGGACTACTGTGTGGTACTGGTCTGCAGTGTGGTACTCGTCTGCTGTGTGGTACTGGTCCCCTTTGGTACTGGTCTGCTGTGTGGTACTGGTCTGTGTGGCACTGGTCTGCCGTGTGGTACTGGTCTGCTGTTTTGTACTGGTCTACAGTGATTCTGGTCTGCTGTGTGATACTGGTCTACTTTGGTACTGCTGTACTGTGTTGTACTGGTCTACTGTGGTACTGGTATACTGTGTAGTACTGGTCTTCTGTGTGGTACTGGTCTACTGTGGGGTTCTGGTCTGCGGAGTGGTACTGGTCTCCTATGGTACTGGTCAACTGTGTGGTGCTGGTCTACTGTGTGGTACTGGTCTGCGGTGTGGTACTGGTCTCCTGTGGTTCTGGTATACTGTGTGGTACTGTTCTGCTGTGTGGTACTGGTCTGCTGTGTGGTACTGGATTGCTGTGTGGTACTGGTCTGCGGAGTGGTACTGGTCTGCTGTGTGGTACTGGTCTGCTGTGTGGTACTGGATTGCTGTGTGGTACTGGTCTGCGGAGTGGTGCTGGTCTGCTGTGTGGTACTGGATTGCTGTGTGGAACTGGTCTGCTGAGTGGTACTGGTCCGCTATGTTGTACTGTTCTGCTATGTCGTACTGGTCTGCTGTGTTGTACTGGTCTCCTGTGGTACTGGTCTACTGTGTGGTACTGGTCTGCTGTGTGGAAATTGTCTACGCAGTGGTACTGGTCTGCGGAGTGGTACTGGTCTGCTGTGTGGTGCTGGTCTACTGTGTGGTACTGGTCTACTGTGTGGGCTTGTCTACTGTGTGGTACTGGTCTGCGGTGTGGTGCTGGTCTACTGTGTGGTACTGGTCTGAGGTGTGGTACTGGTCTGCTGTGTGGTCCTGGTCTCAAGTGGTACTGGTCTTCTCTGTGGTACTGGTCAAATGTGTGGTACTGGTCTGCTGTGTGGTACTGGTTTCCTGGTGTACTGGTCTACTCTGTGGTACTGGTCTGCTGTGTGGTACTAGTCTGAGCTGTGGTCCTGGTCTACTCTGTGGAACTGGTCTACTGTGTGGTACTGGTCTACTGTGTGGTACTGGACTACTGTGTAGTACTGGACTACTGTGTGGTACTGGTCTGCAGTGTGGTACTCGTCTGCTGTGTGGTACTGGTCCCCTTTGGTACTGGTCTGCTGTGTGGTACTGGTCTGTGTGGCACTGGTCTGCCGTGTGGTACTGGTCTGCTGTTTTGTACTGGTCTACAGTGATTCTGGTCTGCTGTGTGATACTGGTCTACTTTGGTACTGCTGTACTGTGTTGTACTGGTCTACTGTGGTACTGGTATACTGTGTAGTACTGGTCTTCTGTGTGGTACTGGTCTACTGTGGGGTTCTGGTCTGCGGAGTGGTACTGGTCTCCTATGGTACTGGTCAACTGTGTGGTGCTGGTCTACTGTGTGGTACTGGTCTGCGGTGTGGTACTGGTCTCCTGTGGTTCTGGTATACTGTGTGGTACTGTTCTGCTGTGTGGTACTGGTCTGCTGTGTGGTACTGGATTGCTGTGTGGTACTGGTCTGCGGAGTGGTACTGGTCTGCTATGTGGTACTGGTCTGCTATGTTGTACTGGTCTGCTGTGTGGTGCTGGTCTCCTGTGGTTCTGGTCTACTGTGTGGTACTGTTCTGCTGTGTGGTACTGGTCTGCTGTGTGGTACTGGATTGCTGTGTGGAACTGGTCTGCGGAGTGGTACTGGTCCGCTATGTGGTACTGTTCTGCTATGTTGTACTGGTCTGCTGTGTTGTACTGGTCTCCTGTGGTACTGGTCTACTGTGTGGTACTGGTCTGCTGTGTGGAAATGGTCTAAGGAGTGGTACTGGTCTGCTGTGTGGTGCTGGTCTACTGTGTGGAACTGGTCTACTGTGTGGGGCTTGTCTACTGTGTGGTACTGGTCTGCGGTGTGGTGCTGGTAGGGATGGGCGATATTTTATCGTGTGCGATATATCGTCAAAAAAATTCCCCACAATAACAATTTGAATTTATCGTTTTTATCGTGAGATGACAATATACCAGGTTGTGTTTTACTTTGGTTTTTTTAATAAGCAAAGTTATTTTTGCTGTTTGCATCGTTTGAATAAATGTGGAATTTGGTCTCTCATATTTCAGACTTGTTTGATTGGTGTCACTACAGTTTTGCAATACAGGTGTACTACTTGAACTTAATTGATATAGTGGCTTTTGGTATTTTGTAGGGCTTTCAAGACAGAATTTAGTGACAGATTTATAATACAAAATATTTTGCTGATAGCTTTTATCGTCATATATCGTTACCGTGATAAATAAGAGAAATTATCGTGATACATTTTTTAGTCCATATCGCCCATACCTAGGTGCTGGTCTACTGTGTGGTACTGGTCTGAGGAGTGGTACTGGTCTGCTGTGTGGTACTGGTTTCCTGGTGTACTGGTCTACTCTGTGGTACTGGTCTGCTGTGTGGTACTGGTCTTCTATGTGGTACTGGTCTGCTATGTTGTACTGCTCTGCTGTGTGGTGCTGGTCTACTGTGTGGAACTGGTCTACTGTGTGGGGCTTGTCTACTGTGTGGTACTGGTCTGCGGTGTGGTGCTGGTCTACTGTGTGGTACTGGTCTGAGGAGTGGTACTGGTCTGCTGTGTGGTACTGGTTTCCTGGTGTACTGGTCTACTCTGTTGTACTGGTCTGCGGAGTGGTACTGGTCTGCTATGTGGTACTGGTCTGCTATGTTGTACTGGTCTGCTGTGTGGTGCTGGTCTCCTGTGGTTCTGGTCTACTGTGTGGCACTGTTCTGCTGTGTGGTACTGGTCTGCTGTGTGGTACTGGATTGCTGTGTGGAACTGGTCTGCGGAGTGGTACTGGTCCGCTATGTGGTACTGTTCTGATATGTTGTACTGGTCTGCTGTGTTGTACTGGTCTGCTGTGGTACTGGTCTACTGTGTGGTACTGGTCTGCTGTGTGGAAATGGTCTAAGGAGTGGTACTGGTCTGCGGAGTGGTACTGGTCTGCTGTGTGGTGCTGGTTTCCTGGTGTACTGGTCTACTCTGTGGTACTGGTCTACTGTGTGGAACTGGTCTACTGTGTGGGGCTTGTCTACTGTGTGGTACTGGTCTGCGGTGTGGTGCTGGTCTACTGTGTGGTACTGGTCTGAGGAGTGGTACTGGTCTGCTGTGTGGTACTGGTTTCCTGGTGTACTGGTCTACTCTGTGGTACTGGTCTGCTGTGTGGTACTGGTCTGAGATGTGGTCCTGGTCTACTCTGTGGAACTGGTCTGCGGTGTGGTGCTGGTCTGCTGTGCGGTACTGGTCTGCGGTGTGTTGCTGGTTTCCTGGTGTACTGGTCTACTCTGTTGTACTGGTCTGCGGAGTGGTACTGGTCTGCTATGTGGTACTGGTCTGCTATGTTGTACTGGTCTGCTGTGTGGTGCTGGTCTCCTGTGGTTCTGGTCTACTGTGTGGCACTGTTCTGCTGTGTGGTACTGGTCTGCTGTGTGGTACTGGATTGCTGTGTGGAACTGGTCTGCGGAGTGGTACTGGTCCGCTATGTGGTACTGTTCTGCTATGTTGTACTGGTCTGCTGTGTTGTACTGGTCTGCTGTGGTACTGGTCTACTGTGTGGTACTGGTCTGCTGTGTGGAAATGGTCTAAGGAGTGGTACTGGTCTGCGGAGTGGTACTGGTCTGCTGTGTGGTGCTGGTCTACTGTGTGGAACTGGTCTACTGTGTGGGGCTTGTCTACTGTGTGGTACTGGTCTGCGGTGTGGTGCTGGTCTACTGTGTGGTACTGGTCTGAGGAGTGGTACTGGTCTGCTGTGTGGTACTGGTTTCCTGGTGTACTGGTCTACTCTGTGGTACTGGTCTGCTGTGTGGTACTGGTCTGAGCTGTGGTCCTGGTCTACTCTGTGGAACTGGTCTGCGGTGTGGTGCTGGTCTGCTGTGCGGTACTGGTCTGCGGTGTGTTGCTGGTCAAATGTGTGGAACTGGTCTGCTGTGTGGTACTGGTTTCCTGGTGTCCTGGTCTACTCTGTGGTACTGGCCTCTGTGTTGTACTGGTCTGCTGTGTGGTACTGGCCTACTGTGGTTCTGGTCTACTGTGTGGTACCGGTCTGCTGTGTGGTACTGGTCAACTGTGTGGTGCTGGTCTACTGTGTGGTACTGGTCTGCGGTGTGGTACTGGTCTCCTGTGGTTCTGGTCTACTGTGTGGTACTGTTCTGCTGTGTGGTACTGGTCTGCTGTGTGGTACTGAATTGCTGTGTGGTACTGGTCTGCGGAGTGGTACTGGTCTGCTATGTGGTACTGGTCTGCTATGTTGTACTGGTCTGCTGTGTGGTGCTGGTCTCCTGTGGTTCTGGTCTACTGTGTGGTACTGGTCTGCGGTGTGGTACTGGTCTCCTGTGGTTCTGGTCTACTGTGTGGTACTGTTCTGCTGTGTGGTACTGGTCTGCTGTGTGGTACTGGATTGCTGTGTGGAACTGGTCTGCTGAGTGGTACTGGTCCGCTATGTTGTACTGGTCTCCTGTGGTACTGGTCTACTGTGTGGTACTGGTCTGCTGTGTGGAAATTGTCTACGCAGTGGTACTGGTCTGCGGAGTGGTACTGGTCTGCTGTGTGGTGCTGGTCTACTGTGTGGTACTGGTCTACTGTGTGGGCTTGTCTACTGTGTGGTACTGGTCTGCGGTGTGGGACTGGTCTACTGTGTGGTACTGGTCTGAGGTGTGGTACTGGTCTGCTGTGTGGTCCTGGTCTCAAGTGGTACTGGTCTTCTCTGTGGTACTGGTCAAATGTGTGGAACTGGTCTGCTGTGTGGTACTGGTTTCCTGGTGTACTGGTCTACTCTGTGGTACTGGTCTGCTGTGGTACTGGTCTGCTGTAGTACTGGTCTGCTGTGTTGTACTGGTCTCCTGTGGTACTGGTCTACTGTGTGGTACTGGTCTGCTGTGTGGAAATTGTCTACGCAGTGGTACTGGTCTGCTGTGTGGTACTGGTCTGCTGTGTGGTGCTGGTCTACTGTGTGGTACTGGTCTACTGTGTGGGCTTGTCTACTGTGTGGTACTGGTCTGCGGTGTGGTGCTGGTCTACTGTGTGGTACTGGTCTGAGGTGTGGTACTGGTCTGCTGTGTGGTCCTGGTCTCAAGTGGTACTGGTCTTCTCTGTGGTACTGGTCAAATGTGTGGTACTGGTCTGCTGTGTGGTACTGGTTTCCTGGTGTACTGGTCTACTCTGTGGTACTGGTCTGCTGTGTGGTACTGGTCTGAGCTGTGGTCCTGGTCTACTCTGTGGAACTGGTCTACTGTGTGGTACTGGTCTACTGTGTGGTACTGGACTACTGTGTAGTACTGGACTACTGTGTGGTACTGGTCTGCAGTGTGGTACTCGTCTGCTGTGTGGTACTGGTCCCCTTTGGTACTGGTCTGCTGTGTGGTACTGGTCTGTGTGGCACTGGTCTGCCGTGTGGTACTGGTCTGCTGTTTTGTACTGGTCTACAGTGATTCTGGTCTGCTGTGTGATACTGGTCTACTTTGGTACTGCTGTACTGTGTTGTACTGGTCTACTGTGGTACTGGTATACTGTGTAGTACTGGTCTTCTGTGTGGTACTGGTCTACTGTGGGGTTCTGGTCTGTGGAGTGGTACTGGTCTCCTATGGTACTGGTCAACTGTGTGGTGCTGGTCTACTGTGTGGTACTGGTCTGCGGTGTGGTACTGGTCTCCTGTGGTTCTGGTATACTGTGTGGTACTGTTCTGCTGTGTGGTACTGGTCTGCTGTGTGGTACTGGATTGCTGTGTGGTACTGGTCTGCGGAGTGGTACTGGTCTGCTGTGTGGTACTGGTCTGCTGTGTGGTACTGGATTGCTGTGTGGTACTGGTCTGCGGAGTGGTACTGGTCTGCTGTGTGGTACTGGATTGCTGTGTGGAACTGGTCTGCTGAGTGGTACTGGTCCGCTATGTTGTACTGTTCTGCTATGTCGTACTGGTCTGCTGTGTTGTACTGGTCTCCTGTGGTACTGGTCTACTGTGTGGTACTGGTCTGCTGTGTGGAAATTGTCTACGCAGTGGTACTGGTCTGCGGAGTGGTACTGGTCTGCTGTGTGGTGCTGGTCTACTGTGTGGTACTGGTCTACTGTGTGGGCTTGTCTACTGTGTGGTACTGGTCTGCGGTGTGGTGCTGGTCTACTGTGTGGTACTGGTCTGAGGTGTGGTACTGGTCTGCTGTGTGGTCCTGGTCTCAAGTGGTACTGGTCTTCTCTGTGGTACTGGTCAAATGTGTGGTACTGGTCTGCTGTGTGGTACTGGTTTCCTGGTGTACTGGTCTACTCTGTGGTACTGGTCTGCTGTGTGGTACTAGTCTGAGCTGTGGTCCTGGTCTACTCTGTGGAACTGGTCTACTGTGTGGTACTGGTCTACTGTGTGGTACTGGACTACTGTGTAGTACTGGACTACTGTGTGGTACTGGTCTGCAGTGTGGTACTCGTCTGCTGTGTGGTACTGGTCCCCTTTGGTACTGGTCTGCTGTGTGGTACTGGTCTGTGTGGCACTGGTCTGCCGTGTGGTACTGGTCTGCTGTTTTGTACTGGTCTACAGTGATTCTGGTCTGCTGTGTGATACTGGTCTACTTTGGTACTGCTGTACTGTGTTGTACTGGTCTACTGTGGTACTGGTATACTGTGTAGTACTGGTCTTCTGTGTGGTACTGGTCTACTGTGGGGTTCTGGTCTGCGGAGTGGTACTGGTCTCCTATGGTACTGGTCAACTGTGTGGTGCTGGTCTACTGTGTGGTACTGGTCTGCGGTGTGGTACTGGTCTCCTGTGGTTCTGGTATACTGTGTGGTACTGTTCTGCTGTGTGGTACTGGTCTGCTGTGTGGTACTGGATTGCTGTGTGGTACTGGTCTGCGGAGTGGTACTGGTCTGCTATGTGGTACTGGTCTGCTATGTTGTACTGGTCTGCTGTGTGGTGCTGGTCTCCTGTGGTTCTGGTCTACTGTGTGGTACTGTTCTGCTGTGTGGTACTGGTCTGCTGTGTGGTACTGGATTGCTGTGTGGAACTGGTCTGCGGAGTGGTACTGGTCCGCTATGTGGTACTGTTCTGCTATGTTGTACTGGTCTGCTGTGTTGTACTGGTCTCCTGTGGTACTGGTCTACTGTGTGGTACTGGTCTGCTGTGTGGAAATGGTCTAAGGAGTGGTACTGGTCTGCTGTGTGGTGCTGGTCTACTGTGTGGTACTGGTCTACTGTGTGGCTGGTCTGCTGTGTGGAAATGGTCTAAGGAGTGGTACTGCGTGTGGTGCTGGTCTACTGTGTGGAACTGGTCTACTGTGTGGGGCTTGTCTACTGTGTGGTACTGGTCTGCGGTGTGGTGCTGGTAGGGATGGGCGATATTTTATCGTGTGCGATATATCGTCAAAAAAATTCCCCACAATAACAATTTGAATTTATCGTTTTTATCGTGAGATGACAATATACCAGGTTGTGTTTTACTTTGGTTTTTTTAATAAGCAAAGTTATTTTTGCTGTTTGCATCGTTTGAATAAATGTGGAATTTGGTCTCTCATATTTCAGACTTGTTTGATTGGTGTCACTACAGTTTTGCAATACAGGTGTACTACTTGAACTTAATTGATATAGTGGCTTTTGGTATTTTGTAGGGCTTTCAAGACAGAATTTAGTGACAGATTTATAATACAAAATATTTTGCTGATAGCTTTTATCGTCATATATCGTTACCGTGATAAATAAGAGAAATTATCGTGATACATTTTTTAGTCCATATCGCCCATACCTAGGTGCTGGTCTACTGTGTGGTACTGGTCTGAGGAGTGGTACTGGTCTGCTGTGTGGTACTGGTTTCCTGGTGTACTGGTCTACTCTGTGGTACTGGTCTGCTGTGTGGTACTGGTCTTCTATGTGGTACTGGTCTGCTATGTTGTACTGCTCTGCTGTGTGGTGCTGGTCTACTGTGTGGAACTGGTCTACTGTGTGGGGCTTGTCTACTGTGTGGTACTGGTCTGCGGTGTGGTGCTGGTCTACTGTGTGGTACTGGTCTGAGGAGTGGTACTGGTCTGCTGTGTGGTACTGGTTTCCTGGTGTACTGGTCTACTCTGTTGTACTGGTCTGCGGAGTGGTACTGGTCTGCTATGTGGTACTGGTCTGCTTGTGTATGGTCTGCTATGTTGTACTGGTCTGCTGTGTGGTGCTGGTCTCCTGTGGTTCTGGTCTACTGTGTGGCACTGTTCTGCTGTGTGGTACTGGTCTGCTGTGTGGTACTGGATTGCTGTGTGGAACTGGTCTGCGGAGTGGTACTGGTCCGCTATGTGGTACTGTTCTGATATGTTGTACTGGTCTGCTGTGTTGTACTGGTCTGCTGTGGTACTGGTCTACTGTGTGGTACTGGTCTGCTGTGTGGAAATGGTCTAAGGAGTGGTACTGGTCTGCGGAGTGGTACTGGTCTGCTGTGTGGTGCTGGTTTCCTGGTGTACTGGTCTACTCTGTGGTACTGGTCTACTGTGTGGAACTGGTCTACTGTGTGGGGCTTGTCTACTGTGTGGTACTGGTCTGCGGTGTGGTGCTGGTCTACTGTGTGGTACTGGTCTGAGGAGTGGTACTGGTCTGCTGTGTGGTACTGGTTTCCTGGTGTACTGGTCTACTCTGTGGTACTGGTCTGCTGTGTGGTACTGGTCTGAGATGTGGTCCTGGTCTACTCTGTGGAACTGGTCTGCGGTGTGGTGCTGGTCTGCTGTGCGGTACTGGTCTGCGGTGTGTTGCTGGTTTCCTGGTGTACTGGTCTACTCTGTTGTACTGGTCTGCGGAGTGGTACTGGTCTGCTATGTGGTACTGGTCTGCTATGTTGTACTGGTCTGCTGTGTGGTGCTGGTCTCCTGTGGTTCTGGTCTACTGTGTGGCACTGTTCTGCTGTGTGGTACTGGTCTGCTGTGTGGTACTGGATTGCTGTGTGGAACTGGTCTGCGGAGTGGTACTGGTCCGCTATGTGGTACTGTTCTGCTATGTTGTACTGGTCTGCTGTGTTGTACTGGTCTGCTGTGGTACTGGTCTACTGTGTGGTACTGGTCTGCTGTGTGGAAATGGTCTAAGGAGTGGTACTGGTCTGCGGAGTGGTACTGGTCTGCTGTGTGGTGCTGGTCTACTGTGTGGAACTGGTCTACTGTGTGGGGCTTGTCTACTGTGTGGTACTGGTCTGCGGTGTGGTGCTGGTCTACTGTGTGGTACTGGTCTGAGGAGTGGTACTGGTCTGCTGTGTGGTACTGGTTTCCTGGTGTACTGGTCTACTCTGTGGTACTGGTCTGCTGTGTGGTACTGGTCTGAGCTGTGGTCCTGGTCTACTCTGTGGAACTGGTCTGCGGTGTGGTGCTGGTCTGCTGTGCGGTACTGGTCTGCGGTGTGTTGCTGGTCAAATGTGTGGAACTGGTCTGCTGTGTGGTACTGGTTTCCTGGTGTCCTGGTCTACTCTGTGGTACTGGCCTCTGTGTTGTACTGGTCTGCTGTGTGGTACTGGCCTACTGTGGTTCTGGTCTACTGTGTGGTACCGGTCTGCTGTGTGGTACTGGTCAACTGTGTGGTGCTGGTCTACTGTGTGGTACTGGTCTGCGGTGTGGTACTGGTCTCCTGTGGTTCTGGTCTACTGTGTGGTACTGTTCTGCTGTGTGGTACTGGTCTGCTGTGTGGTACTGAATTGCTGTGTGGTACTGGTCTGCGGAGTGGTACTGGTCTGCTATGTGGTACTGGTCTGCTATGTTGTACTGGTCTGCTGTGTGGTGCTGGTCTCCTGTGGTTCTGGTCTACTGTGTGGTACTGGTCTGCGGTGTGGTACTGGTCTCCTGTGGTTCTGGTCTACTGTGTGGTACTGTTCTGCTGTGTGGTACTGGTCTGCTGTGTGGTACTGGATTGCTGTGTGGAACTGGTCTGCTGAGTGGTACTGGTCCGCTATGTTGTACTGGTCTCCTGTGGTACTGGTCTACTGTGTGGTACTGGTCTGCTGTGTGGAAATTGTCTACGCAGTGGTACTGGTCTGCGGAGTGGTACTGGTCTGCTGTGTGGTGCTGGTCTACTGTGTGGTACTGGTCTACTGTGTGGGCTTGTCTACTGTGTGGTACTGGTCTGCGGTGTGGGACTGGTCTACTGTGTGGTACTGGTCTGAGGTGTGGTACTGGTCTGCTGTGTGGTCCTGGTCTCAAGTGGTACTGGTCTTCTCTGTGGTACTGGTCAAATGTGTGGAACTGGTCTGCTGTGTGGTACTGGTTTCCTGGTGTACTGGTCTACTCTGTGGTACTGGTCTGCTGTGTGGTACTGGTCTGAGCTGTGGTCCTGGTCTACTCTGTGGAACTGGTCTGCGGTGTGGTGCTGGTCTACTGTGTGGTACTGGCCCACGGTGTGGTACTGGTCTGCTGTGTGGTACTGCACTGCGGTGTGTTACTGGTCCACTTTTGTGCTGGTCTGCTGTGTGGTACTGGTCTACAGTGATTCTGGTCAAATGTGTGGAACTGGTCTGCTGTGTGGTACTGGTTTCCTGGTGTACTGGTCTACTCTGTGGTACTGGCCTCTGTGTTGTACTGGTCTGCTCTGTTGTACTTGTCTCCTGTGGAACTGGTCTGGTGTGTGGTACTGGTCTGCTGTGTGGTACTGGTCTGCTGTGTGGTACTGGTCTACTGTGTGGTTCTGGTCGACTGTGGTACTGGTCTACTGTGTGGTACTGGCCACTGTGTGGTTCTGTTCCACTGTGTGGTCCTGGTCTGCTGTGTAGTACTGGTCTGCTGTGTGGTGATGGGCTACTGTGGGACTGGTCTACTGTGATGTACTGGTCTACTGTTCAGTACTGGTCTCATGTGGTTCTGGTCTACTGTGTGGTACTGGTCTACTGTGTGGTACTGGTCTGCGGTGTGGCACTGGTCTCCTGTGGTTCTGCCTTACTGGGTGGTGCTGGTCTGCTTTGTGGTACTGGTATATTGTGTGGCACTGGTGTACTGTGTTGTACTGGTCTACTGTGGTACTGGTCTACTGTGTGGTACTAGTCTACTGGTTGGTACTGGTCTGCTGTGTGGTACTGGTCTACTGTGGTTCTGGTCTACTGTGGTCCTGGTCTGCTGTGTGGTACTGGTCTGCTGTGTGGTACTGGTCTACCATGTGGAACTGGTCTACTGTGTGGTAGTGGTCAGCTGTGTGGTAGTGGTCAGCTGTGTGGGACTGGTCTACTGTGTGGGACTGCTCTGCGGTGTGGTACTGGTCTCCTGTGTGGTACTGGTCTGCTTTGTGGTACTGGTCTCCTTTGGTTGTGGTCTACTGTGTGGTACTGGTCTGCTGGTTGGTACTGGTCTGCTGTGTGGTACTGGTCTGCTGGTTGGTACTGGTCTGCTGGTTGGTTCTGGTCTACTGTGTTGTACTGGTCCGCTGTGTGGTCCTGGTTTCCTGTGGTTCTGGTCTCCTGTGTGGTACTGACTACTGTGTGGTACTGGTCTGCTGGTTGGTACTGGTCTGCTGTGTGGTACTGGTCTGATGTGTTGTACTGGTCTGCTGTGGTTCTGGTCTACTGTGTGGTACTGGTCTGCTGTGTGGAACTGGTCTGCTGTGTGGAACTGGTCTGCTGTGTGGTACTTGCCTATTGTGTGGTACTGGTCTACCGTGTGGTGCTTGTCTACTGTGTGGTTCTGGCCCGCGGTGTGGTACTGGTCTGCGGTGTGGTACTGGTCCCCTGTGGTACTGGTCTGCTGTGTGGTACTGGTCTCCTGTGTTCCTGGTCTGCCGAGTGGTCCTGGTCCACTCCGTGGTACTGGTAAACTGTGTGGTGCTGGTCTATTGTGTGGTACTGGTCTGCGGTGTGGTACTGGTCTCCTGTGGTTCTGGTCTACTGTATGGTACTGGTCTGCTGTGTGGTACTGGATTCCTGTGTGGTACTTGTCTGCGGAGTGGTACTGGTCTGCTGTGTGGTGCTGGTCTACAGTGGTACTGGTCTACTGTGTGGTACTGGTCTGCTGTGTGGTACTGGTCTACCATGTGGAACTGGCCTACTGTATGGCAGTGGCCAGCTGTGTGGTAGTGGTCTACTGTGTGGGACTGCTCTGCCGGTTGGTACTGGTCTCCTTTGGTTGTGGTCTACTGTGTGGTACTGGTCTGCTGTGTGGTACTGACTACTGTGTGGTACTGGTCTGCTGGTTGGTACTGGTCTACTGTGTTGTACTGGTCTGTTGTGTGGAACTGGTCTACAGTGGTACTGGTCTACTGTGTGGTACTGGTCTGCTGTGTGGTACTGGTCTGCTGGTTGGTACTGGTCTGCTGGTTGGTACTGGTCTGCGGTGTGGTGCTGGTCTGCTTTGTGGTACTGGTCTGCTGGTTGGTACTGGTCTACTGTGTGGTACTGGTCTGCTGGTTTGTACTGGTTTGCTGTGTGGTACTGGTCTGCTGTGTTGTACTGGTCTGCTGTGGTTCTGGTCTACTGTGTGGTACTGGTCCGCTGTGTGGAACTGGTCTGCTGTGTGGAACTGGTCTGCTGTGTGGTACTGGCCTATTGTGTGGTACTGGTCTACCGTGCGGTGCTTGTCTACTGTGTGGTTCTGGCCCGCGGTGTGGTACTGGTCTTCGGTGTGGTACTGGTCCCCTGTGGTACTGGTCTGCTGTGTGGTACTGGTCTACAGTGATTCTGGTATGCTGTGTGGTACTGGTCTACTGTGGTACTGGTGTACTGCGTTGTACTGGTCTACTGTGGCACTGGTCTACTGTGTGGTACCTGTCTGCTGTGTGGTACTTTTCTGCGGAGTGGTTCTGATCTGCTATGTGGTACTGGTCTGCTATGTTGTACTGGTCTGCCGTGTTGTACTGGTCTCCTGTGGTTCTGGTCTACTGTGTGGTACTGGACTGCTGGTTGGTACTGGACTGCTGGTTGGTACAGGACTGCTGGTTGGTACTGGTCTGCTGTGTGGTACTGGTGTCCTGTGTTCCTGGTCTGCGGAGTGGTCCTGGTCCACTCTGTGGTTCTGGTCAACTGTGTGGTGCTGGTCTATTGTGTGGTACTGGTCTGCGGTGTGGTACTGGTGTCCTGTGTTCCTGGTCTGCGGAGTGGTCCTGGTCCACTCTGTGGTTCTGGTCAACTGTGTGGTGCTGGTCTATTGTGTGGTACTGGTCTGCGGTGTGGTACTGGTCTCCTGTGGTTCTGGTCTACTGTTTGGTACTGGTCTGCTGTGTGGTACTGGATTGCTGTGTGGTAGTTGTCTGCGGAGTGGTACCGGTCTGCTGTGTGGTGCTGGTCTACAGTGGTACTGGTCTACTGTGTGGTACTGGTCTGTTGTGTGGTACTGGTCTACCATGTGGAACTGCTCTACTGTATGGTAGTGGCCAGCTGTGTGGTAGTGGTCAGCTGTGTGGGACTGGTCTACTGTGTGGGACTGGTCTGCAGGTTGGTACTGGTCTGCTGTGTGGTACTGGTGTGCTGGTTGGTACTGGTCTGCTGGTTGGCACTGGTCTGCTGTGTTGTACTGGTCTGCTGTGGTTCTGGTCTACTGTGTGGTACTGGTCTGCTGTGTGGAACTGGTCTGCGGAGTGGTACTGGTCTGCTGTGTGGTGCTGGTCTACTGTGTGGTTCTGGCCCGCGGTGTGGTACTGGTCTGCTGTGTGGTATTGGTCTGCCGTGTGGTACTGGTCCCCTGTGGTACTGGTCTGCTGTGTGGTACTGGTCTACAGTGATTCTCGTCTGCTGTGTGGTACTTGTCTGCGGAGTGGTACTGGTCTACTGTGGTATTGGTCTGCTGTGTGGTACTGGTCTCCCATGCGGAACTGGTCTACTATGTGGTAGTGGTCAGCTGTGTGGGACTGGTCTACTGTGTGGGACTGGTCTACTGTGTGGGACTGCTCTTCGGTGTGGTACTGGTCTACTGTGTGGTACTGGTCTACTTTGTGGTACTGGTCTCCTTTGGTTGTGGTCTTCTGTGTGGTACTGGTCTGCTGTGTGGTGCTGGTTTCCTGTGGTTCTGGTCTACTGTGTGGTACTGGTCTGCTGGTTGGTACTGGTCTGCTGTGTGGTACTGGTCTGCTGGTTGGTACTGGTCTGCTAGTTGGTACTGGTCTGCTGTGTGGTACTGGTCTGCTGTGTTGTACTGGTCTGCTGTTTGGTACTGGTCTACAGTGATTCTGGTCTGCTGTGTGGTACTGGTCTACTTTGGTACTGGACTACTGTGTGGTACTGGTCTGCTGTGTGGAACTGGTCTGCGGAGTTTTACTCTTCTGCTGTGTGGTGCTGGTCTACTGTGTGGTACTGGTCTACTTTTTGGTGCTTGTCTACTGTGTGGTACTGGTCTGCGGTGTGGTTCTGGTCTACTGTGTGGTACTGGCCCACGGTGTGGTACTGGTCTGCTGTGAGGTACTGGTCTGCGGTGTGTTACTGGTCCCCTGTTGTGCTGGTCTGCTGTGTGGTACTGGTCTACAGTGATTCTGGTCTGCTGTGTAGTACTGGACTACTGTGTGGTACTGGTCTGCGGTGTGGTACTGGTCTGCTGTGTGGTACTGGTCCCCTGTGGTACTGGTCTGCTGTGTGGTACTGGTCTGTGTGGCACTGGATTGCTGTGTGGTACTGGTCTGCTGTTTGGTACTGGTCTACAGTGATTCTGGTCTGCTGTTTGGTACTGGTCTACTGTGGGACTGGTCTACTGTGTGGTACTAGTCTGCTGGTTGGTACTGGTCTGCTGTGTGGTACTGGTCTACTCTGGTTCCGGTCTACTGTGGTCCTGGTCAACTGTGTGGTGCTGGTCTACTCTGTGGTACTGGTCAACTGTGTGGTGCTGTTCTACTGTGTGGTACTGGTCTGCAGTATAGTACTGGTCTCTTGTGGTTCTGGTCTACTGTGTGGTACTGGTCTGCTGTGTGGTCCTGGTCTACTGTGTGGTACTGGTTTACTGTGTGGTGCTTGTCTACTGTGTGGTACTGGTCTGCGGTGTGGTGCTGGTCTACTGTGTGGTACTGGCCCGCGGTGTGGTACTGGTCTGCTGTGTGGTACTGGTCTGCGGTGTGTTACTGGTCCCCCGTTTTGCTGGTCTGCTGTGTGGTACTGGTCTACAGTGATTCTGGTCTGCTGTATGGTACTGGTCTACTGTGGTACTGGTGTAGTGTGTTGTACTGGTCTACTGTGGTACTCGTCTACTGTGTGGTACCGGTCTGCTGTGTGGTACAACTGTGTGGTACTGGTCTGCGGAGTTCTCCTGATCTGCTATGTGGTACTGGTCTGCTCTGTTGTACTGGTCTACTGTGATACTGGTCTGGTGTGTGTTACTGGTCCACTGTGTGGTCCTGGTCTACTGTGTGGTACTGGTCTACTGTGGGACTGGTCTACTGTGTGGAACTGGTCTACTGTGTGGAACTGGTCTACTGTTCGGTCCTGGTCTCGTGTGGTCCTGGTCTACTGTGTGGTACTGGACAACTGTGTGGTACTGGTCTGCAGTGTGGTACTGGTCTGCTGTGTGGTACTGGTCCCCTGTGGTACTGGTCTGCTGTGTGGTCCTGTTCTACTGTGGCACTGGTCTACTGTGGTCCTGGTCTACTGTGTGGTACTGGTCTGCTGCGTGGTACTGGTCTGCTGTGTGGTACTGGTCTACTGTGGTTCTGGTCTACTGTGGTCCTGGTCTACTGTGTGGTACTTGTCTGCTGTGTAGTACTGGTCTACTGTGTGTTACTGGTCTGCGGAGTGGTACTGGTCTGCTGTGGTCCTGGTCTATTGTGTGGTCCTGGTCTACTGTGTGGAACTGGTCTGCAGGTGGTATCGGTCTCCTGTGGTACTGGTCTCCTGTGGTCCTGGTCTATTGTGTGGTCCTGGTTTACTGTGTGGTACTGGTCTGCAGGTGGTATCGGTCTCCTGTGGTTCTGGTCTACTGTGTGGTACTGGTCTGCGGTGTGGTACTGGTCTCCTGTGGTTCTGGTCTACTGTGTGGTACTGGTCTGCGGTGTGGTACTGGTCTCCTGTGGTTCTGGTCTGCTGTGTGGTACTGGTCTGCTATGTGGTACTGCTCTGCTGTGTTGTACTGGTCACCTGTGGTTCTGGTCTACTGTGTGGTACTGGTCTCCTGTGGTCCTGGTCTACTGTGTGGTACTGGTCTGCTGTGTGGTACTGGTCTGCTGTATGGTACTGGTCTACTGTGTGGAACTGGTCTACTGTGTGGTAGTGGTCAGCTGTGTGGTACTGGTTTACTGTGTGGTACTGGTCTGCGATGTGGTAGTGGTCTACTGTTTGGTACTGGTCTGCTGGTTGGTACTGGTCTGCTGTGTGGTACTGGTCTGCTGTGGCTCTGGTCTACTGTGTGGAACTGGTCTGCGGAGTGGTACTGGTCTGCTGTGTGGTGCTGGTGGACTGTGGTACTGGTCTACTATGTGGTACTGGCCACTGTTTGGTACTGTTCCACTGTGTGGTCCTGGTCTACTCTGTGGTACTGGTCTGCTGTGTGGTACTGGTCTACTGTGGGACTGGTCTACTGTGGGACTGGTCTACTATGTGGTACTGGTCTACTGTGGGACTGGTCTACTGTGTGGTACTGGTCTAATGTTCGGTCCTGGTCTCGTGTGGTCCTGGTCTACTGTGTGGTACTGGACTACTGTGTGGTACTGGTCTGCAGTGTGGTACTGGTCTGCTGTGTGGTACTGGTCCCCTGTGGTACTGGTCTGCTGTGTGTTCCTGTTCTACTGTGGCACTGGTCTACTGTGGTCCTGGTCTACTGTGTGGTACTGGTCTGCCGTGTGGTACTGGTCTGCTGTGTGGTACTGGTCTACTGTGGTTCAAGTCTACTCTGTGGTACTTGTCTACTGTGTGTTACTGGTCTGCGGAGTGGTACTGGTCTGCTGTGTGGTACTGGTCTCCTGTGGTCCTGGTCTACTGTGTGGTCCTGGTCTACTGTGTGGTACTGGTCTGCAGTTGGTATTGGTCTCCTGTGGTTCTGGTCTACTGTGTGGTACTGGTCTGCGGTGTGGTACTGGTCTCCTGTGGTTCTGGTCTACTGTGTGGTACTGGTCTGCTGTGTGGTACTGGTCTGCTGTGTGGTACTGGTCTCCTGTGGTTCTGGTCTACTGTGTTTTACTGGACTGTTGGTTGGTACTGGTCTCCTGTGTGGTACTGGTCTCCTGTGGTCCTGGTCTACTGTGTGGGACTGGTCTGCTGTGTGGTACTGGTCTGCTGTGTGGTACTGGTCTGCTGTGTTGTACTGGTCTGCTGTGTTGTACTGGTCTGCTGTGTGGTACTGGTCTGCTGTGTGGTACTGGTCTCCTGTGGTCCTGGTCTACTGTGTGGTCCTGGTCTACTCTGTGGTACTGGTCTACTCTGTGGTACTGGTCTACTGTGTGGTACTGGTCTCCTGTGGTTCTGGTCTACTGTGTGGTACTGCTCTGCAGTGTGGTACTGGTCTCCTGTGGTTCTGGTCTACTGTGGTTCTGGTCTACTGTGTGGTTCGGGTCTACTGTGTGGTACTGGTCTACTGTGTGGTACTGGTCTGCTGTGTGGAACTGGTCTACTGTGTGATAGTGGTCAGCTGTGTGGTACTGGTTTACTCTGTGGTACTGGTCTACTGTGGTACTGGTCTGCTGTTTGGTATTGGTCTACTGTGGTTCTGGTCTGCTGTGTGTTTCTGGTCTGCTGTGGTACTGGTCTACTATGTGGTACTGGGCTACTGTGTGGTACTAGTCTACAGTGGTACTGGTCTGCTGTGTGGTACTGGTCTACTGTGTGGTACTAGCCTACAGTGGTACTGGTCTGTTCTGTGGTACTGGCCTACTGTGTGGTACTGGTATGCGGAGTGGTACTGTTCTGCTGTGTGGTACTGGTCTACTGTGGTTTTGGTCTACTGCGTGCAGTTTTTCCCCTACAAAACCGTTGTTGGCGGGGTGGTTAAACACCCTTTTTTGGGGGTGGGGGGCGCATATCGATACCATTGAGTCGATTCTTCGATACCAGCCAGACAAAATATATCTGAATCGATACTTTTTTTTAGTATCATGATACCACTGTACAGATACAAAATATGCAGTCTAGTTTTTACTTCTGAGAGTTTTAGGCAATGAAATGAATAAAGCAGCCAGATTCTAGCTTCTGTATCACATGATCGTGGTAGCCTATCAGCTTCTAGCTTCTGTATGACATGATAGTGGTAGCCTATCAGATTCTAGCTTCTGTGTCACATGATAGTGGTAGCCTATCAGATTCTCGCTTCTGTATGACATGATAGTGGTAGCCTATCAGATTCTAGCTTCTGTATGACATGATAGTGGTAGCCTATCAGATTCTAGCATCTGTATGACATGATGGTGGTAGCCTATCAGATTGTAGCTTCTGTATGACATGATAGTGGTAGCCTATCAGATTGTAGCTTCTGTGTCCCATGATAGTGGTAGCCTATCAGATTCTCGCTTCTGTATGACATGATAGTGGTAGCCTATCAGATTGTAGCTTCTGTGTCCCATGGTAGTGGTAGCCTATCAGATTCTAGCTTCTGTATGACATGATAGTGGTAGCCTATCAGATTCTAGCTTCTGTATGACATGATAGTGGTAGCCTATCAGATTCTAGCTTCTGTATCACATGATGGTGGTAGCCTATCAGATTCTAGCTTCTGTATCACATGATGGTGGTAGCCTATCAGATTCTAGCTTCTGTATCACATGATGGTGGTAGCCTATCAGATTCTAGCTTCTGTGTCACATGATAGTGGTAGCCTATCAGATTCTAGCTTCTGTATCACATGATGGTGGTAGCCTATCAGATTCTAGCTTCTGTATCACATGATGGTGGTAGCCTATCAGATTCTAGCTTCTGTGTCACATGATAGTGGTAGCCTATCAGATTCTAGCTTCTGTATCACATGATGGTGGTAGCCTATCAGATTCTAGCTTCTGTATCACATGATGGTGGTAGCCTATCAGATTCTAGCTTCTGTATCACATGATGGTGGTAGCCTATCAGATTCTAGCTTCTGTATCACAAGACAGTGGTAGCCTATCAGATGTCATGATGATGCTGGGACTGTTGGTGATGATGATGATGATGATGATGATGTTTTGTTGTCTTTCAGTGGCTTAATTCAGGTTATTTCACATTCTGTTTTGGTAAATTTGTAATATTACTATTGCATTTTCTATGTTTACATTTTCAACTTAACAAATTTTATTATTTTAGTGAGTTTATATTCTGTTATTTGATAATTGTGCGATGTTTTTCATCTAGTTTTGTTTAATTTACCATCACTGTAAGTTATTATTCTTTTAAAAGCATTTCTTTCAAGTTTTACTTATATCTAATATCGCCCTTACATTCAAGATATTAATGCAAAATGTATCGGTATCGATGTCGGTATCCCTGAAAAAGTGTCATAACTACTGGTATCGTATCGACATGAAAAATTTCGGTATCACCCCAAACTAGCGGCTAAGCAGAGCTCTGCAGACAGTAGATCCTTCTGCAACTGACACGCAGGGCGTGAGCTTAGGAATCGCTTTTTCTTTTCGTCATATGTGATTTAAGGGGGTACAGTGTTTGTTTGGGGGGGCAGTGCCCCCTCTTCCCCCTGCCTGAGGCCTCGTTCTCACTCTGCCTTGTTGTCGCGCACTTTTCTGGAGACAGCAGAGGGGAACTAACCAGAGGTGGGTAGAGTAGCCAAAAATTTTACTCAAGTAAAAGTACTGTTACTTTAGAAAAATATTACTAATATAAGTAAAAGTAAAAAAGTACTCACTGAAAAAACTACTCAAGTACTGAGTACTTTATGAGTAACATCAGATTTATTTTAAATAACAGTAGGGAGAGCGGGGATGGTTGCAACACTCTTAGTTTAACTACTTAGAAAGGAGCTGTTGTGATGTCATCAACACAGTTTGTGCCCACTTGAAAAGTTAGCTCACTGGCAAAGTTCTGGTGTCTCTGAGTGAAAAGCTGTTCTGGAGCTAGAGATGTAACGATATGAACATTTCATATCACGATTATTGTGACCAAAATGATCACGGTTATCACTTTTATCACAGTATTATAGAAATATCCCCCAGCATCTTTAAAAATATCCAAAATGGATCTAAATGTTTACTTTGTCCTTTTTAAAGGGGAAAAAATCTCAAGAGGAACGTCCATGTGGGGGCCTTAGACCACCATGTTCTCCTAAATTAAACACTGCAAACTGGGACTGCTGCTGCTTTTCCAGCCAATCACTGGGAGTTTTTGAAAGTGCAGCAATCAGTCACGGTTCTAACGATAATTCGATTTTAAAAAGGGTATTACTAATTGTTGGTAATTTTATCACGATTAACCATTTTACCGGTAAACATTACATCTGGAGCCCCCCCCAAAAAACATTTTTTTTGGTATGAAACCAAACATTTTCATCACCAGTATTTTTTGCATTGTGTCCATTGTGTTGTAGATATGATTGTTTCACTTATATCAGCTAAAGTTGTAGTTTCTCTAGTTTAATTTGATGTGTTGCATTAGTGCTAGCTTTGAAGCTAAATACGAAAAAAGGTTAGCTTTTTAATGGCTGCCTGGCATGGGGATGGTTGGAACAAATATCACAACTATATTTGCCACAATGCTGAACCTAATTAAATAAATGTATTATGCCTTCGGCCATTTGCTTAGTTGATGATTGTGAGTATTTTTAGTATTTCTATTTCTAGTATTTCTGCACCTAAAATACACAGTTCAACTGTTCAGTTGATTGTTAGGCTCCTTCGTGAGTAGCCTACTCGGCACATTTGCAGCTCACCTCTCAAAAGCGGCTTGTTGGTGGTTCATGGATCTCCAAAGTGTCCAAATGACATCTTCACATTAACCTGTTTCAAGCTACAAAATATAAACACAAAACAGAGCACTTCATACTTTATTATTCTTTATTCAATTTATTTTATGTCATACAAAGATTTTTCATTTTATTGTATTTACTTTTCTGGTATTAAATTTATACTCTTTACTTAGTTAATCATTATTATTTTGCAGTCTAACAAGTTTATGGCTCCTTCTTTATTTTTCATTAAAATGCTTCCATACATTTATTATTATCATTTATTAGTGTTGATGTTTTTTAATCATAATAATTTGATTTTTACATCCATCCTCAAGTACTGTTACAACTCACCCGGGTGCTGGGGGAGGTTGCAGCAACACATCACTTTGTATTTGACATTAATTTAACTACTCTGTGATGGTGCAGTAGAAGTACAAGTATATGTCATTTATAGCAGACAAATATGGGATCACATGTTCAAGTGTAAGAGCTCTGGCACAAAGGACCACTGAGTAACACTTGCTCAAATACAAAGTGTTACATCATCCCCGGCCTCCCCTAAATGTCAATAAATTATTATTATTATTTTAATGATAAATAAAGATCCACCACATTAAATAAGGTACTTTTTTTTTATAACACTGTTTCTGAATGTCATGGTCTTTTATAACAAAACTTCTGAGACCAGAGTCCAGACCAGTCTAGTAAAGCTGGAGACACACAACCACACAATTAACTACACAATTAATTGCACCATCAAAAAGACAAAATATGAAAAATGTGTATCTGGCAGCTTTCCTCCGGCATTACACGCAAACAGAAGAGGGGAGTGTGTGCGCTGCTGTGGGCAGAGTCGCGCGCACGAGCTAAAATCAGAAGTTGGATGTGAAGCTACAGACGCTGCTCATCATCACAGTGTGGCCAAAACAGGTGGGGGGGAGGGGGGGGGGGGGAGGATCAGAAAGTTGCCGCCATGTAGATGCTTTTTTTTTTTTTTTTCCTCTCAGAGATGGTGAGCGTGCATGCGAGTGACTCTGCTCCGGAGGTTAATGTGCGAAACATATTTGTTTATAGGCTACAGCCTCCTCACAGTCCGATGTCACTGTAAATATAGTATTTATTAGCGACATAGTTTATTACTGTAACAACACGAGCACGCGCAGCCTCCAGGCTTCCTCCTGCGGCCGTGACGCGCCTGTATCCCTGATCAGCAGAGAGGAGGCTGACAACATAAATGAGACGTGACACTGTGATGTTCTTAACCCGCGAGATAAAACTGAACACAGATTCAGGTCTGATGCAGGATTGTTTTAGCAGCAAACACAACTCAGATTATCACAACTTTACAGCGCAAGTTTGAGGATGAGTTTTTGTGCCTGAAACGTGACTTGTACAGCTGATCTTTTCTGTCATCTGGAAGTCAAACATGGCTGGAATGTGCAGGCAGGAATATTCTGCGGCTTCTGTCTCAACTTCAGAACCACTCGCTGCTGTTTCAGTCATTCTTCGTGTAACCACCGCTACATCCCTTTTGCGTTTGTGTGCTTCAGCTTGCGGCTAAAGCTCTGTTCTTTTGAGCGTTGCCGCCACGCCATCATGTGACTGCCTGGCTGCACCTGATTGGTGGTACGTAGTGACACGTATTTCATATCGTGTGAGGCAGCGCCATTAAGTATGAGAGTTACGACACACTTTGAACTCGCCGACAGGCGGTCACGTGGTCCATGCAGCCTTAAAAAGTTCATAAACAGCACCGCGCTGTCTGTGGGTTAAACGGATTCAGGCAGGAGGCGGCGCAAAAACGTGGATTATCCTCACAATTTTCCTGAAATATTGACCAGTTGTGTTTATTGATTACTGCAACGACTATGTATTTTATCAAAGGTTTTTTTTTTTTTAGCACAAGAGAGGAAAAAAGACCAAACACCAACAGCCGTGTTAAAGCTGTGTCGTTGGCTTCTTTACATGCTGGGACAGGTGCGTGGCACCTCCGCCTCCTGATGTTCCAGAGGTTACTGTCCTGCTTGAGTTTACCCACATTTACACCCTTACAGTCCTGATGTTTCTGTCTGATAAAAGATTTAATCAAACACTGCAGCTGTGGAGGTCACATCTCCCCCCTGGTGTTAGATGGATAATTATCTGAATGGCAGAGATATGATCTCAATGACTATAAAAAATGAATAAATAGATGCTCTGAGTGATGACTTGGAATTTATTCTTCTCTATAGAGGACGCTGTTATTATATTATTACATCATATTCAGCATATTTCATGATTTGCTGCGTGAACTGAATACATCAGCAACTCTGTTCATTGTTGTAGTCAGAAAACTAGAGTAAAATAATCTGAATAATTTTATAAATAATGTAATAAAAGAACAAATTTACTGCCACATTTTCAACCACAAACAGCTTTTCAAATAAACATACAACAAAACATTTAATTATGTAAAATAACTTTATTATGCACATTATGAGGTGATGTGTACAAAGTGGATGAGACACGATCATGTTCCTATGGTGACAGGAAGCACAAGATGGAAGTGGTTGTCTATTAGTTCAACAGGCATTCTACTACTACTACTAATAATATTTAATAATAGGATTTATATAGCATTTTCCATTTGTAAGACAGATCTTAAAGTGCGACACTAAAAATAAGAAGCCAAGTGTTAAATAATAAAAACAATTTATGTAAAACCACTGTGTAAAAACACACACAAAATCTAGACATAACTGCTGCTGGTATACTCAAAAATAAAGCAGCAACCTCCATCTGCTGCATGGTTTCTGAAGCAGGAATCACTAGTTGGACATCATGTCCTCTCATCACCCTGTGAACGGAATACAAACCCACTGAAGTCCTCCCAGACACGTTGCAACTCTTTCATGGATGTACTGCAAGACCTGCAAACACAGGAGTTATGATGCAACATTATAGTTTTATCCATCCAAGAAGACAAAAGACGAGCTGGACCGTGGACGTTTGTGTTGAGAAAAGGGTTAAACCCAGGATTGTCTGGAAAACTAGTTCCAGGTGGAGGAATATACTATATATGTGTGTTATAATCATCCATATTCACAATATATATTTAATGAATGATATCCACATTTATGCAGCTGAGCCAGGCTGTCTCTACATTCATTTTGCTGTCTCTGAACTATTGTCTGTTAAAGGATGTAGAATTTTCTGTCAATCGTAATGAATAAAAGATGATTAATATTCTAGTTGATATAGTTTACCACGAGGAATTGAGATCATGTGCATGATACAGTCATCACCAAAAAGACACATCTAAATAATAAAACCTTTTTATGGAAAAAACGAACTTCCCTATAACTGCAATAAATCTGTGATAACTACGTTTTCTGGCGGTGATTATAGCGACTGAAGCCAAGCCAACATTAGCTAACACACACAATAAATGGACTAAAACTGCCACATAGTTACACTGTTCACTTTATTTGTAACAGAAAATTCAGCTAATGCCTCACAAAGCTATGGCATGTTGTCATTTCAGATACTTACCGGCGATAACGTCCCCTACACGGAGGTAACGAACAGCCGTCAATGTTGGAACTTTTGACTTTTTGAACTATTTGCAGCTCCATGAACCACGTGACTTCCGCATTCCAATCTTTCTATAGAAGTCTATGGGAGTGTCGCCACTCTCATTCAATCACTCTGGTGAGAGGTATCCAACAGCAAGCAGTGTTTGTTTAGTGAGACATTCATGTTTCTCTCCAACAAAACAAACTGTGATGTGCGCACTTATAAGACCAGAAGTAAAAGTAACGACCGGGATATACGCCGTTGTAGCGGAGTAGAAGTAGCGTTTCTTTCTCATAAATGTACTTGAGTAAAAGTAAAAAGTATATCATAATAAACTTACTCTTAAAAGTACAATTTTTGTAAAAATGTACTCAAGTAAATGTAGCGGAGTAAATGTAGCGCATTACTACTCTACTGGAACTAACTAAGTTTAATGCTGAGGAGGCGTCGTTGCGCGCAGACTGCTGATGAGAGCCGGCAAACCTACAAAGTCTTGTTGCCTCGGTAACCGCTAGCTTTTCATTTAACCAAACAGACTAGAAGGTTTCTCTGTGCAGCTCGTTCGCTGCGTAACTGGCAGCTTAAAGTTCTTGCGCGTAACGACCGAAGCCACATTAAAAAGGTGCATCAAGTCTCGCGCTTCACGCATCACAGCACGGATCTGGTTGGATCGCTCAGCAGAGAGCACGTGTATGACGGGGGGGACTGATGGAGGCTGCACGGCTGGAGACCCGCGGCTCAGTCCAGCAGCATGAGCCCGGCGGAGAGCCGGAGCTGACCCCCCCCGGCTGCAGATCCACCGCCTCCTCTCCGCACAGATTATCAGCAACATGAACATGGAAATTTTCCTCATACAGTGAAATTCTTTGAATCATTTGCCAGTCTTCCAGGAAAAACTATGAGGGAGGTGGTGAGATGACAGAATGCGCGCGATGAGGTCAGAGACACTGAAAAACCAGCAGCGCGGCCGAATGTGGGAATTTTATTCATTATTAATCAATATACATTTATTTTCATCAAAAGCTGCTGATTTGACTTTAGCAGTTTAAATAATCCAGAGTTTAGAGATGATTTTCATCTTGATGCTCAGCCAACATCCCATCATAGGACGGGCTGAGAGCAGCCGGTGAGGAACAATGGTTGACATATTTAAGCATTATTATTAATGAAAATTAAATTAAATGAAAAATACTTTATTCATCCCAGAAGGGAAATTCAGGATTGTAAAGGCTCATTCTTCTTTTTTTTTTAATCCCCACGGTGGAGATTTATACTGGTGCGGTGTGGCAATTAAGGGGGGCGCCCCACCAAAAACATGGTAGGGGAAACACTGAAATGATAAGCTGTATCATCAAGAATATTTTGCATTGCAAGACATGTACAACTTACCTCTGGGTAGTCTGCCATGCTGCTATCCTAGCTCAGCCGAGTAGCTTCTTCGTTTTCCAAGTAAGATGGCTAATAACAGGATCGGGACTGTAGCCAATCATATGTAGTGATACAAAGCTGACTGGACAATTTACCGCGAGGGAGCAGCCAGAGCGGGAGCACTAACATTCTGCCCGCGAGAGCAGAGAAGTTCCCCACGAGCAGGCAAACTCAAAATCGCGCGCGCATTTCCGGAATCTAGGCATTTCCTCTTCTGGGCCATTTTAACCATAGCTGTCCCTGCTCTGTTCCACTTTGTAAATGGGATAAATGCCAACTATACTGAAGTTTTCATTGATTCCCGACTGAAGTGATGCTAAAAAAGAAGCGTATCAAAGCGACCGATTCGTCGCGGTGAAGGGCCGAACTTTATAATAAAACAACGTAGGGTACAGACCAAGGGGCAAACTCCGCCTCAGAACAGTGAAGCTCTCTTCCGCATTGTATTTAGTGTAATCCTCCCTTCATCCGCTAGGGGCTGGCTCCAAGAGCGAGCAAATCCCCATAGACTCCCATGTTAAAAACGCCGACTTCACAGCAGAAATAAACAGGTTTACAGCCTGGTTCAAAAAATCATTTTAGGTCTATTAGGTCACGTTTACCTTCATGTCAACTGTGAGGGGGGTGAATTTTTTTATAACTCATTCGTTTAGATGTTATTTATTCTTCAAATTACACATAATTAAGGGCGCGTCCTTATGATTGACATGCGGCAGACCGGAAGCTCCGCCTGCCGACCGGAGGCTCCTAGTTAGCTCCTTCTTTGCTCTTAATAAGGTCTCAGTTTGTTACAGAGTCGCACAACGGCGGTGTTTAGTCAGCGAATTGCAAGTCTAAGCATGTCTTACCTTAACCATGCCGCTTAGGGGGCTTATCTTTGTTAGCTCCTCTTAGTTTCGTGTTAGCTCAGTTAGCGTTTAGCCCACAGTACGTCAGCTGTCAATCATTTGTCCCGCGGCCGCGCTGTGCCCATTTTAGGATTTTCCTGGAGTGACGACGTACGTGACACGGCAAGATGGCGACGGTAAGACACGCCCAACTGGCTTCACATTTCTCTATTCAGAAGAGACCGGAAGCTACGTCCAGTAATTATATACAGTCTATGGTACAGACCCGATTTTCAGACGTTTGTGTTTTAAAAAGCACAAAGTTAGGAACGTCAGTTAATGCTAGCCTGCTAATGCTAGCCGGATCGGCTACAAACAAACATGCTAAGTTGTTTTATTATAAAGTTCGGCTCTTCACGCTATCGAATTGCTTTGATCCACTTCTTCCTCAGTGTCACTTCAGTCAGGAATCCATGAAAATTTAAGTAGGGTTGGCGTTTATTCAACTTACGAAGTGGAACAGAGCAGGTACATTGAACTGGCCCGGAAGTGGACCGTCTAAGTGTTTCAAGTTCCGGAAACCGGAACACGAAAGCGTGATAATCCCCTATTCCGAGGGATAGCGTAGTATTATAGTAGATTTCACTTTTGATCTTGGACGCACAAAGGACGGTACCTCTCGCTTTTCTTGACAATACTAGCTTACACATATAAGAGTTTTTTTCAAGAAAAGGAGAAATAATTGCAGTTTTTCATGGTAATAAATTCATATTATATTTAATAACTGAAATACATATATAGGATTTATATAGTTTATTTAAAAAAAAACTTTTACACAACGGACTGATAAATGCGTCATACGCTATTGACTGAGCAGTCCATTTCCTGAACTAAAGAAGTGAAAAAGAAAGAAAGAATAGGGAAAAATAACTTTTAACAGTAGTTATTCCATTTATTGTAATGCTCATGTAAAAAATAAATGAAGTAAAATAATTTCTCTCTGTCATATATATATATATATATATATGACTGAGAGATATGATTATGATTTATTAGTCAACCAGTAAAATCTAGATGAGCCAGAAAATCCAGCCAGACAACCTGGTTTTCTGGCTGGATCATCTGGCTAGTTTGCTGGTTTTCCTGGTTGACTATTTTGAAAAGTTTAACTTTTTTATTCAGGTAATGAACGGGTAGACTAGTTAACAAGTGAATGCCTTAGTACTCAGTTGGGTATCTATATGTTGTGAAATATATTAGATATTTTCAATGTTCTTAAATGTGTCTTATATTTTTCTTTGTGATTCTGTTTTTTCTAGGATGGGACTCAACTCTGCTTTGACATCAAAATATTCCGAGCCGTAGCCTACGGGAAGCCCCCCCCTCCTGCACATCAAGATTCTGGCTGTCAGGGAGATAAAAAGAGCCCTCGGGTGGCAAATATTGGATGGCCAGGCTACACCCACCCAGATAAAGAATATATGGGCTGTAATTAGTGATGGGTATTCAATTGCAAAAATAACTTTGTTTGAAGAATTTAAGGAGAAGGTTGTGGAGGGGAAATCTTATCTCTTAAAATATTACTCCTTGCAGGGAGGGAGAGGGAGCCCTCCCTGCCAGATAACCATTAAAAGGGAAAGCTGCTTTAATAGAAGCTCACCAGTGCAGGTCAGTGAGAGGCTGGATGGAGGAGGGGTATAACCTCCTTCCAGCCTCCACTGAGAGACATTTTGAGGAGGTGGAGAATGGAGGGGGTCATGACCCTCACTGGCACTTTGACAGATGTAGGTAATACAGCATTCATAAGATTTACAGAATGTGTTTGTAAATTAAACTAACTGTCCAGCCTGTATGAAGGCTACACTGTTAAAGCAGAACTCAGTAACTTCAGCTCGGGGCTCCCCCTAGTGGCGTCCTTTCACTGTCGTGTTCAACCCCCCCTTACACCCCCACAGCACACAGACGGCTTCTCTACTGTCTTTCCTCTATTTTGATCCCTGGATATATTTCTAAGCGTTTACTAGCTTGTTGATGCTACTTTGCTGCGTTGGTAGCAGCACCTCGTCTCCCTCTACTCAAAGCAAAGACCTGTCTCTTCTGAAACGGGACGTTTTACCCGCGATTTGCGGGTAAATATGCCGTGGATTATATTTTTCACTGGTGTTGGCGAGTAGCAGGTAAGAATACAAACTTTTATTTACTTTTTGCGGACGTGACAAGTGATTATTGAGCCTGAAGCAGTGATGCTTCACCCGGCACCCAGGCAGCGCAGCTACGTGAATCACTCTGGTCCAGCAAAGAGTTGGTTATGAGAGCCAGGAGCCGTGTTTAGGTGGTGGAAGCTAAAGAAATGTTTTCTTCGAATTAGCGCTGGTAGTCTGGTTAAAATCAGAGCTGGAAGCAGCACGGTAGATAGGGGACCTGAGTACCGTACAGCGGTTTCTGTTGTCGCAAGTTCTGCTCGGGTCGACGCAGGCAAAGTTGTTTTTAGCTGCTCGCAGGCCAGAGGCCCCGGCGGGAGGGGGGGGGCACATTGAATCGCTCGGTAAACACTTTGTTTAGCCCCACGGGGATTCCGAAAAGCATTTATTGAGGTAAAAAAGTTACTGAGTTTCCCCTTTAAGGGGTTGCTGTAGATTTTACAGTAACTTACTGGCAGCTGGATGCCTGTAAGTTACTGTATGTTGCTGTAAAGTTGTTTATAGTACCACTACTGCCTTTTCATGTACAGTATACTACTGTAGTTCCCTTTACAGTATCACTACCGTATTTTTCCTTTACAGTACCACTCTTGCTACTGTATATTCCCATTACGGTATCACTGCTGCTACTGTATTGTCTCTTTACAGTATATCACTACTGTATTTACCCATTACGGTATCACTGCTGTTACTGTATATTCCCAATACAGTATCACTGCTGCTACTGTATTCTCCTTACAGTATCACTACCATATTTTTCCTTTACAGTACCACTGTTGCTACTGTATATTCCCATTACAGTATTACTCCTGCTGTATTGTTTCTTTCCAGTATCACTGTAACCGTATTTTCTTCATTAAGTATCACTACCATATTTCTCCTTCACTGTATCACTAGTGCATTTTCTCTTAGAGTATCATTACCTTGTCTCATTTTCCAGCTTACCATAATTAACAAGCATTTAATTTTACTGCTCATTACTTTATGTACACTTCTACACAGAAGTGAAGAAAAGTATTTTCAAAATACAATTCTGCTCAAGATTCAGTTGACTGGTATAAGTTAAGAGCTCATTATGCTGCACCAATCTCTAATGCCAGTTACTTTGATCTGACAAACCTGTAAAAATGGACGAAGAGCACAATCAGAATCAAGGTTTAAAAAGGCAAGTTTTATTACAGAAAGATTTTCTTAAAAGGCCAGTTAAGGTGGGGGGCATTTAGCCAGTCAGGAGTAAGTCAGTGGATGAGTTTGGGGCCTAATGCAGCAGTCATAACAAAGCATAAGCTGGTGGCAAGTAAAACTGCCATGAAGCACCGATTCGGATCCATGAAATTTCTCCTTCTTGGTAAAGCCTACAGGTCTCTTTCCATGCACACCTGGACACAAGAGGTCATCGGCCACAGAAAGTGTTAATGTTTACAAAATGTTTCAGCATAAACAGAAAAGGTAAAGCTTATCAAGAGTGCAGTTACCTGGCCACAGAGTTCACCAGCCACAGAGAAACAGAGCATTGGTGTTGGCTGCTTAAGTAGAACAGTGATCTAATTGAAAGCACCTGTTCACCACACTCACACAGACACTCCTACAGCACACCACAAATAATTTTTAAAAAGGTGCAACATACAGCTCTACCAGGTTAAAAATCTACACTTCTATTTCCTGCTCCACCCTTCCTCCATTTATACACTAAACCCTGACATACTTAAACCTCCCCACTTGTGGCAGGATGATCTCATTCTGACTTGGAGAGGACAATTTATTCTTTTTCAGCTGTGGACCATGGTCTCAGATTTGTGAGGTTCATCCTAACTAGTGGCAAGGATTAGGAATGGCATCTCTGATTTCATTGTGTTTGATATTACGTGTTTTACACATTCCAGTCTCCTTTCTTGAAGGAAGGAAAAATTAAATTTGAGTCAAAATTGAAGCCAAGTATCGTCACTCAGAAATAAGTGTTAATGTACAGTACTTCATTACGTTTTTTAATATTTTATCCACGTTAGATTGTAATGCACCCCGTTCTACAGCAGAGAGATCCAAAGAGGATTGGAACGTAGGTGTGGGTGAGCATTTCCTGCTTTGCTGTCACAGACTAGCCTGGTACACCAGCCAGACCAACGCCCTGTATGAGATACACGGCAAGTCAGTCTGGATTCCCTCCACTGGAGACTGCTTTCCAATGCGAGACGAGAGGCGGGACTAACGGGAGGAAAGTGAACCAGAGCGAACCAATCAGAAGTGACTGTAGCTGGAGTAGCTCGGCACTCTGACCAGCGTCGCCATAGCAACATGGCAACAGTGTTTACACGTTGTTTTCCCTCTCTATTTAATGTAGTTTTCTTGTGTATATTAACATAGAATGTTTGGTTTTATTATTATAAATACTCTGTTACATGTCAGCATTGTTTATTGCGGAACTACTAATATGAGAAAGCGTTTGTGTCGCACGTCATGTGACTATGACCCGGAAGCTGTTAGTTACGCACCAAAACAGAGCAGAAACAGCGGTGGAGATGTCAGAGGAGTTTAACGTTCATCTGTTAATAATTCTACTGCTGCGCTGTGATTGGTCCGGTCAATTTTTTACAGGAGTGGAAATCACTTCCCAATGGAGGGAACCCAGACTGACTTGCCGTGTATCTCATACATGGCGTTGGTCTGGCTGGTGTACCAGGCTAATCAGAGATAGCAACCCTGATAGGGTCGTTAAAACAATACTTACTTCATATTCCAAGCATATTGTACGGCCGAATTATCAATGACACTCTGGCTGTGCAATATTTATGACATTCATGCCAAACGATCGGCCACCGCTTCTGCGTCACCGTAGCCAATGAGAAGAGGACAAAGGCGGCCGTCAGATGTCCATACAAAGAAAATAAGAAGACTTCCAGGTGTGGCAGGACAAACGAGAGCCTGGGTGGGATTTGATCCCCAGACTCCTGGTTGAGGGTCATGTGCACTGACCATTCAGCCAAAGGTACATGCCCTTCTCTAAGTAGCCAGGGCACAGTATCATTCAGAAGCATAGTGACAGGACCGTCAACTAGTGATGGGTCAAATGAAGCTTCCTGAAGCAATGAGGCTTGTTGGTTCGGGAAAAGGAACAATTCTCGCAATTTCTTTCATATTCCTCTTTAGTGACATCTAGTGTCCAAATGGGTCCACAGCAGACCGAAATACTCTGCACTCTAACCATCTCAGTCGTGCCCATGACCAGGAAATAAAGGATTTATTTTACAAATTTTTAGCATCCAACACATAGGCCCACTAATGTGCATTAATTGTGCCTTTAGTATTTGACTTAATAATAGGTTACAGTTTAAAATTAAAATGTAATTAGTCAAACATGCTAACTAACCTTTACCATAGACACATTTAAACAATCAGCACATGATCTATCTGACACAAAACGACGGTGTTCCGAAACGTTACCAATTTAAAACTCTTTGGAAGCCATTTCTGGTGTGCAGGTCTATTCTCTTTATCTTATATTCCACATTTATCCAGCACCCAGTTCCTACTATCAGGGATGCCACTGTGTACTTCTGCATGGTGAAATAACACACACGCACACAAAATAACAGAGAGAAAGATCAAAACTTTAATCGTCTGCCACAGTTTGATTGGTGAAATTACAATGAAGATAAATGGTCCCTTAGGGGGAGTTTGGGCTCTACCCATACATACTTGAAGAAGCCCAGGGAGCAGTTGGTGGGGGTTGAGGACCTTGTTCAGGGGTCCACAGTGGTTCACCTGAGTGCTGTGACAGGGACTTGAACCCAGGTCCTTCGCATCAAAGCCCAAAACATTGCCGCAAAGCTACTCATTCCCCAACATCAATGCAGCCAATCCTACGCTGTAGACCAATGTAACTCTCGCGTTTTAGAGTGAGACTGGGTTGCATATTACTTCAGTTCAGCCGTTCAACCAGGTGATTCCAACCTGCACAATGAACTCACCTCTGCAGGATGAAATCACGTGGTTCAGTAGCATGACAGAATTAACACAGCTAATTGAAAATTAAGATTCTTAGAATTATCTACGATTTGATGCCAGCATATGTTAAATCAAATAATCTAATTTTGTGTACAAAACAACACAATAGGTCAATTAAATGAATGCTGCAATTGCTCCATGAAAGAGACAAAAAAAAAGGGCCTTTTCCACTGCACATTTCGTAACCCTTCCACACGGCACTGCATGCTCTATTTGTGTTTCCTCTGGGAAAACCCGTTACGATTTTCCACACCCGTTTCAGACAGCGCAGACGGTTTCCTCCCGCACACAGGAACCAAATTGTCCCATTACGGAAGGGAGTGACGGAGGGATGGACTGACTGACTGTCAGAAAGAAAGAAAGAAAGAAAGAAAGAAAGAAAGAAAGAAAGAACTTAGGTTAGCACACTCCTCTGGTTAGAGATGTACGATTGCCAGACAGATCGGGAAATGCACCAAAAATATTAATCGCCCCACTTAAGAGACTGTATCACCCATGAAAAAAAGTTATACTTTGATCCTGATTAGGAAATGTATATCCTGCTTTTGAACCCATCTCATGTTGTTCAAGTGCCCAGGAGAAGTTGAGGACCTTGCTAAGGAGTCCACAATAGTTCACATGAGCACCATGTCAAGGACTCGAACCCAGGCCTGCCACACCAAGGCCTGCGACATTACCAGTATGCTACCCACTCCCCATATATAAACATGATTGCATACTTCAGAAATATATTCTAATAGTCTAGTTTGAAAGTTTGTAGTCTATGACTAAAACAATGAAGGCCCTCCATGAGGATGGGAGGGTGAGCGTTTATGTATTAAAACTTCAAATAAATAAATATTCCACCAAACTCAGTGACATATAAATAGCAATATGCTGTTAAAATGGCAAGTTTTTATCTCGCTAGCTAATATACACTACAAAAGAAAGCCATTACTCTCTTAATAATACTATGATACAATTACCATTCAAGTTTCAAAAATATGAAATGATAAACAAAAATAGGTACTAACCTTTGGTATATTTTCCAGAGATAGATCAGCAAGAGAGAACCATAGAACCATGGTAAGAAAACAAACATGAAAAAAAATCTCTTTTGCCATTGGTCAGTTCTTTGCAAGCGCTGGATCTACTGTATTTTGATTTACAGTACAGGGCGATTACAGTAGTAACTGAGAATTTTCCCACAATCCAATGCAGTTTACAATAGTGTACTGTATACACATTTCACAGT